>JASCZW010000369.1:113218-478482 GCA_034211315.2 Aedes japonicus | reverse complement strand
ATCACCAAAGGTATGTCTTAATAATCGTTACAGCTCGACGCACATGGATAGCTTGCTGCGTTGAATTTTACATCCCACGCAATGACGATTTTTCGAGAAGTCCTGTCTCATAGTCGATATCCCGGATTCTTCTTAATGGTTTTGTCGCTCTATCACGCTTCCCATGGAATTGTTCTCGACATATTTTACCCCTAAACGCAAGCTTCACAGAATTCAGCTTATCAGCAAATTTTCTCGCACCATCGTCTTCATACCGTTTTTGCAAAAGTATCCAAGTCGTCGATGCCACTGATTTGTCAACTCTCCACTGAACAGGTTTTCTTCATTCCTCGCAGATAAGCTAACACAATATCTCGTCCGTTTACTTCAACGATTTTTGCGGATTTTTTAAGAGTTGGACAATATGTTTTTTCTGTGTTAGATAGCTCTTTGACGTTTTCAACAACATTTCTCAGCATGAACTTATAATTAATTTTGTCAGAAAAACCATCCCTCGAGGACGCTTCGTCAAAAAGATAGAATCGAGCGCCACCTATGCGGAGAAAATACGAACTAATCAAAACCGTCAAAAGATGACGCTTTCCAACTGAACAACTATCTCAAAAACTGCAAACCTGTAGGAAGCATACCCGCGGCACTGGGGTTTGGCCACTCCACTGGGTTCGCTGCCTCACTTTGCGACGTTGATGATAACTGGCTGTTGAACCGGCCCTAGCGATGTGAAAAACGATGTGGTCACTCGATCAGAATCAACTTGAACACAATCTTTCCAACACTGTCTCGCTTTGAACCTTCACGATCAGCCATGAAGACAGCAGCTTCTGAAGTACTTGCCACATTCACATTTCCCCTGCCTTACCTGCAGGTCTTTCTTCGTATGTCCTTTTTACCACACACGCATGGAGCTTTCCGTTGAACCGGCTGCCCTTTTCAGTTTGCTGCCAACCTGGTTGCCCACAAACGCTGCGGACTTATCCTCACGATGTAACTTCGTTCATTCCGTTTGACTCTTCG
The DNA here is from genome assembly GCA_034211315.2 of Aedes japonicus. Taxonomy (NCBI): domain Eukaryota; kingdom Metazoa; phylum Arthropoda; class Insecta; order Diptera; family Culicidae; genus Aedes; species Aedes japonicus. The sequence continues at coordinate 477,468 of JASCZW010000369.1, read as the reverse complement.
TCGATTAAACGGGTCTTCATTACCTCGTACGTTGAATCTCTCTCTGGTAGATTTTCAAGAGCCGTTGCCTGTGGTGTGGCGATTCCGGAAGTGTTATCACCAGCGACGAACAAACCTCGGACTCTTCAAGCTTCGATCCAGCAACTGACGAATCAAATCTTTGAATTCAACAAATGAGCCGGCGAACCGAAAAACCATCCTTCAAGTGCAATATAGCTATTTGCTTACTGATCAGAGTCTACCTTCCTGCTGATTTCTTTGCGAAAGTATCTTCGAGACTTTTCCACATTACTTTCGCCAATTCCACATTTCTTGTCCCAAATGCAGCCAAGATACTTCAAGCTGTAGTGGGCTATGTTGCAGACAAGTCAAGCTGAACAATGCATTAGGTCCTAAGTAACATTGAGAGATTCTCTTCGTCAACTTTCTCTTTCGTTCAAAGTTTGTCTATAGAATGATTTGCTGAAGTTGCGAAGAAAAGTTGGTTGACGGGATTCTCGATTGCTTCGTTTTTCAACACAAACCAACCGCCAGCAGCGCCTACTTCGCTCTCCAAGGCCCACTTTAGAATAGAAGATGCTCTCAAGCTGCAAAATGACGAAAACAACAAATGGATTTTCAAAATACCTAGCTTAAGAAAGCCAGCAAAAGGACTGCCCTGAACGCCCGTTATCCATTCCATCCTGGTCCGCCATCAAACTTCCATCGGATTTCAACTTATTGACTCATCTTCATTTCCTGTCATCAGCAGAGGCCATAACACGGGGCTATCTAAATTGCGATCTCACCCCTGAGGGCATAACTATAGAAAAACTCATCCACATATAAGTTAATTAGGAAAAATGTGTACTCCCGGCAAGTAAATCACGTAAATCTCTGGCACGGCCGCCACATGAAAAAAAAGTGCTAACAATGAGCGGAAAACCGAACTGCACCGCGATCATATAATGAACTGCTTTTCAACTTGTCCCATTAATGTTCTCCCTGTTTCTCCTTTCGTGCTGCAGAATCACATCATCACGACCAACCAACAACAGACGAAAAAAAAGCGGCAACAAACCATGAAGATGTGACTTCTGCTCGTTAAAGAAGTTCGCGGTTGAACATTATGACTTGCCTTTTCACGCAACTGCTGATCCACATATCAATCTAGAACCTCATTCGGGATAAACTTTCCTGGTGTAGTTCGAAGAGAGTGCCTTCGAATGCTACTTAACGACCTTATTTTCTACGATATTTTGCACTCAAAGATACAGCTGGCTCAGTATTGAATTCTCAAAGTGCTTACAATTATCAGGATGAACGTAAACGACACAGAGCATTATCCAATTACGCCGGCCAAGGAGCAAACCAATGAACTTTCATTGAAGTTCAAATGAAGCGGAAAATGCTTCGAGAATCCTTCGCCTGCGGGGAAAAGCTATAACGGATCATGAGCAGCACATCATCAACCGGATTGGATTCTCCGCCTTGGTACTGCCTTCCGGAGATGGCTGTGTGAGTGTGTGTATGGAATTGGAAAAGTGCACTTAAAAACGTCTCTTGGGTTGTTATTCTCATCGCATGACAGTTTAACAGTATATGACACAGTGCTGCGGGATATCCAAGTGCAGCTACGAATGGCGATGGTAGGGGAGGATGATACAAAACGCACCGTTTAAGCAACATCGTGATTTAGTGCTAGGGAATGAATGCAGAAATTAAGGAAGAAGTAATTGAGTATGGTGCATTACGATGTTTTCTTTGTAGATCAAATGTGATTTAAATTCAAAACGATGATTTTTCATGATTTTTAAAACCCCTTTTCAATTTGTTCCCAAGGTGACACCGGGGTAAAACGTCTGTTTCATTACGCAATATGCACCCAAACTTTGGGGTAAGACGCATCACAAAACTGGAATATTATGCACCACACACAGATAAAAAGAAACATTGAATTTTCTGCGTTATCTAATGCACATAAAGGGAATGCTAGATTTGGCAGAAAATAATGGGATATTTTATGTAAATTTAATCTGGCCTGAATCAAGCCTGTTGTATGAAAGATTGTAAGCAATGTTGTATGAATCCTAGAGGGTTTGAGCTGTTTAGTGGAATACTTGTAACTATAAATTAGAAGAGAAAATTAGTAATCTCCATTTAATTCCAACTACCTTTGCTTATCTTCGACAGATACGCGTATATTCGTCTACAATGTGCAGACTTCTTCAGTGTCTCGTACTAATAACTCGACTCATTAGGGTTGTAAAGCGATGCGGTTGCAATATATCGCAACATCTTTCTAGCTGACTTTTCGGTAGTCAAGCAGCCAATGCACAGTTTGAAAGAAACATTGAATTTTCTGCGTTATCTAATGCACATAAAAGGAATGCCAGATTTGGCATAAATTCATAAGATATTTCACGTAAATTCAAGCCACATAATGCTGAAATCAGGTCTGTTGTATGAAAGATTGCATACAATTTCGTTATTTACGTTTGCTTTGGCTTGCAATTATACTAGAGAAAATATTACGTTTTCTGCGTGGGTATCTAATAAAGACAGCAAAACGTTGCGATATGTTTCCAACTTCTTACTATACAGATCAATTAAGAATTTCTGTTTTGATAACGTAGCCATGGTGCGTTCTGCTCCAATTTTAGTTTCACATAGTTTTGTCCACATATTTATTCTGAAAATACGTGAAATTATAGTGAAGTTTTGATACTATCTTGAAGTTTTGTTCTATGCAATACATGTGAATTTATTATAAACCATGAATATATAACTCGAACAGAAATAAACAATGAATTTTAGCAAATACGTTAAACTTCTCCTCGTTTACGTTCAAACCAAAGCAAGCGTAAACAACGTATAGGTTTGCAAACAATGTTGTATGCTGTATGAAAGATTGTTTTCAATAATCCATACAGCAAACAACATTGCTTGCAATCTTCTATACAACCGACCTGATTCCTGCAATATCTGGCTTAAATTTACTCGAAAGATGTCATTAATTTATACCAAATTTACCATTTCCTTTGTGTGCATTAGATAACGCTGAAAATTAAATGTGTCTTCTAAACTGTGCATTGGGCTGATGCATATTTCGAAATGTTTGCTCCCCTAAGCTTAATCGACGCCAATTTGGGTCCTGATAGTCCCCAAAAAATGTGAACACATTTGGTTTTAATTTGGCTTTGCACACGCTAGTCAAAGTTTGTATGGGAATTAGTATGAAGAATCTCAAACTTACATTTCTAGATCCCCTAACATCTTGTTATTATGTCTTTAAACCAAATCTAAATAAAATTCGGATAGTGTAAGTTGCCGACTATCAAAATTCCGAAGAAAACTGACATGTAAATTTGGTACAAAAAATAGCATGGTAAAAGCTTTTTTAATTAACATGATTATTTACATGTGAGATATAGTCATGACAATTTCTTCAATTTTGATCACTTTTTGGTATATTTAGTGCCTTATTGTATTTACAAAATTATGAGTTATACCGTTTAATGTTAAAATTAATAGATTATCATTCCAATAAAGCTATACTTTTGGAGATTTGAGAATATTTATTAAGTGGATCATTCCATTACACCAGTGCATTTTGTACTCTCCTCCCTTACTGGTGATACAAAACAATGTAAAATACTTTCATTACCCTCAATGCGCGCATATTCTAGTCATCATCATTATTGCGAGGCAGGTTCGCTTATGTTTGGTTAGGATCCCAATAATTCGGTGAGTTGGAAATCTATTTTGCAACCATATTTATAAACTGATGATTTTTTCAATTCTGTAATTGCGATTACTTGAATACTTTGCGAATGTTTGTGTACTACAGATACGACTCAGAAATGGTCATACTGTAATTGTTATTCCAGATACAGCCAAATGAGCACTAAAATTGTACGGCAATGCTCATAACATAGAACACTTATGAATTTTGAAGGCTCCATTCGTCCAGCACATAAATCTATATAAATCAGTCTAAGCCCGGAATGGCCTGTGCTGCATACAGAAGTTGTCTGCATTCTATTTGGTCCATGACTGTATTTCACCAGCGTCGCAGTCTGCGAAGGGTCTCTTCTGGTCTTCTGGTTCTGGTCGATCGTTATCGAGAACCATCTTAACTGGACTATGGTCTGACATTCTTAAGCTATGCCCTGCCCACCGTAGTTGACCGATTTTAAAATGTGAGCGATGAGAGGATCTGTCATCGCTCTCACTCCGTTGTAAATCGCATGCAACATCTTCCATTCAAAGACGTCAAAAACGCGTTTGTCCTCCACCAGTGCAACAACTCGCTTCCTGGTACCACACTAACCTAAGCTCGTATCCACGTCTGCTTCCTGGCACTGTCGAACGCTGACTGCCTCTCGTGCTATCATCGACCATACACCAACTTGTTCAGCTACTTCGCTATCCCTCTCACTCAAAGGTTCACTCTTTCTTTCAGCTATCCCGTTCGCTTTATACACGGTACAGCAAGACTACTCACATTCTACTGCATGCTTACCCGGCCATGAAGTAATACCTATCAATCCGTTACAACCAGCATCGTCCATGTTATGTGACCTTAGAGAGCTACAGTTCTAATTAATGTCTTGTAGATAGCTAACTCTGTAGTTTGGTGAACTTTGTTAAATCTTAGCTTCCTTCAAAGCCCAACGTAGGTACAAGTGCCAGCAATAATGCACCTTTGCATCTGCCTAATGGTGTCGTTATCGGCGGTCCTCGTGTAAACCACCTCTATTTCATCACCAGATCAATAAATTCATGGTGGGAGGCTAACGTTGTCTTTGCGTCTGTCTCTATATATTAGTATATCCTCCCTTGCCTACCCAGCACGTGGATAGTATGGTAAAAGAATGCATGTTTGGTTTGAGTACTACTTCAAATGACCTTCTCTCATAATACTCCTATTCATTATTTTACAGCCTGCCGTACACTAACAAAACTATCAACACATTCTCTTCATATTTTTGTTCTAGCAAAATTACTGCCCATTCTTGTAGCCTCATGTTCATGAGAGAATATTTCCTTCTACATCATCGTTTTTATTGATGGGACTGCCAAAGTATTACGCTCCCACAATGATGAGCATGGAAGCATCCGTTCAAGCTTTGTCAACCGACGCAGCCAAATGTGGGACCGAAAAACCACAGGAATCGCATGAGCGGTGGATCGAGCAAGGTCAAGGCCGATTCCTGTTTCAACCGTAACAAGACCGGTTATTAAGGTGCAATTTTATCGAGACGTGCAAAGGTCATGCAAAAAGCGCAGTTTTTGCTCTCGTTGATGAGCAGCAGGAAGAATGGTACTTCGACCACGGAGAAACTACCCACATAGCGCATGGGGAGATGAACTTCAAGAACAAGTATGAAACGACATTTCAAATCGGAAGAGCAAACAACGGGACCATGTGATAAAAGTGAAAAGGAATAGTCAATCTGGAGTGCGTAGAAGATGTTCTGCCCTGAAGCCCTGGACCTAGCGGCAAATCTGTTATCCGTTAACAAAAATTGCGCTAAGGGTTTCAATGTGCTGTTCACAAAAAAGGATGCCAAATTCTGACGCAAAATGGAGAAATTTTTGCACTTAGGTTTGCGGAAAGGGGACTGTACCGTGTTGACCGACGAGAGGAAAAGAAGGCCTACACATTCATCGATATGACAATCTGGCAAAGGTGTTTGGGGCACCTGAGCAAGCAAGGCTTGAAGAAACTCCAACATCTGGCGGATGAAACCCAGGAATCAGGAACACCAATGATTTGGCATGCGTGGCGTGTATTCGAGGAGTTCAAGACTATGAAGTATGCAGCGACAACGGACGTTAGTATTTCAATTTCAAGGTTCAAACAGAGCATGGTACGTGACGGGGTACGACATCAGAAGACGTTTCCGTAAACATTAGGAGAATGGTATTACTGAGGGGATGAACCACACCTTATTGGACAGAATGCGACTCAACCGCAGCTTTACACGAGTGCTGGATGAATAAGTCACACCCGATGAAACAAGTACTGACAAGAAAGCGTACCTGTGGCACTTGAAGATTTTTGGTGCACGTAAAGAAAGATTTCGGGTAAAGTGATGTCTCCTAAAACTGACACATACGCAATGCAACAAAAGATGTGTTTGATTGAATTTATTTTCTCATCTCTTTCAACTCATTCCTTTGTGCTAAAGGATTCCAGCATGTGTCGGCCACAGTAGAATGAAATTAACATGACATTTTGGTAGTATGTACACAGAAAAAAATATGCATTTAAACAGGTGCGTAAAATTTCCTCGTTCCTCGTTTCCTCGTTTAATTCCGGACCAAAGGAATCGTAAGCAACGCAATTGTTTGCAATCTTTCATGCACCATACAACGGTTTTTGCAGTATTTCATACAATAGGCTAGATTCAGGCGTTATCTGGCTTAAATTACTTGTTGCATATGATTTTGATTTTTCAACTTTGCCAGCCAAATTTCGCACAGAGAGGTTGGGATTATTCTCAACAACGGCCACCACCTTCTTGTTCATTAGGCAGGAGCATACATTTCTATTTGTTCCGCCTCCAATTTTCCGATCCACAGTTCATAGCTGGTCAAACAATTTACAAACACTTAACACGGTATTTTTTGGTAGTTTTAGTTTCTTGGCAATATTGCTCACCGACAATACCGGCTTTTGTTGTCGTTCGTACAAAATGTGTTTGCGGACTTGCACTTGATTCGACGCCATTTTACCAAATACAACAAGAATGTCAACATGTTGTACCACGAGATAAAGTGAATTTTCATTGTTATGTAAATATCAGTAAAAATAAAATTGTATTTCCTTCCACATGAACCAGCAACTTGCAAAAACGAATTCGTACAGAGGTGAGCATTTTCATACTTTATTATTGACAACGTATGGAATGTCCCTAGAACTTTACACAATTTATGATAAACATTAGTAGCACTTTTGATTGTTATTTTTGTATTCTCCCCAGCGCGGAAGTATCGATCTTTGCTGAAGTTTTTTCAGAAGCAGATAATTTATCATCTCCATGCAAAGCGCTAGGAGCGGACAGAAATTTTATTGCTAGAACAAATAGACATGAAGAGAAAGCGTATTGATAGATCCGTAAGAGAACGGCAGGCTTTTGAAATTGAATAGATGTAAGTTTGAAACGAGCGGAGGGCATTTGAACGGTAGTATACGATCAGGCACATAACCCTTTGTCATACTACCCTATGCAGGATAGGCAGGAGACGGACAAATCGCTAGAACTAGAAACAAGCAATAGGTAGTATAGAGCACGATCGGTTGCATAACCTTTTGTCAGTCAAGGGATTTCCCCTTGCCTATCCTGCATAGGGTAGTATGACAAAGGGTTATGTGCCTGATCGTATACTACCGTTCAAATGCCCTCCGCTCGTTTTCAAACTTACATCTATTCAATTTCAAAAGCCCGCCGTTCTCTTACGGATCTATCAATACGCTTTCTCTTCATGTCTATTTGTTCTAGCAATAAAATTACTGTCCGCTCCTAGCGCTTTGCATGGAGATGATAAATTATCTGCTTCTGAAAAACTTCATCAAACATTAGTAGGTTTAGTGACTTGATGTGCGCTGTCAAAGCTGGAAACATCCGCTCAAAAGAGAGGAAATGTGTTATAATTAGCAAAGCAAAGTATTGATGAGGCATTTGTTTTTAATAATACAAAAGTCGTAAGTAAATGTAACGTCGCACAAAAGTTTCATCATCTACACAGAAAAAAAAAATGAATTTTAACAGGTGCGTAAATTTTCCCCTCGTGTAATTCAAAGCCAAAGGAGGAGTACACATCGACATTGTTTGCAATCTTTTATACAAAAGACATAACTTCAGCCAAATCTGACGTGAATTTACGTGAAATATCTTATGAATGTATGTCAAATCTGGCATTCCTTTTATGTGCATTAGAAAACGCATTATGAGCATTAGATAAACATCGAAATTGTTTGCAATGTTTCACGCGCCATACAACAATGTTTGCAATCTCTCATACAGCAGGCTAGATCGTTAGAAGCGTTATCTGGCTTAAATTTACATGAAATATCCCATTCATTTCTACCGAATCTAGCATTCCCTTTATGTGCATTATATAACGCAGAAAATTAAATGTTTCTTTTATCTATGTATTGCTTCTCTCTGTAATTATGACAGATTTGTTAGTTATGAAGTAACAATCACTGGCGGTCAAATATGCAAATAAATCACGCAACCTGACTATCCATACATTGAAAACATTTAAATTTCCTAGCAATCATCAATCCAAGGAGGTTTGTTTTTTTAAATATAAAGGCAGCTGACACAGATGTGGGTGGTCCCAAAACCTCCAGGCTCAGATGATCGCAATACATTAAATCAAATCTACAACCGTTAACAATTATATTCCCATATGAACATATTTATTAACCTGCCACGAAATGTGACTTAAAGCATGTCCTAATGATAATGATTATGCCAGATAATAGGCCATATTCCCATCTCACTCTTCATTCGTTTATTTTTCTCACAAAAGGGTCAAGATAATCACAGTTTGCATACGTCGGCATGTTGGTCGGCGCCTTCGCATGATTGCAAAATTGTTATCATCAACGATATCGTCATGGCCGGTCATCAAGGTGCTGTTGAAGGGACGGAGTGTGATCATCGTGATCACTAGGCACTGTGAGCTGAAACTGAGAGAATTCGTGTTTGAGTGTTTGAGATTTTCTGTGTGAAAACGACATATGAAATACACAAAAAAATATAATGAATTTTAACTTGCGCGTAAAATTTTCCCTCGTTTAATTCCAAGCCAAAGGATGCCTAAACAACGATATTGTTTGCAATCTTCCATTCGCCATACAACAACGTTGGCAATCTTTCATACAACAGGCTAGGTTCAGGTGTTATCTGGCTCCAATTTAAATGAAATAGCACATTATTTTCTGCCAAATCTAGCATTCCCTTTATGTGCATTAGATAACGCAGAAAATTCAATGTTTCGTTTTATCTGTGTATGTTTTCGGAATGAATTTCTAACCAACTAGAAGATCCATATGCAACAATTGGTTTTTGGGATATTCGATTCATATAATTTAACACATTCTCAACTGAAATGTATATTTTTATATTATTTTTGAAATTCTTATAGGAGAAAAATAATCATTTCACCCTTCCAGGAGTATTTTTTCAACGACGTGCGTACAATTGATATTCTGGATTGCAACATTAATATGCTCTGTGGATCATTGACTTTGATCATTAGACTTTGTGGATCATTTTAAAAGACCTGCAGAGTCTCCAAAAACTCTCCAGGACTTCTGTAACAAGACCAATGTTACCTGTAGACGTGAAAAGCTCAAATCAAAAAAATACAAATCTTTTTTTCTACACAGAACAAAATAATGAATTTTAAAAGGCGCGATAAAAATACCCTCGTTTAATTTCAAGCCGATGGAGGCATGAACAACGCAATTGTTTGCAATCTTTCATGCACCATACAACAATGTTTTCAACTTTTTTTATAATAGGCTAGATTCATCCGTTTTCTGGCTTAAATTTACATGAAAAATCTCATTATTTTCTGCTAAATCAAGCATACTATTTATGTGTACAGGTTCCATTCCTTTGGTTTGTTTTCGAATGAGCCATTTGAAGAATATACTATCGAAACTCATGCATTTAAATAATGTCTGAATTGCTTTGAACCAAATCGGTCTTCTTGATAGGAACGTAATTTTGTTGATTATCGCTGAATTAATAACATACTTACTTCTAGGATATTATTTACGTCAAAACATAACGCGGCGCAAACGTTGATTAGGACCACGACCTGTTTATGGTCATAATGCTTTCCAAAGGCATCCCGCTGTAAACAATATCCGGTACCAAAGCCCGTCACGGTACAATTTGGAATGACTGATGCTATCCGAAGTCTCCACTGATTACGCGCAATACCTAGAAGCAATGTTGCCGGATGAGGGAGAGCTGATCGTAGTCTCTCTTGAAGACTGCTGGAGTAGTGTCACAGCAGCCAAGATTTGTGGAAAGAAATCTACGGAACGACGGGTTCAACGAGAAGTTTCAAGCGGCTTTAGATAAGAAGAATACAGCGTGGGCGATAATGAGCTGATCGAAAAATGGAAGACAGCAGGAGAAATGACTTCTTCGGAACTACGGACGAGGGAGATGTGCCAATTCTCACGAGAAACGAATGATACCATCAAACAGCTTAAAAACAACAGAGTAGCTGTGAAGTGTAGTATCGGAGTGGAATATGCAATAATTTGCCCAGATAAGTTGGAAAACTGTCTGTACAGACTTATAGTCAGGTTCTGGGCCACAGAACACCTACCGGAAGAGTGAAAAGGAGGAGTTCATCAATGACCAATATACGAAAACGGTGTTGAAATGTGATAACTACAGAGCGACCACTATTCTCAAAGCGGCTTGCAATGAGCTTTCTCAAATCATCTTCCACCATCTATCGTCACTATCAAGTAGATTTTTGGGCAGTTATCGAGCCGGTTTTGTGGATGGGCAATCGACAACAGCTAAATCTTTACATTGCAGAAGATCCTCCAACAGTGTTGCAAATATCAAGTTCCTACGCAATACCTATTCATCGATTTTAACGCCTCATACGATGCTGTTGATGAGCTTTGGAAGATTTTGGACAAGAACGGTTTTCCCGAGAAACTCACTAGACTGATCAATGACGGGCTTTAACATGCGGAGCACAATTCTCAATATACCCAGTCAATCCATTTGCTGCGCTGACGACGTGGATAGCATCGGAAGAAAGTTTCATGCGTTAACTAAGCAGTAGGAAGGAAGGAAAAGGTTGGATAATGTGTGAATACGTCGAAAACTAAAACGTCGAAAAAATATATACTGGCAGGAGGAACAGAACGCGATAGAGCACATACAGGTAGAAGTGTGATTAAAGATGGAGATGAGTTCGATGTGGTAGACGTCTTTATACACATTGTACCACTGGTGACGTTGGATAACAATTGTAACAGAATAAAAAAAACGGGAGACGCGTAACAACCGGAAGTTATGCTTGATATGGACTCCACAAAACCCCAAGATCTGGTAAACTTCAACCCACCCACCGTACTAAAAGTACCATGGATAAGACGCTGATAAGACCGGTAGATCTCTACGGGCATGAAGCGTGGACAATCATCCTAGAGGACCTGCAAGTACTTCGAGGTTTTCAAACGGACCATCTTTGGCGGTGAATGTTAAACTGACGTACGAAGAAGAAGACCGAACCACGAGCTGGCGTAACTCTATAGCTAACGCAGTATCCAGGGTTGTAAGGATGTCAGAAGGAAGGAATCCCCCATAAATGATGTTTTCCTCGAATCTAGTCGGCACAAGACGCAAGGAAGCGCAGCGTGCTAGGTGGTTATACCAAGTGGAGCAGGCTTAGGAATTGCAGGAAGCTTGATAAATTGGAGATAAGCAGCCCTAACCCGAATCTCTTGGCGAAATATTATGGCGCGAGTGTGGTCCTGAAGAGACATTAACCAGCAAAAATAAGGGTAAGTCTACAAGCAAACCCTGATCACCCAAATGAGTTCCTTAGTCTCCCAAAATACTAAGCTAGAAGTCTTCCCAGAAGATTTCCTGAATCTTTCTATAAAACGTCTTAAGTCACCTACAAGACTTTCTTACTGAGTCTTTTCAATAGTCTTGCTAGACCAACCCAAAACACTTTCTTGAAAATTTCAAAGGAATTCAGATAACTCACTAAGTCTTAATAAGTCTTTCAAAAAAACCTCGAGAGTCTTTCCAGAAGTCAGTTTTCTCAGATTAATATAAAAAAACCACACCCTTGCTAGCATCCTAACTATTGGTTTGAATCGGTCCAAATAAGTCATCAAAAGTTTCAAGTTACTTTGCCTTAACAATCAAAAACCTTACACTATATAAGTGACTTTAATGGCATCTTCACCATTGATTCAAATTGCTACTAACATTACAAAATATTACACACAATTTTTTTAATTTCTGTATTAGGGTGACCATTTCCATACTAGGGCGGTTTTAAAAAGTCGATTTTTTTTAGTTTTCTCGAAAATTAGATATCATCTTCAACTTTTGAATCACTGAACCGATTTCAAATGTTAAAACTCCAAATTGAAGATAATTAAATATTCTTCAAACAAAATATATGAAAGCGTTGAAAACTTTGAATTTTGTATTTTTTGCGAGTTTTACGGTGTCTGTCTAGCTATACGATTTTGTACTTTATCAAGAAAATTTAAACTGTTTTACACAATCTATCAAAAGAGGAGAACTAAATGGCGAATCATCTGAAACGAAAGATAAACAAGAATTCAAGAACCCAACATTTCTTTCCAAAACCTCAGAGATTTCTTTTGAAAATGCAGATGATTTTTCAGGTTCCAATATAGCGAGTATCACGTCAATACATTTCTCGAGAAATTCGTGACAAGGGCCTAGTAAACAATTGTAAACAATGAGCCTACACATCGATTTATTTGAAATCTCAAAACAGTCTCACTAATATAAAGCAGCACCTGGTGGAGGAATTTCTGCTCTACCAGGGTGTGAAGATGGATATCGGAAGAGTCTTTGAACTCGGGAAAGATCAATTTGTAAAGCCATTGTTTACAATTGACTTTCAGGCCTCAATCATGAATTACACGATATGTTTACCCTTTCCCTATTTGACCTGCATTGGGGTGACGCTGGTCCAATTTATGACCACCAGTTTTTACACATTGAGGATGTATGTTATTAGTCCCAAGCATCATATATTGTTTATCTGTGTAATATGAGCTGATTTGACAATAACGGAGCAGCAGCGAAGGCGTGCAATCATGTTCCTGCTCCTATCAACGACAATCAACATAATGATCGCTAGCTGCTTGAAAGTATTTTTCAAAGCGCTAAAATTCTCAAGTTAGTGAAACTATTATAGGCAACTTTATTTGACTCGGTTACCGTTCCTTTTGAACTGCGTTTGAAAAATATTTGTCTACAGTCGATTATAGTAAAAGAATTGCATTTTGAGAGCGTGTGGTTCATTCGATGAAACATAAATTGCATGACGGAATGGCTCACTATTTGAAAGATAATCAAATTAAAGCTTACTTACCATCTCATCATGTGAATTTATGCAATGAAGTATTTTGATGGAAGAATGTACAGCATTAAAGGTAAGAAAATTGATTGCCATAATAAGTCAACATTGACAATGCCAACATATACCCTATTCTATAAACAAATTTTGAACTATAATAAAAATTCTAAAGCTCGATTCAAAGTAAACCTGGACGCACGGATTATAAACCATCGCGCCCCTGGTGGTTGGAACAAAAAACAGCATTTGACAGTCATTTGTTGATGTTTCATTGACGAAGAAATTTGTGAACAGTTTTACTCGATTGTTCGACGGTTCTAGAAATTACGGATCATGGAACTTGAGAAAAGAAAATTAATTGTGCACAAACATCTAGAGAATCCTTCGTGGTCTGCCTCAAAAACAGCAAAAGTGTTAAAATTCCCGAAGTCAACGGTGTGTCTTGAAATTAAACGTTACAAGGATACTTTGAGTGTGTGGATAGAGCACACCGCATCTATCATAAAAGTGACACTAGAGACAAACAGCTGAGGAGAAAGGTGTTAAGGCACGTGAAAGACAACCCAGGTGTCTCCATACGTGATTTGGCAAAGAAATACAATTCCAACTGGGCAATTGTCAAGCGAACACTTCGAGAATGTGGTGAATAAGTGTCAAATGTACAACAAATGCGTTTAAAGTGGAATAAGTTCGCCGGTACAGTGTCACCAGCGACTGTGCAGATCATGATGGCATCGATCAAAAGTTGTTTTATTTCTTGAGTTATGATCACTTGAATGCGTCCAATTTTACTTTGAATCGGGCTTTACTCGAAAAAAATACAACAATTTTATTTGTGTCTAACTATTCATTGCATGGGTAAAAATTGATAAAATTTTGGGTCAGTATACTGGTTTAGTATGTATTGTTTACTTATGTAAAATTTCGCAAATCTGTCTGTCAAAGGGTTATGGAGATGACTTCCAAGCTAAAAGTGCTTCGAAAAAAAATATGGGCGCGGTCGGGAAAAATCCAGACCAGTTCCACAGGTGGATCGTGAAACAGTTGGTATTCGGCAATTCGACCGTGTCCCGGGTGTTAATATCATTCAAGGAGACCCCGAAGACCCAGCGGAGAGCTGGCAGCGGGAGAAAAGCGAAATCGACCGACCCAATGAACGCAAGGAAAGTGATGGATTACTTCAAGCGCAATCCGAACTATTCGATTCAAGACTTGACCAAGAAGGTCAATTCTTCCGTCTGGATTTTCCGGCAGACAATATAAGCGGGCCAAACTTCATGTTGGCAAGGTAAGGAAAGAGCCTAACCGAACCGACAAACAGCACACGGTGGCCAAATCCTGCTCCATGAAGCTGTACCACAAGTGCTTGGTGCAGCTGAAATGCATCATAATGCACAACTAGATGTACAATCCCGGGCCTGGACTTTTTCGTTGGAAAGAAGAACGTTTACGGAAGAAGAAGATCGACAAATTTGCCAAGAAGTACTCGGTGTGACAGGCAATCTTTTGGTGCGGCACATTCAGCAAGCCGTACATATCGACCGACACCATCAACGGCCAAATGTGAATGCCCCCTGAAGCGCTTGCTACCCTTCCCCCGGTTTCACGAAGGTGACACTCTGTTTTGGCTGGATCTGGCATCGTGCCATTACGCGAAACCGATGATGGAGTGGTGCGAAGCCAGTGATGTTGCCTTTGTGCCGAAGGAGGCAAATTCGCCAAACTCACAGAACTTTGACCAATAGAAAAAGTGATTATGAAGGGCAAGCTACGGGAAATGGGGAAGGTCTTCAAAAACGACAAGGATTTGGAGAAAGAGTGGATGAAAATTGGTAAGAAAGATGGCGCAAGTGTTGCACAGGATTTGATGGGTAGCATTAAGTCCCAGGACAGGGCATCTAGCCTAGGAGAGAAGGTTGAATAAGCTAAAATCTCCAGTAAAATTGCCAAAACCATCCAGTTTTGTTAAATTTTATTAAAGTTTTATGAAAGCCACTAGAAATCTGACATGAATGCATCCGATGGATGTAAAATGTCATTAATAAAAAACAACAACAACAACAACTAGAAATCAATTTGGTTTTACTATGTTTTGGTGCCAATGGGTTTTATATTTTAGTCAGATTTATGAGAACCTACACAACTTCTTAACAACACTCTTGAAACCTTGTCCTCTAAAATTCCTTTTACACCTATCAAAAATTTAATTTTGACTTTATGAACTCGTAAAATTTTGTTTTGAAATGCCTTTTAAAAACTCGTTCATATCGCCTTAAAATGGTCAGTTAAACAAGCATTTTAAAACCATTTAGCCTCCAGTAAATGCATTAAACGACAAAATGGCATTGAGGGAAGCCGCCATATGACCAAATAGTTTTAAAGTAGTCATTGCGATGATAAATTGGCTTTTTGTACAAAACTGTGATTTCTTTCGATCACCATATTGAAATATAAGAAAGCATATTAGAAATAAATGCAACGCAAATGAATTGTAAATCGAAGGCCAATTTCAGATTTTTTTTAAATAACCTTATTGAATTCCATCAATTGAGAACTCGTTAATTTTTCGAAAACATTTGTTTCAATTTTGTTTTTGTTACAATGAACTCGCATAATTTCCAAGGCGCATTCATTTTCAGCTTATATCGTGCAAATATTCACCATAAAATTGAATGCGCATATGATTTGGAGCATGATGCGCTATATAAAAGTCCATTTATTTTTGATATTTTGCTATCAAACAAAATTTCCCGCAACACTAGAACTTTTTTCTTAGATAATATTTACAGCTAAATTAATCACATGAACAGAGAATCTAATTAAGCAGAACAACAAAAACCAACCACGACATCACAGTGAAGTTTGACAGTTGTGGCAATTTGGCCCTATGCTGGTTTTCATGGCAGCCAATAGGTTTTATGAAGGTGCTCAAGTGGTTATAACATCTTTCACTAGAACATTATCCAAATCTTTATGGTCTTTATGGTTATTAATTTGTTTTCACAACCGTCTATAGAGTGGGCCATTTTGTACACATTTTGGCTTTAAAGATGCATAGAGGATGTGTTGGTGGACAAAACAGTTTTGAATGTAGTTTTATCAACAAAGCCGGGAGGAGTACTATACGGCTGGAACAAAACTAAAATTGTTACTTGGGATAGCTAATATGAGTTTAATTAGTCCCTGAGAGCTTCAAAAATATCTGACTTAAAATGAATTTTCGGTGATCATTTTTTTCTGATGCCTTTTTTTCGAGAACAATCTATAAAACCCATCCCAGCTTTAGAGGGATCATTCAAAAATTCAATTCAATTAATTACACCTTCCAATTTTAAAAAGCTTATTCAATTTGATAAAACGAAAATCACGTCTTTAACCTGGAACAAAGCACAGTGTTTTATCCCTCTGTACAAGTTGCTCACTTACACACTCTCGTACTCACATGCGTTTGGATCAAGAAAATTGTTTTAAATTGCATAATGAAAAGGAAATGCGTCACAGTCCACAGCTCAGCTGCCGAGCATCACCTTATGGTTTGCATGTTTACTGGGTCTGAGCTTGGGGTGTGTTTGAGAATCAACCTGTTTCTCGCGTTGATTTTGACTCGATGTGAACAAATGGCATGGTGGCAAATGCTCATTTCTCTATAAACACAGTTTGCGGTTTTTGCGGTTACTGGGAGGGCTGTAACTTGAGGATGCTAGGTTGCGTTTTTTTTGTATTCTCCATTCGCAGCTGACGAGAGGCGGATCGTGGCTGATTTCTGATGGATAAATCTGACGCCACCGCCGCTGGCCTTTTCGGTTAATGCTATAGAATTAAACCGTTAAGTGAAATCGAAAGCTTCTCTGGTCGGTGAAGAGAAGAAGGGTTCGCCTCAGGTAGGTAATCACGGATAGAGTCATAGAGGAAAATGGTCTCGATGCTTAATAGCATATGATTTGCATTATGTCTATCATTACAGGCTTAAACTGTTGCCTGATGAGATGAAATTCATTGACTGATTGCTGTAAATTATTTTCCTGAAACTGCTGTTTGATGAAATCATTGAATCGCATAAATAAATATCAAAGCTGTTTATTTTTATGAATGAACTCACTCTTCACGAGGAGCCACATGGACCGGCGTCCTAGCAAATAAAAATTAGAACAGCAAATCCTATGACTGAATTGATCACGAGATTTGCATACATTTCGATTCATAGTCGATGAGGCTGAAATGACATCACGGTTTCCCGCATAGGTCCAATTCGAGAACAGTGTGGCTCCAAATTATGCGACAAAAGAAGTATGGCACGAAATCCATTCTGGGAACCTCATAAACAGTAACCGCATAAAAAGAGGCAAAACAGTAAACATCAAGCCTGGTCGTAGACACACTCTGTCACCGGTCGCTCGCTGGACCTGTTTCAAGCTGAATCGAAGCACACTTTGTTTTTCTACGCGACTCTCGTCGTCGTTGTAAGTTGGCTCAATTTGGCCTCTGGTCTTTAGACAAACGGCACCTAGCCTCGGCCCAGGTTCAGAAAGTCATCAGCCACAACAACACGTCTCCGCCCACACACCCAGGATCGACCCGAGTGGTGAAACTTGGCACACGAAGAGATCAGCTACGGTAAGAGAAAGAGTAGGCGCAACGAACCACCGGCAGCAGCCAGAGACACGCGTCTCGAGCAACAAATTTATGAATGAAATCTCGGCAGCTTGCGCTCGTGTTGGTTTACAGCACAGCGCGGTGAATGGTGTGGCCATTGGTACAAACAACGCAATGGTTAATGGCAATCAAGCGCGACGAAGCGACGAAAAATGCCAAGTATGGAGATCTTATGCAAACACTAGCCCGTTCCAAGTGAGTCGCGGTTCACGTTTCCAGGAGTTGAGCGATCACATCGCAGGGATGAATCTATAGCAGACGAGAAGTATTCACTTATTGTGTGATTCAATTGTAAAATTTTAATTAAGGAATTATTTTCCGGAAAATGGAGTTTCCTTGTACAGGGTGTGGCAGAAAATAATGCGAAAATGTTCAAACATGAGTATTGGGTTAATTCGTCTAGCTAGTGACTAATTTCCGTCGAAAGTGTATTTGTTTATGTTTACTTTCAAGAGCTGCATCCAAACATTCTATTTGTTTTATGGCAAATTCGTCCTAATGTTCGCGAACGAAGTGATCACCAGTTTGTTGCTCGCCCAGAAGAAGCCGAAAGAGATTGCCAAGGTGGTAGGGTGCCATTTGGCAACGGTTTACCGCATAAAAAAGTCCCTGCAGGATGGTCCTAAGCAGCGGAAGCCGGGAAACGGACGTCCGCGCTTTGCACGCACGCCGAACGTGATCAAATTGGTCCTTGCAAAAATTGCGCGCTAGCCGGTGCGTTTCATAAGAAAACTTGCAAAGGAAGCCAATATTTCGGAGAAATCCATGCGGAGAATCATCGAGACCAGCACGCATCTCCCAGAGCCACATTACGGACCGGGTTAAGGAAATACGAGTGACTCGTTCCAAGAGATTGCTTTCCTTGTTGAAGAAGGAAAAATTGATAATCCTGTTCTCCGACGAAAAGCTTTTCAGCATCGGTGCTGTGGCCAACAGCCGCCCGGACCGGTTCATTTCATCGCAAAAAATGGAGAACGTTCCGAAGAAAGTGAAATTCAAATTTCAAATCAAACATCCGGCTGGTGTCATGATGTTTGGCTTGGTGGCGTCCAACGGTTTGAAAATGCCGTCTGTTTTCATTGATGCTGGAGTTAAAATCAATACCGAAGTGTATATCGGTATTTTAAAGGACCAAGTGCTTCCCTGGGTGAAGGCCAACTTCTCCAAGGACCAAAACGTTGTCCTACAGCAGGATGGAGCGCCGTGTCACACGTCCCATCGAACCCAACAATGGTTGAACGATAACATGAAGTTTTGGCCGAAGGATTTCTGCCCCCCTAGCAGTCCAGATCTTAATCCGTTGGATTATTCAATTTGGGCATATGTTGAAACACGAGACTGCAAAACATCACATCCTAGTGTGAAATCTCTGAAGTCAACCATAACACGCACATGGCAGTCAATGTCGGAGGACTACGTCCGAAAGGCATGCACTGGATTCCGGTGTCGGCTCGAGGATGTTTTTTATAATTAATAATGTTATTAATAAACATTGAATAAATTTGTTTAAAATGACGTAATAAGATAACTGCACTCGAAAATATTGATATTATTGCTTGAATTAGTTGAAAATGGGATTTGAAAAAAAAATAGAACAAATTTTCGCATTATTTTCTGCCGCACTCTGTAAAGCTTACTTCATTCAAAATTTGAAATCACGGAGTAAAGTAATAGCAGCATCATCTCTATAGGTCTGCGCGAGGATGTTTTGCAAAGAGCTTATTTTCAAAATAATTCTGCTTAAGTTTAGAATCTTTATTGCAGTTTAAAAAGGGTTATAACCCGCCATCTCGTCAAGAATTTTTAATTGAAATAGATAAGACCATCACTGGTTGACTCGTAATGTGACAATTCAGGTTGGGCCAATTAGAAAAAAAAAAACTGACAAAATAAATGTCATAATGAGTCAATACCGCAATAAAAAAGAATTTAATCACCAATGGTGAAATCTTACCTTTCTTACGAAATTCAAATTATCATTATGGCTGCCAACATTACGTAGGGTTACGATAACTTATACAAACATCATAAGTTACACGAAATGTTAAACTGTATGCATTTTTGCTTTAATGCGATAAATAATAATGTTGCAATTTTGGTGATTGAAAACTATTTTGGATACTACAACAGAATTAAAAAAGAGCAGAAGGTGGAACCCATGAAACATAATTAATGTTCGACAATGGTCATAAACAAAAAAGTCTTGGGACAAATCCTGGTCGGTTTTTAAAAAGATATTCATGAAAAAGGTTTGAACCATAAACTCTAAGCTTATTAGATTGGTGTTCTTACCACTCGACCATTGCAACATATGAGACATGGAACAATTAGAATTCCCTTCAATCATATCAGCATTATTTAAACTAGCGAAAATGTGATACCGTTTGTATTAAAAAAAATTGACTTTTTTCGGATGGTGCTCAAAAAAAGCTAGACCGATAATTGTTTTTGATAAATTTCCCTGCGAGTGGCCTTCCGGCAGATAACCAAAACATTCACCATTGCGGACGGAAACATGCGTGTAGGCATGTTTTTGAGTTCTTTCTTCGTTTTATTTATCAATTCCTCCTCAGTTTTCGCGATAAAATTGCTGGAGTAAATTTTACGCTTCAGGTTGGCCCAGAAATTTTCACAGCTGGGGGACGTTAGGGGGGGGGGTCAGCCGCTCCATCTCTTCCAACGATCGCTTCGAGTAGAGGGCAGACGCCAGATCCGGCCAGAACACCGCGTCTTCGCCCTTATGGTATTTGTTTATGAACGACGCAACAGTTCAGTTTAAATCACTGATGAAGTAACTTCATTGTGTGTCGTAATTGTTCAAGTAACTCGTGTTGTACCCGTGTTAAATTAGGTTTGTTTTTCGTGTTCAATGACGCTTAATTTATTATTGTATCGTCCGTTCCTACACTCCCGCTTCACTTTACTCAATGTTTGAGTACAATTGTTTGCTATCTCTTTTTCCCTCACGGAAATATTACTCAATTCTCGTTAAAAAGTGAATCAACTGAATTTTTGAGTAGATGCACTTTTTACACAAAAATTGAGAAAAGTGAAGCGGGCGTGTACGACATAAATTTTGTTTGTCTGGTGCCTAATCGCGTATGTAATTCGGGTTTTAATTTGCATGTGTTTCGTCATTTGCTGCGTCATCGCATTTTGATCGCTTGGCAACCCGTTGTCTGCTGGCCAATGTTGCATATATAGCATGTATAGCAAGCCTATTGTCATTCACATTGAGCCAAATACGTCCCCATTGTTCCTTGCGTTATTGCGGAGTGTGCATACCCAAAGGCGATTTCTCGAAACAACGTGTGACACGACAAACGGAGATAAATATTGCGCCAAGTGCTGCGAAGCGATCGCTGGCATTGAATTCGTTTCTTGCCGCAGATATTGTGGTTGCATGTTTCACATGACATGCGCGAATGTGTCTCGGGCTCTTTTGAGATATTTTTTGCCTCACAGCAAGAATTTGCTCTGGATGTGTAACAAATGTGCAGAGCTGTTCGAAAATTTCCCATCTCCGTTCCATAACAAAAGTGGCCGACGAAAAATCACCGCTGGTGTCTCTCACAGAAGCAATAAGCAATCTGCCCCACCGAAATAAAGCAGTTGTCGCAATAGCCCGTGCCTTGTATTCAGTCACCATCGATTGAGAACTGGCCCCAGATCGGTCCTATCCGAGCTGCCAACCGGCTTCGTGGACCTGATTTGTCACATAAAGTAACCGAATGCCAATCTGGTTCTAAGCAGCTAGACAACAGGGTGAAGTCTGTTCCAGCCTGCGCTAAGCCAGCGAACAAATGTTGGCTCTACCTATCTCGCATACGGCCGGATGTTACAAATGAGGAAGTTTTGGCAATGGTAAGAGCAAACCTTGACACTATCCAGGACCCGGAAAGTTGTCAAACTGGTTGCCAAAGGAACTGACACTAAACTAAACTGAACTAATCCTGAATGTGCTATTTGTCCGCCAAGACCTGATTCGCCCACCGTTTCCAGAATTTTTCCACTGATTTCTGACGTACCTCATCAATCACAGCTTGAGAGAAAACAACTTAGACTACAGTGATAGGCAAAATAAAGTGCACACCTCATCGTTTTTTTTCGATTTCTTTTATTTACTGGTTTCAAATTAAAGTAAACGACACTATATTTTTTTATTATTTTATTTTTTATATTCTTTTAAGTTTCACTTATGGAATACTGCAAAAAAGGAGTTTTACTTAAAGAAAAAAAAATCAATTTGTGTTGAAAAATAATAACAGTGACAAAATAAAGTGCCCACTTCAAAGATCGATATGTTTTCGATAAGTTTCCATGGAAGACCCTCGATTGTTTATGTTTTGATATTTTGACATGTTTTGAAGCAAACGGCTTGACCTGGTGCATTTGTACACATGAACACGTTTGATATAAATGAAAAAAATGGAGAACGCAGTGCTTTCGAAAGCAATTCCCTTGTGTATCCGAAAATTGGTCGTTCGTGATGTGCAAAACGGTGGGTCGCGCCGGGCTGTCGCTAAGAAGTACAGTATCAGTAAGGCAGCGGTTGGCAAAATTCTTCTGAAGCTTAAAACGTTTGGATCAGTGGTGGATCGCCCTGGGATTTTCTTTGTGCCATTGACTGGGATGTTCTTTTTGATGAACTGAGTGCTGATGAAATGGCTGAATGTTTGTACGCTGTACTGAATGACTGGATGAACACGAATGTTCCTTATCGTCGTCCCGCTGCTTCTCTTCCATGGAGCTCTGCTTTGCTACGAAAACTAAAACGAACACGGAATGCTTCGCAGCGTAAACTCCAACGATACCGTTCTTTGACAAATAAGCGTAGTTTTCACTTGGCATGTAATGAGTACCGTAAACTTAACTCGTCACTTTACACATCTTACGTTTTACGGGTACAAACTTACCTGAGGCGAAGCCCCAAGAGTTTTTGGAGGTATGTAAATTCTAAGAGGAAAAATACTATAAGTAAGAAAAAATGTGAAATTTTTGCTTCTCATTTTTCGTCAGTGTTTGCTGCGGAAAGCATTGACCCGAATGAACTTAACTCCGCTGTTTTGGACGGTCCTACGAACCTTGTAGACGTGGATGTTTTTGAAACAACGCCCTTGATGGTAAATAATGACATCAAGAAAATAAAATGTACATTCTCGCCTGAACCAGATGGTATTCCGTCTTCAGTGTATTGTCGCACCAATGGAGCTCTTGTCGAGCCGCTCTGCAGGATTTTCAATAAATCTTTTACCAAATCGAAATTTCCCGCAGTCTGAAAGGAGTCTTTGATGGTTCCGGTATACAAGAAAGGAGACAAACGTGACGTTAAAAACCATCAGGGAATCGCTAATCTGTCAGCTGCCTCTAAATTATTTGAGATAATAGTGAGTGGTTTCATTCTCGTGCGCATCAAATGCTACATCTCTGGGGATCAAAGTGGTTTCATGCCTGGACGTTCGGTTACCACCTATCTCCTAGATTTTAACCACGACCTGTTTTGATCAATTGGAGAAAGGGGCACAAGAAGACGTCGTCTATACTGATCTAAAAGCAGCGTTTGATACAATCAACCACGAAATTCTGCTGGTGAAGCTATCAAAACTCGGTATATCGGAAAGATTGACATCATGGCTGTGCTCGTATTTACCAGACAGGTCTCTGCGAATGAAACTTGATACTACCACATCCTGATTTTTACGAACTCGTCAAGTGTTCCACAGGGTAGTAACCTTGGACCGCTGCTGTTTGTTCTATACTTCAACGACGTATTGCTTCTACTACTTCTATGGCTGCAGGTTTGCGTATGCTGATGATCTAAAGCTGTGTTTTTGTGGTACGGACTGCCGAGGATTGTACTCGTCTTCAATCGTTATTGGATCGATTCACTGATTGGTGCCGTCGGAATAAACTTATGACCAGCATTCCAAAGTGTATGGTTATGTCGTATTACCGCATCAAGCAGCCGATTGTTTTCGACTATACTGTCAAAGGCGTCGTTCTACATAGAACCGACCAGTTCAGCGATTTAGGTGTTCTACTCCGTTATAAATTATCGTTTAATCTCTACCGCTCTGCTGTGATCTCTAAGGCTAATCGCCAGCTAGGGTTTGTGTCAAAATTCTCAAGAGTATTCACTGGCCCGTACTGCCTGAAAGCTCTATATTGCTCATTAATACGACCGATCCTAGGAAATGCCGTCTTGGTCTGGCTTCCTTATCAATTGACTTGAAGCTTGAGGATAGAAATAATACAGCGCAGGTTTATCCGGATGGCATTGAGTAATCTACCATGGCGTGTTCTACAAAATCTACCGCTGCAATCTGCTGCAATTGCATACTTTGGAACGCCAACGGAAAAATCAACAAGCGGTTTTTGTTGCTAAAATTTTGAATGGAGAGGTCGACTTCTCGAGGTTTCTCTCTCAACGGAAAGTTCTTCCGTTGTCTTCCGAAAGTCATTACGGAGTGGTACTCTTCTCCAACTTCGATTCCATCGAACAGCGTTTGGAAACAACAAACCTCTAACAGCTATGATGCGAGCATTTACGACTGTAGAAGAATTGTTTGAGTTTGGCGAATCTTCGGCTCACTTTTTGGCTAAACGTACACTGTACACGTACACGTACACGTAATAAATTTTCCCGTTTACGGCCAGTCCTGAGCGAAAGAAGAGCGGCTTTGACATCCCCTTCTCGCTGATTGTCAGCCACAGCAGCACTTTCTTGGGGAACTTGGTGTGTAAAATGGGAGAAGTAAATTACGAAATGCCCTGCCAGTCGCTGCCATCCACGGTGAGATAGGTCTAGTCGTCCGTCACCACCGCCATGTCACGCTTCATCCGAAAAATCGAGTTGACCATCTTATTCAGCCGCTACTGCTGCGTCATTAAAGGGTGATACGGTCAAAATTTGGTCAAGGGAAAACGCGTGTAAATCGGTGAAATCGTTTATTTAAAAAATCAAATTAAATTTCTTTTTCAAGTTCAATTAGTATAAAATTCAGGAAAAATATTCAGTTAGGCTTCCGCTTTTCTAAATCCGAATTGCCGGGCCTTACGCTTGACCCCTGACATCAGATTTTGTACAGCCACCTTGTCCACCTTCTTCGCCGCAGAAAGCCAGTTTGCCTTGAACTGCTGCTCGTCCTTAGCACTTTTTTTGGTCTTTTTTAGGTTCCGCTTGACAATAGCCCAGTATTTCTCAATTGGGCGGAGCTCTGGCGTGTTGGGAGGGTTCTTGTCGCTTGGGAACCATCCTGCACGTTGTTGGCGGCGTACCACTCCATGGCCTTTTTACCGTAATGGCAACATGCCAAATCCGGCCAAAACAGTACGGAACAACCGTGTTTCTTCAGGAAAGGCAGCAGACGTTTATTCAAACACTCTTTCACGTAAATTTCTTGGTTGACAGTCCCGGAAGCTATGAAAATGCTGCTTTTCAAGCCACAGGTACAGATGACTTGCCAAACCAGATATTTCTTTGCGAACTATTGACGGTTTCGTGTGCTTGAAAATATCTGCTACCTTTCCCCTTCCTTTTGCCGTATAAAACTCCTGTCCCGGAAGCTGCTTGTAGTCGGCTTTGACGTAGGTTTCGTCGTCCATTACCACGCAGTCAAACTTCGTCAGCATCGTCGTGTACAGCCTCCGGGATCGCGCTTTGGCCGTCGTATTTTGTTTATCATCGCGATTTGGAGTCACTACCTTCTTGTAAGTCGATAGTCCGGCTCGTTTTTGGCTCGATGCACGGTTGTAGACGATACACCCAGCTTATTTGCGGCATCTCGGAGAGATAGGTTAGGGTTTCGCTTGAAACTACCGGCAACTCTCTTTGTCGTCTCAGCGGCTTCCGGTTTTCGATTTCCCCCGATCCAGACTTCCTGGCTGTCGACAAACGTTCCCCAAACACTTTAATTACATTTGTAACGGTTGATTTGGCAACTTTTAGCGATTTTGCCAACTTTGCGTGCGAGTAGCTCGGATTTTCGCGATGCGCGAGCAAAATTTTGATACGCTGCTCTTCTTGCTTGGACGGCATTTTGACAACTGAAGAGTGAATTCCAAAATCAAAATAGGAACAACATTCTACACACACACCTTCAAAATGAGGGGTGTTCAGGTTTTTTAAATGCAAAATTGAAAGAAATACGTCAAGTTGATATTGACCAAATTTTGACCGTATCGCCCTTTACCTGCAGTTCCGAAACCAGTGGACGCGACTTCCGATTCCTGACATATATGTTCATGTTCGCCAGGTACTTTTTCACTGTTCGGCCGGTTGAACCAAGGGTTGAACCGACCTCCCAGCCAAGCGCACGCAGCGATGTAGCCACTTTTCACTCGGTCTTCCTCTTCAGCATCTTTTGGAGCTTCTTGTCGCTCAGGATCTGCTCTGATTGTTGTCTAATAGTGCCAAGATGTTGTAGATGCTGGAACGGGCGTATCCGGCGTCCACAAAGTGTCGCACGATGTCCGTTTTCGACGCGGCGGTGTGCCGTTCTTTGAACGCGCACACTTCTGAACGGAGTTGCTTTTGCAATCATGGTTAGAGTTCGACTGATAGAACTGTCAAATTTTGTCTGCTGACTCATGGGTTACTACGATTGGTGCTGTATGGGTAGTTTCGTCGGTGCGGGTGAAGGTAAACCTAGAGTCCCTAGAAAGAGTCACTTCAAGAAGAACATGCAACACTTATTTCGATTAATTCTCATTTTGCGTGCATGTATAATTCAGATGGGATGCTCGATAGGTAGCCCCGATAGGTAGATTTAGTTTCACTCTTTGCGTGACTCTATATATAGGGACTCTATGTAAACCCATGACTAATCGGCGATTTCTCGCGTAACTTTTAAAAAGCACCTATCTAACAATTTCCTTATCCCGAGGAAAACGAGGTGTAAGAATATGAAAATATTTTTTGAAAATGTTTCAAACTGGATCAAGTTTTACCCATTCAATTGCTTTTGAGGGCAAGCATTGTTGTTTAATTTGCTACAGTAATGGTTTTTGTAGCATTTTATGTTAAAATAACAACGAAAACATCAAAAATGTTAGATAGGACATTTTGCTTAACCGAACTGTACATTGGTCTTGCCACATAGGACATTTTATTCCAATGATAGCTACATAGGTCATTTCAATTTTTGTTATCATTCTATTAGTAAATTAGAACGTAACACATAGCAATAGAGATTGCTTTCTCTTTCACACACGCATTTGCTTCCCGGTGAAAACAATCCTATTCTTTTTACGTGCCTTCTTGTAGATCTCGTAGAGGTTTGGCAAATTCGTATTTAGGGCATTGCCACACAATGTGGTTAACGTCTTGGTAGGCAGTGCCACAGCCGCAAATACATGATTGTTAAAATAAGAAGTTTCTGGCATTTACCCATAAATTCGACTGTAAAGAGCTACTGCACTTGGTCATAATGAAATATGTGATAGTGAAAGTTCACAGAAAAAAAGTTGATTTTAAAACATATATTTAGAGCATACCATCTATAAACATTTGAAAACAAAAATACCTCTCCACTCTGTTTTGGTTGTATCCGAAGACCGCTTCCTCACGCTTGCTGTTAGGTTTCCAATTATTGAACGTTGTGCTGGGATGGTATCCAAACATTCAACAATTTCCTCGTCATCGCAGAGCGGGTCGTTTATGTTTCCAATGCTTACCGTTACCGGGGTAGTTTCTACATACACTTCCTCGATGCTGTCTTCTTGTAGAGGATCCCACGAAGGATCTGAACCATAACTGGTGACAACGCAACTTTGCTGGCTGATGGATTGATCCGGATGTAATGAAAATATTGTTGTGGCTGTGGCTGCAAGAAACGACCAATATATTTTGATTTATATAACCTTATTTTCAGGAACTAATGCACTTACCGAGGAGCAAATCGAACGCAGAATTATTAATTCCTTCCGAAGTTGTTGGAACGATATTTTGTACTTTCTCCAATCGAACGACCAAGGTACGGATTTGTTTTGTTATGTTTGTTCTGAAACTTCAGACGTTTAGCGCGACAGGTAAACTGATCGTCTTATCAAACAGTAGAGCATCGCTATTGCGAAATCTGACATCGGACGTTTGGTTGATTTTCAATTTTCTTAATATTATGAAAACATATCAAAATGCGTGTTTTAACATAATGTTGATAAGTCCAATAGCAATAGTGTGCATTAATTAATTCAATTTGTTTAAACTTGTTTCATAGGACCTTTTGAAAAGTTACGCGAAATTTTTTCCCATTTTTTTAATGTAAACGTTAGGGGAAATAGGGTAGGGAACGGCTTATTAAGGGGTGACTGTTTCAATCAGTTGTTGGGAAATAGGACTAAAAAAAAAATACGAACATAAGCACCATCTATTGGTCTAATGATTTGATGTATAAATTATTATTGATTACCAATTTATTATTGCCCTTTAGAAGATTTAAAATACACCATCTAGAAAACCATCAGATTCCTACCTGCGGAAGAAGTTTGCTCAAATTTTGCCTTTGTGTATTTTACATTTGTTCGCAGGTACCGGAGGAAATGACTTCAACAGCTCCTTCTCACATCGAGGCTTGTTGCCAGAATGTGATGTTAAACATTGAGTTAAATTTATTTCATATTTAGATGATCTGAAATTAATATTTATTTCATGCTTCTTCAAGTCATTTGAGGTTGATTTATGCTTATGCACTGAAAAATATGTTTCGGAGCTGTCAAATAGTACTCAACGATAAATCATCATCACTGTTGCTGAGCACATGTTTCTTCTCTTCTTAGTCAACCATGGATATAGCGAACCGGTATTGTAACGTGAAGCCTGCTGTCTCTAACATTTGTTTGTTTTTAAACGGAGCATCCCCTTTGTCATCACAGTCGCTTTGGCTTACATTTCCGTGAGAGTACATAAATGAAATGAGAAGTACACATTGCCAATCTAAAAATCAATGACAAACTGAAGGTTTGGTAGTGTACGTCTGTCTCATGACCTGATAACGACTGTTGCAGAAACCATAAGCACACCTTATTTTGACGGTCACTTTGAATATAATGAAATATTTCAACATGTTTTGGCTGCGTCCTTTTGTGAACATTTCTCAATGACATAGCATCAAAAAAGTGCTCAGTTTTATGTTACCTACACAGAAAAAATAATTAATTTTAACAGGCGCATAAAATTTCCCTCATTTAATTCTAAACCAAAGCAAGCGTAAACAACGATATTGTTTGCAATTTTTCGTACGCCATACAACATTGATGAAAATCTTTCATGCAATAGACGCGATTTAGGCGACATCCAGCTTTAATTTACACGGAATATCCCAGTAATTTCTGACAAATCTAGCATTCCCTTTATGTGCATTATATAACACAGAAAATTCAATGTTTCTTTTTATCTGTGTATCATAATGCGCGGTCTTACTCCGGAACAACGAAAAAGTATCGTGCACAAATGGTGCACTATGAGCAGACTCTCCTTGAGAAAATTGGCCAAGGAAGAGGGTGTAAGCGTCGGAGCGGTACGATCTGCGATTCGAAAATATAGAGAACAGTGTACGTTTGAAGATGCGCCCAAGAGTGGTCGGAAATCCGGTCCTGTTAGTCCGGATATCGATAAAAAGATCAGGGATGGCTACAAGCGAAAACCAGCGACTTCCGTTCGGTAATATAATAATGGATGATTTTGTAGGTATTTTTATTTATTTCTATTCATCAACAGATTTTGTACAAATCCCAATGATGTAAAGCTTAAAGCTAGAACGGTACATTAATAGTCATGACAAAAAACAAACTAAAAATTACACTATCCATGCGAATTACACAGGTCTCTAAAAAAAATGGCTAAACTTACGACGAAGCATCTGGCGAGTCACGTTAAAATCAAACAACGCGGAAACCCTATTAAAAAGTCTTTGTAAACCGCCAATTGCGCCAAACATACTGTAATTGGTTCGTTGTGGAGGTAACCGCAGCATTGAACTATTCCTCAGGGCTCGGGGATGCACGTTGATATTGATTTGCTCCAGAAGATCAGAACAGTCGATGCGGTCTTGCAAGATGTCTGTGATGAACAAAGCCCTGGCTGTATCTCTGCGGGCTAACAGGGACTCCAGGTTAAGAATATAGAACGACACAAGGAGCAGTACAACGATTTGAGGCAGTAGATGTCCGTGAAGTCCTTAGCAATCCGAAAGATGAACCCCAGAACGCAGGAGGCTTTGCCGATAGCGTACGAGATATGCTGCTTGAAGGTGAGTTGGTGTCCAGAATTACTCCTAAGTCCTTGACTTGACTGACGCTCTCAAATTCGGTGCCCAACAAGACATACTTGAATAAAATAGTCTGTTTTTTGTGCGAAAACGAGATAACCGTGCATTTGGCCGGGTTGACATCCATACGATTCAAAGTGCACCAGTCGGCAAAAGCATTTAGCTGACGTTGAAGAAAGCGACAGTCGTCGAGTGAGTGCACTCGAAGATAGAGTTTTAGGTCATCTGCGTATGATAGTCGAGGTCCTTCGAAAGCCAAATTTACGTCGTTGAAGTAGATCAAAAAAATCAACGGTCCCAAGTGACTACCCTGCGGTATACCAGACGTGGCTTTGAACATGTGAGACTGACAATCTCCTATGACTACAGCCAGATGACGGTCAGTGAGGTACGATTGAAACCATTGCAGCAGGCATCCGTTGATCCCAAGCCTGTCCAGTTTGGCAATAGCTATGCGGTGGTTCAATTTATCGAAGGCTGCAGACAAATCGGTGTAAATGACATCCGTTTGGGCGCGTTTTGCCATACTGTCAGTAATGTACGAAGTAAGGCACAACAGGTTAGTAGCAGTGGAGCCATGAATCCGTGCTGATCGGTACTGATATACGATTTGCAGTGAGCGAGCAACGGTTCCATAATTACAAGCTCAAACAGTTTAGCAACAGCACCAAGCGAAGTTATGCCGCGATAGTTTACAGCGTCCCGTTTGCTTCCCTTTTTGTGTACTGGAAACATGTGCGCGGAAAAATACCGACAGTCGCAGATAGTCGAAAAACGTGCAGCAGCGGGGGCAACAAACTATCCAAGTGCAGTTTGAGAAAGAACGAAGGAACTCCATCCGGCCCGGGATTATGAGATAATTTGAGTTTTGAGCAGGCCTTGATTATCATCTCTGCATCGATGTCGACTTGGCCCAAGGTTTGACCGGCAGGGGGAACATAGCTGGCTGCAAGTCTAATGTGGTCATCGCTCAACGTCTCTTCGGTGAAAAGGCTAGAGAATTTCTCGGAAAGTAGCTGGCAAATACCCTGCGGGGTGGAAGCCTTGTTGCCGTGGAGCGACATAGACGACGGAAGGCCTACTTCGTGGCGTTGTTCGTTTACAAATTTCCAGAATTGTTTAGGACGTGACTTGAGCTTTCTCTGTATTCCACGCCGATATTGAAGAAAGCAACGTTTCGCGACTCGTTTGTATTCGTGATTCATGCTTACATAGTGACGACTTAAAATTAGTGTCCGGTGCTTTGTGAATTTTCTTAGGGCAGCTCTCTAGCCAGATTTCAAGCGACGAAGTTCGCTCGTTTGCCAAGGTGGACGAGTCGTATGACGATGGATTTTCTTTGGAACGTGTCTGTCTATGACATATGCCAGAACGTTGGAAAATGTTTGAGCGGCTGACTCAACATTGACTGTATCCAAAATGTTATCCCAATCGAAAAGCGAGAGTAGCTCGGCGATATTACGATGATTGGCACGAACAAAATCGTAGGAAACTGTGTCAGGTGAGATTTCGAAGTCATGTTCCAGCTTTGAGCGTAACGTGACCAGTAAAGGCGGATGATGAAGAGTTAGTTTCACTAGAGGAGAGGGAGCTTCGCATAACAGTGGAGCGGTGTCTTGGGCGCTCACGAAACAGAGGTCCAAGCTGCGTGTGTTCTTTTTGGTGACATGATTGATTTGGGAGAGAGTGGCTGAGCTGTAATTGTCCAGAAGGAACGAAGCATTGGAATGCATGACAGAATGATTGGCATCGGGAAATAGAAACCCACTGTCAGATAATTTCCATGAAATCCCAGGCAGATTAAAGTCGCCTATCACCATAACTTCGTCGGTTGCTTTGGCATTTTCCAAAATTGCAAAAACCGATTGGAAATGTGTTGCAATTAGTTCACGCTCGCGTATGCGGTCGGGTGGAATGTACAGTCCGCAAAGGAATAATGTGCGATTGCCCAATTTGATTGACGTCCAAACTTGTTCCAAACGAGTCCACGAAGGGTTTTCATGAGCCTTTGCTTTAAATTTTGTACTTATAGCCACTAGTACACCCCCACCTTTTGCTTTATGGCTATTATCGGCATTCCTGTCACATCGAAATACCTCGTAATCTTTGCCGAATACCTGAGAAGAGAGTGTGCGTGAATCCAGCCAGGTCTCCGTGAGGACGATGATGTCGTAGCACTGGTCCGAAGTAGCTATGCGGAAATCGTCGACATCGCTGTTAATACCACCGACATTCTGGTAGTAAATGACAATCTCGTGTGTGGCAGCCGAAGTGCCGATGACATCACTAGAATGTGAGGTAATATCAGGCAAAGGAGAAGCTAAATCGTGAATGTACTTGCCTGCTAAAGCAGGTTGGAAGACCCCCGGTGTGCATCTGCCCTCAGGGCCGAGACGACTATGCTGTACGGTGGCTGGAATTGGTGCGACTGGGGCAGAGGAACCGGGGATGATGAAACGTATGTGAAATTAAATTACAAAACGCTTCCCAGACCACAATTCAATACTGTAAGCGAAGACAAAGACATCCCTAGGACGGAGAAGGCAATTTTTACCGAAAAATTCGGTAAGAAGGTTATGGTTTGGCAGGCAATATGTGAGTGTGGTAAAACATCTAGTCCGTACATCAAATCGGAGACGATGAACACTCAGAAATACGTTAAGGAATGTCTCCAGAAGCGATTATTGCCGATGATCAGACAGCACGAAGGTGAAGTAGTGTTTTGACTTGATTTGGCGTCATGTCATTACGCAAAGGACACTTTAGAATGGTAGAAAAGTCAAAATGTATGTTTCGTGCCAAAAGACACCGCCAATCGAGACTTTTTGGGCTTGACCCAAAGCAAAGCTTCAACAATTCATAAAACCAGCAGACGACATCCAAAAATTTAAGAAAGATTGGCCAAAGGTGGTCAAAATGGTGGGAAGTACCACTGTGCAGAAGCTGTTCGAGGAAAAGTTAGGAGTCTTGGCTATGATCAAATATGTTGATTAAACGAGAGTAAAATATTATATAAAACATAAATACAAATATGATTTGCCAAATAAAATTATTAAAACCAAAAATAACATGACTTTTTTGTTATTTTGAAAGTGTGCTTATACTTTCTTAAACAGTCTAAAGTAGATGAGTTTGTGATCGTAGCAATCGACATGTTTTAGTTGATTGTTTTCGAGAGTGGATGGGTAAAACGAAGGAGTGGGTTGAGGAAATTGACGTTTGCAGCATGTCGTGAACTGACCTATTTCATTTCACCTTCGCACACAAGCACAGAATCGCACTTATACAATACTGTTAGTTTATGTACAGATTGTGAGGCTGAAGAAAACATTTTCTTGATTGGAAATCAATTCGCATGCTTTTAATATGTCCCTGCACTTGGGAACTTTACGCTAAGGTTATGAAAGCTTGTTTCTGTAGGTATGTTCCGATAGACCAGAAGTTAGCAGAGGGATTCACGTCTTAATACTGGCGTTTCTAATTATAGATTACATACAGCTTCATCAAATGTCCCAGGTGCTAAATAAACTGCTAAAAACCCGTCCCGTACCCTAAAGACTGTATTCGATGAAATTTGGACACACGCAATTGTTCGTAACTTTTTAGCGTGTGGGTAAATATTATTGAAATATTAACTGAATGTTTTTTATTGTGTTGTGTCAATTGTGTAATGAGTTTCGTGAAAATCGGTCGAGTGATTTCAGTGATGGCTTCGAATGAAGAAATAGTGCGCCAACAAATTTTGGGCACTCACTTCGAAAACCCAAACGCTTCTCATCGATGGATCGGAAAACAGCTCGGAATCGCACATTCAACCGTATCTCATGTGATCAAAACGTTCAAGGACCGTAAGACAACCAAGCGGAAAAATGGTAGTGACAAAAAACGTGGCACATCAAATCCGGAGAAGGCCAGGATGGTATTGAACCAATTTAAGCGTTATCCCAACATTTCAATCAGGGATGTTGCGAAAAAGGCGAAAGTTTCAGTTTGTTTTGTGCAGAAAACAATGAAACGTTCTGCATTACATGTGCACAAGGTCCAGAAGGCACCGAACCGGAGCAATAAACAGAACTCGGTGGCCAAAACTCGTGCAAGAAAACTGTACAGGGTGTGGCTCACAAAACCGTTCTGCATTGTGATGGACGATGAGACCTACATTAAAGCCGACATCAAACAAATGCCAGGACAGGAACACTACGTCGCCACCTCTAAGTTGGTCGTTCCGGAGAGTGTACGGAAGAAGAAAATGTCGAAATTCGCCAAAAAATTCCTTGTCTGGCAAGCGATCGGCGGATGTGGCAAAATGAGTCAGCCCTTCATCACCTCTGGGACCGTCAACGGACAAATCTACAAGGACAAGGAATTGCCTCCAAAAACGACTTCTGCCCTTCTTGAGATCTCACGATGGCCCGACACTGTTTTGGCCGGATTTGGCATCTTGCCACTACGACCGGCCCGTCTTAGACTGGTACAAAGATAATAATGTAGTTTTTGTACCAAAAGACGTCAACCCTCCAAACACTCCGAAACTTCGCCCAATTGAAAAATTTTGGGCAATCATGAAGGCAAAGCTCGTTAAAACTCCAAAACTGATAGAAAATGAACTTGAACTAAAAAAAGTGTGGTTAAAAGTAAGTAAGCAAGTCGGTCCTATCATTGCCCAAAATTTGATGAAAGGGGTCAAGACAAAGGTGCGGGCATTTGGGTTGGGAGAAGAGGTTCAATATACCAATGATGTCAAAACTTAACCATTTAGTAGAACTTTATTTTCAGAAAGTTTGAAAAGAATCGGGCTCAAGGAAAATTTTTGGTGACCTATTTTGTGTGTCCAAATTTCATCGAATAAAGTCTTTATATTGCACTACATGATGTGCTTTTATGGGGATGAATTATGCATTGCTTTCAAATAACTCAAACTAAATGTATATTGTGAAAAGAGGAAATTTGAACAAATGTCTACCCCAAACTGTTATGATTTACAGGTGCTTCTTTTTCGACTGAGCTAAGAAAGACGAGTTGAAACATGTTCTTATTCTATCGAGCTGCGCGCCTCTTAAGCTTGCACCCTGGAACAAATAGCCAAATCAACGAGTATACTGTACTTTACGGTGACTTATTCACTGTTCGTCACACTCAGCCCTCGGTCAATTCGTCTCGGCAACCACTTCGTTTAAAACACAAGCTTCCATTGCTATTTGCTGGCACAGCCTATGTGGATGAAGGCGAGACGATCCTCGCGACTTGCCGTAGCTCTTAATTCATTCACACTTTTGACCCCCTCCTTCCACCATCCCTCCAGTCCCAGCACTAGGAACCGCGAATATGATGAAAAATTAATGAAACTACCAGAAACCAAACCGGACCAGTTTTTCGGATGTGGCGTAGTGTGTCACCTCAAACCGGTGACAGAGTGTCGCACCTCCATGCGTTGTGCTGCTCGTTGGTGATGTTTATGAATGAATCTCGACGCTAGTAGCGAGGAAGCTCTGTTGCTATTGGCTTTTATTCAGAAGTGATTTAAGGTGGCGCCATAAGAAAAAAAAGCTGCTAGAAATCACATTAAAAATATGAAGGTAGTAAATATCATGGACACCAAACGTGACCTTTGCCAATGTTCACCCTACTGAAATAATACAAAGTTTCAACTGTTCAAAATAAAGGTTCGTCACTTGAAAGAACAACTCTCTCAAATGAAAAATCACCAAACGGCGTCAATGTTATCATTCGAGCGATCTATTATGTCATCACCGGAGAGCGGAAGCGATGACTAATTTGATGCCATTTCCATCTGCCACTTATTTGATTAGTCACAATCTAGCAAACTGCAAAGTTTATTCCATCTTCATTGCAAATCTCCAGCAGGCGGCCCAACCCCGGCGTCGTCGAGCTGGTTAAAGTGATTCAAATCCGCTGAAAATGGGATGTATAATTACCATTAGCAGCCAGCAGCCCGGCTTCTGCTGATGTTATGTCTGGTTTAGTTTTTCTATCGCGATACTCTATCGGACTGATGCGATCTATCAACAACGCAAACCCAGAAGCAGGAAATGGGTGGAGATACAAAACCGCTAAAACTATCAAATAAAAAAATAAACTAAACGATTCACATCTCACCAGCTGGGCGCACCACCAGCTCCGACGTTTAATCTGATCCCGTGACTTTGATAAAGGTGAGAAGTCGCACTCCGGTTGATTCCATTTCAACGCAAAGGGTCCGAGGAATAGAGGTGAAAGCAACGGTTTTCCGATGACGATCTTCTGATGATACGATGTAGGTCCAGAAGGTTTGCTTTCCTCTTGGCTGAACACAATGAGACGAAGACTGACGACACGGTGTGTGTAATTAGCAAGATAAGGGTTGGGCACTCGTTTAATGAGAGTGTTCACGTCTGGGGCCCCGATATTAAGGTAAAGAGACCTCTCAAGTACCCTCATCATCGCCAGGTCCTCGTTGATTAACTCTCTTTAGTCCCTTCCTCCCAGCTTCCAGGGCTCCTCCAACGAGGCACGGTATCAATCGGAAGGGCCGCTCACTGCGCAGTGCCTTGCTTCACCGTGCGCGTTCATTCATAAGCTTTTGGGGTCGTTAAAAAGTGCAATCAAGTACACACAAGCCGTGTGTGTGTGTGAAAATATGAACAACTGCGAACAAGTTTGTACGTGCGAGTGCTCAACAAGACGACAACAACGTGAAGAAAAGTCTAAGTACACAAGCGTGCTGTGCTGCTGTTGCTGCTGCTGCTGCACAAAATCACAATCCCAAGAGCTTTATGAATAAAGCATATTGCACACACGACCGCGAGTGGGTGTTGAATTTTGTACTTTAAATATAGAATCGAGTGCGGAACACGTGGGAATGACTTACAATCGTTCATTTCCTGTTTGGAAATTGAGCTAACGTTGTTGGTGCAACTTGGATTTTCGAGATGGCTCCCCATTTGATGGCGGTTGGTGAGAATCGCTACGATAGGTCGTAAATCTTAATCTTTCAGTGGCCACGGTGACAAAACCAGACGATGATGGCCACACGGAGAAACCTGGAGCAATTGGATCCAATTGAAAGACGTGAACAATATACAAAACAGGAACAAAATGTTTTGATTATCTGGAAGAATCGCGATTTTTTATTCCACTTCTTTTTATTAAAGGGAATATACACCGAAACAAGTATATAATGAATTTTATCTGATGCGGAAAATTTCTCCTCGTTCAATTGCATGCCACATACTTGGCTCTGTAAAGTTGATTTGGTTGAGCGTGAATAAATAAAGGGTGGAACGGTAAAAAATTTCTCACCTCATATATGACGTACTTTTTAAAATCGTGCATTTAAAAAACTTGAACACCCCTCATTTTGTTGGTGAATGCGTACGAAATGTTGACTCTACTTTGTTTTTGCCATTTTCTATTCAGTTGTCAAAATGGCGTTTTTGACGTAGTAAAACACCGTTTTTACAGCTCCAGTTGCGGCAGCTTGAAAACTGGAATTATATTAAATGAGGGTAACATTCGTGTGAACAACAGAGATCAGATAGTCTTACTTATTCGGTGTTCCGACAACTATTTCACCAGATCTAGGAATTACCACTTATTTTAGGATGATATTATATATTAAAAGTATATTGTACAAATTATCGAATTTCTGTGACAATTGAAAATACAATTAATTGTTTAGTTACCCACACTAATATCCGGGAAATTTTAGGTTACTGAATGTAGAATGACTAGGTAAAATAGGAAGAGGCATATGATTTATTAACGACTTCTTCTGCAACTTTACCATTTCTTCACCTTTCTATACTGTTTCTTTTTTACAATTTATCTCTCGCTAATTCCACTACTTCACTAATTTGTATATCTTAATCTCCACTACTTCACCTACTATCTTAACAACTGCAAATAAATGTTACAGCTAATTTATCTTTTCACTTCACTCCATAAGCATTTATCTACTTATTTTTCTTATTCTTATTCTTATTCTTTTTAACTTTCAATCTATCTTTGACACATATGTCTTCATAAGTCAGCTGGCCATTGGTATTGGGATTCATCTACACTACATTGTTGTGCCCAATAAGTGTGGCAACAGGCGTCGAAACAAAAATAGTAGCGTATCAAAATTTTGCACGATCATAAGCAAAATCCAAATTATTCCCACGCCGACTTGACAAAATCACTTTATATTGCCAAATCAACCGTGACGAATGTTATAAAAGTTTTCGGAGAACGTTTGACGGCTTTCGGGAAGCCGAGATCAGGAGGAGATCGAAACTAGGAAGCCGCAGTGACCGGAAAAATAGCAGCCAGTATTTTCAAACGCAATCCCAACCTTTCCATCAGAAATATCGGAAACAAATTGGGAAAGTCCCACACAACAGTGCAAACATCAAAGAAACGAGCCGCACTGTCAACATGCAAGATAACAGTGACACCCAATCGAGATAATAAGCAAAGCACAACGATCAAAGGAAGAGTGCGTCAGTTGTACACGAGTTTGATGACCAAGTTTGATTGCGTCGAGATGGACGATGAAACATACCCCAATTAACACACCCCGATCATAATTTGTTGCAGCAACTTGGTTATGACTTACAAAGGCACATTTATGTTTTCTCAACCTAATGGCAACATGTATGCTACTAGGGACGTCAAGGCTGATTTTAAGCAGCTCGCAGGTCAAGGATGTTTCCACGGCTACCGGAAAAGGAAAGGTCCAAGATAAGTTTAAGGAGAAAATAATGTCAAAGTTCCTAAAAAATACTTGGTTTAACAGGTGATTTGTACCTGTGGGCTAAAAACCGTAAGTTTCGTGACCACTGCCAACCGAAATATTTATGTAAATCAATGCTTGCAAAAACGCTTATTGCTTTTCTTGAAGAAACATAGTTGTTCCGTGCTATTTTGGCCAGACCTCGCTTCTTGTTACTACGGAAAAATGGCTCAGGAATGGAATACACCCAACTTTGAGTTTAATTATGTTTATTTACCATTGGTTCAAATTACTTATTTTTGGGTAGCATTTTACAAGAATATGTTATTTATACACGGAGAGAAATGAGTCTTGTTTGAAACAGCCAAAACTATGGTTGAAATGCAAACTCTGGTTCTGCTTGAGTTAAATTTGATATTTGTTTGCTTCGAACTCGCGATTGTAGTTGAAGCAAACCACTTTTTCAAGTGACATCTACTCAGATAATAACATTGTTTCTAAGTTAATGTTAGTTGATTAGAACTACAAGTCTGCTCATTTTCAACCTTAAAAATGATTGTTTTACCCAAAAATTAAATTGCTAGAAAAAGTTCTGTTTTGCTGATTCAAACTGTGATCTTAGGTTGAAATAACCCGAATGTTTGGTAAAAATGGCCATAGCTTATGGTTGGGTAAATACCAACCTTAAATATGATTGAGAACAAACTAGATGATTAGTTCCCCTCATCTGATGTCAGCAAAATTTTCTATCAGCTGTTCGTGCGGGGAAGTTTCGCGAGTAGTGAGTAAAATTAGTGATTTAGTGCGATTTATAATTCACAGCTATCTAAAGTTTATTACAGTTATCAATATTTGTTATTGTTTGAAAATAAATAAAATGCCGTAAATTCTTAATAAATAAATGGAACGAAAAATACGGGAGCTATAGTGCTCATTTTTATATCATTTCAACCAGTTGTTTGGTTATTTCAAACAATACCGCTGGTTTCAATTACCGATTCGATGTTTATTTCAAACAACGAGTTTGTTTCTTTTGTGCTAAATTTTGGTTGAAATAAGCGTTGACTGTTGTTTAAATTTACCTTAATTTTATAAGCTGTCAAAATCGAAGAACCAATATCATGATTATTTCAAACAAATGTTGGTTAAATTAAAGTTGAACACCGCATCAAAAACAACCTAAATTTTTAGTTCTTTCCAAGCATTCCGGTTGGTCAAAGTAAACCAGTAATGTGCTTGTGCATTTTTTAATCTCAAAATTTGGTTGATTCAACCAAAACTATGGTTGTTTATACCATACTTTTTTCTCCGTGTACCTAACGATAGGTTAACATGGGTCTTTTTTTGAAGCGTGGAGTCATACATAACGTCACGGTGCGTTCTGCCCCAGTTTTAGTTTTGCATAGTTTTGTCTAGATATTCTGTAAGTAATCATAAAGCCATGTTAAATTCCGTGTACTGAAACGTAAAAATAAAGAATCGAAAAGGAATTTCTGCAGCAGTATCCACCTGAAAAGAACGAAAAATAAAAATGGAATTTGTTGTTGTTGTTGTTGTTGTTGTTGTTGTTGTTGTTGTTGTTGTTGTTGTTGTTGTTGTTGTTGTTGTTGTTGTTGTTGTTGTTGTTGTTGTTGTTGTTGTTGTTTTTGTTGTTGTTGGGGCTATGGTGATTTGCATGGGGGATTTTCTTGAGGCAACAAATCATTCTGTGGTGGTTCAAGACCCCTTCCCTTTTTATAATGGGGGGGTCTCTCATACAAATGAAACTGAAATCTCGGCATAACTCAAGAACAAATCAAGAAATGGTTTTATGGTAGTTCGAGACTGCTTTTTCTAGAAGGGGGTGCTTTCATACAAATGAAACTGAAATTTCTGCATAACTCCAGAACTATTAAAGCAAGTGGAGCCAAATTTGGCATGTGGGGATTTTGAAGGCAATAAATGTTTCTATGATGGTTTGATACCCCTCCTCTCTCTGGTAGGAGTTGATGGGCTCACATACAAATGAAACATTAGTTTCTGCATAATTCGAGATCACGCAAATGAAACCAAATTTGGCATGTGGACGTTTTTGGAAGAAAGAAAGGTTTATATGATAGTTTCAGACTCCTCTGCCCTCTTGAAGGGAGTGGCTCCCAAGCAAGTTCAAGACACATTTCTGCATAACTCGAGAACTAATCAAATAAATAGAACCGCAATTGGCAGGTGGAGGTTTTTGATGGCAAGCAATGTGTTGCGGTAACTCACACCGAATCCCATCGGATAGCGCAGGCGGTTGTTCACCGAACCGGTGGTGTAAGGAGGCAGACGTCAAGCGAACAGTGGCATGTTGACATGAAGGGAAAAAAGAAGAAATGAAGAAAGAGTAAGAGGAGGCGATAGAAGAGATAGAAATTTAGGCAAAGAGGAAAGCAGCTATTGTTCAATAAAGATAATTTCTAGAACAGATAGTTCTAAAATTGTTAGTAGATTAGTTGGTGGTGGAAATGAGGAGTAAGGAAAGACCAATGTAAGTACGGAATCAGGATACAAACCAAATTTATACTAACGTTGGTAAATATAGCTTTTAACGTTCGAGAATTGGACACGGTGCGTTTCTTTTGTCTTCGCTCAAAAGAATTCCCGATCATTCCCTTCACCCCAACATAAGGTGACTCAAGACTCCTCCCCTTTCTGAGAGGTGAGCTCACATACAAATGAAACATAAATTTCTGCATAGCTCGGGAACTAGTTAAACAAATGAAACAACATTTGGCATATGGGGGTTTTTTGGAGGCAGGATTTCTATATTTGTACACACAGAAAAAAAAATTAATATTAACAACCGCGTAAAATTTCCTCACGTTTAATTTCCAGCCATAGAAGGCGTAAACAACGAAATTATTTGCAATCTTTCATGCACAATGATAAAGATCTTTCATACAAAAAGCGGTATCTGGCTTAAATTTACATGAACTATCTCATTATTTTATGCCAAATCTGGCATTCCCTTTATGTGCATTAGATAACGCATAAAATACAATGTTGCTTTTTATCTGTGCATATAAAAATGAATTTCTGTCTGTCTGTCTGTCTGTCTGAACCTTATATAATTGGAAACTACAGAACTGATCGGCATGTAAGAAGACAAATTGAGACCCCCCCTCCCTTCTTTTTCCAGAAAAGGGGGCCACCATACAATTGAAACACAAATTTGTGCATAACTCGAGAACTGATCAAGCAAAGGAAACCAAATTTGGCATGTAAGAGTTTTTAGAAGCAATAAATGTTCCAAAGATGACTCAAGGCCCCTCCCCTTTCTGAAAAGAGGAGCTCTCATACAAATGAAGCACGATTTTTTGCATAACTCGAGAACTAATCAAGCAAATGGAACCAAACTTAGCGTGTGGAGTTGTTTGAATGCAATAAATGTTTCTATTCCGGTATAAGACCTGTGCCTCTCCTCTATGTATAGAAGTTTTTAGGGCGACGATTCTTATGATATTATGAGACCCCCCCATCTCTGGAAGGGGTGGTTCCCAAATAAATAAAGCACAAATGTCTATGTCGAGAAATTTGTATGCAGGGGTTTTTGGACTGGTAAAGGTTTTTATGATGGGTGAGACTCTTTCTCAGTCTAAAGGGAGGGGGTGAGGAGGGCTCCCATACAAATGAAACTCCAAGTTCTGCATAGCTCGAAAGCTAATCAAGAAAATGAAACCAAATTCGGCACGTGGGGTTTTTGGAGACAAGAAATGTTGCTAGGGTAGTTCGCGACCCCTCCCCTATCAGGAATGGCTCTTAGACAAATGAAACAGATTTTTTTTGCATAACTCTTGAACTAATCAAACAAATGGAAGCGAATTTGGCATGTGGAGGTTTCTGAAGGCAGGAAATGTTTCCATGGTGGTTCGAGACGCCTCCCTTCTTTGAAAGAGGAAGAGGGGGGGGGGGCTCCCATACAAATGAAAAACAAATTTCTGCATAACTCAAGAACTTAAGCAAATGGAACCAAATTTGGCCTGTGGAGGTTTTTGAAAAAAAGATTTTTTCTATGGTGGTTTGAGACCCTTTCCTGGACCCTTATCTGGAAGGAATGGCTCTCATACAGATGAAACAGACATTTCTGCATAACTCAAGAACTAATCAAGCAAATGGAACCAAATTTGGCATGTGGGGGCTTTTGGACACAGTATTTTTTCCTATGGTTCAAGACCTCTCTCTCTCTCTCTCTCTCTCTCTCTCTCTCTGGAGAGGGGTGCTCTCAAACAAATAAAACAAACAAACATGAGAACTATTCAGGCAACTAAAACACAAAATGTGTATTTCTCGGGTAGTCAGCATGTTCTAATAGAAGTTTGAACCTTATACTAGTCAAGAATGGGGGATACTTGGGCTACTCTCAATGCTACATTATGCCCAGGAAATTAATCTAAGGCTATGCAAAAGAAAATTACGTTCAAATTTTTGACAAGATTCGGCGTAGTTCGAAAATAAATTTTTGTCTATGAAATGCTTCTACACCGACAGAAAAGCAATGGTAGAAACTATCGATTCAAGGGTTAAATTGAAAAAAACACACCTACGTTTTATTTCGCAGAAATTACACACCTTAGCAAACGAAAATATTTTAACGAAATTAAGTCCTAAAAAAACCATAGAAGCACCAGTTCTATTAAATTTTTGTTCATTAAGTTGCAAGCGTTGAAAGGCTCGCACCGGGTTCAGCTAGTGATGCTAGGATGTGAGCTTCCAGTTTTAGTGTTCATGACGAACTTTTTGGTTTACGAATGTACTCCTGGACACCGGTTTTGAAGGCCTCTTTAGCTTTGTCATTGCCCATTATGAACATATGTTGGGCCAAAGTTGTTGTACTGGGTGATCGAAGATATGACTGCTACTTGATTGCCATTTGTTATCGGTATGAGTAAGGAATTTTTGTTGACATGTTGCGTTGGTGATTAA
Organism: Aedes japonicus; assembly: GCA_034211315.2. Classification (NCBI taxonomy): domain Eukaryota; kingdom Metazoa; phylum Arthropoda; class Insecta; order Diptera; family Culicidae; genus Aedes; species Aedes japonicus. The sequence goes on along the minus strand of JASCZW010000369.1, from coordinate 433,776 downwards.
CGTGTGTCCACTATATTTGTATTGCCGCCTTCCATAGTGCCCACCTTTGAGAGCGAACCCGCTATCTCATTGCCCGAAATGGAACAATGTGATGGGACCTGCACAAAGGTAATGATGAAATACCCCGAAGATACGAGAAGTGTTTTACTGGCCCCACGGAGCGAATAGCTTCTATAGAACTGAGAATATTCGTGAAAATCCTATGATTATGCGTTCGAACAAAGTATGAGATCTTGTCAAATGCGTTCTGAGAATGGAGCAGCCAAAGGTTTAACATTGTTCAGAACTGTCATATTGAATTTGTCACAGAGCCTGTATCTAGCAAGGAGGGTCCACTTTAATGTTGATTGATTAAATAAGGTTTTCATAATGCTTTTAAGAGAGCCTGATATATCAAGGTACTTGAAGATACTTCACGAATTAATTTTCTTTTCTCATGTTCCATGATCCGCAATTCGAGATGCGTCAATCAATCGAGAAAAACTTTAGAAATTTCTTCGTCAATGAAACATTAACAAATTCCTGTCAAACATTTTTTGTTCCAACCACCAGGGACGCGGTGGTGTATTTAACCGTGCGTCCAGATTTACTATGAATAGAGCTTTAATCGAGAGATCATTTTTGATCACCTTTGCATGGGTCCCTTCATATTACTTAATTCCGGGCATTGAAAAAGCGGACTCGCTCGCAAAGGTGGGAAGGCGGTTGGTTTGATAGATAAATTTCACATGATCATTTTTTCCATTTAGAACGTCAGAGTACCCTTTGAATGCGTAAACCGATCATATAGGAGGGCAGTAACGTTCTATCATTCCTATTGTTTCATCGAGAGCGGGGTTTAAGGACCTGCACGTAGGTCATGATTTCATCCGTGTGATGAGTAGACTAATGTTAAATCGTTATCAATAAGATGCACATTTCTTTCGACATGATCACGTGGACAGCAATCTTTGTCGGTGTGGAAATGGCCTATTTTCTTAACATCTCTATCGGTCTGGTCAATCGCGTTCGAAACGAACTTCGACAAGTTATAAAATCTGTTTATAAATTGGCTTACCAGATTCAATGCTACGTTTTATTTACGTTAGGTAGGATGGATGTGCTCAAACTGGTATTTGTGCAATAGTTTTGCACAATAATTATAGTATAATAGGATAAGGATGCCCTTTTGATTACGAGTCGTTGAATGGATTTTACGACGGGTTTAATTTAGAATAATTATTTTTATGACTTTCCACAACTAAATAACGTTGTAGAAATATTCTTGTTTATTTTGCATTCTTTGTCTTATATACTAATTTACTATTTTTAAGTGTTTCAGCCCAATGGACTCTTTGCTTTGTTTAGTGTGCTTTATGTGCGTTATGTGTTTTGTATGTTTTATTTTTTTTTTAATAAATTTTAGATCAGCCCTTGGGGCATTGTAAGTAAAAATTGATAACCTACTTAACATAAAACTACAACTACAATTTGGAAAGCCTAAGGGTGGGGAACCAGATGTCAGATGATCTGATGATCCGATGTCAGGCAGCGTGCCCTGTACCGATTCATAGATTCACTAAAGCGATCAGCGATCATTTTTATCTCGGCCAGACGGTGGACCTCATATGTTCTTGTCCTCGGAGGAGTGTTCAAGATTATCTAATTTTGTACACGCTGAAGTTTCGCTGAGCTATCCTGTCTTGGAACGGTAATACGAACAGACGGTGTCGGAATCATCAAACCTGACCAAGGTTTTCAACCTCGGCCAAGGATGATCGTTCCGTTACTATTCGGCGATTCTGCTGCTGATTCCATGGTACTGTTGCTGCAATGGGTTCGTTATTCGTAACGTTTGTCACAAGACAAACTTATAGCAGCAGCAGTTCAATTGCGCCAAGTTCATAATGTTATCAAAACCTGGGGCCTTCATGTTCTTTGAGCCTTTGATATAAATCAATTCGACAATTCGTCAGCTGAGATCTCCAACTCCTCTGTGAAGTCATCGGGGCTTAAATGGATGTTAGTAAGAAGCACGCTAACGGTGGGCACCACGAAAGGCAAAATAAGATGCTAGAGTGTGTGTTTGTGTGTGTGATATTCTTAGTAGCCATCTTTATCTAAAGCGCAACGTGCACGGCAGATATAACCTGCTTCGAGGAGGTTTCAATTCTAATGCGGACTTTTTTCAAATTCGTCCTTTTCAGCACGACCAATTTAATTTTGAAATAGTTTGTTCAATTTAAATTTATTTAACACCTTACCAATGTCTGCCAATTGGTCAGCGGTGGCTTAAAAAAATTAAGTTTTCTCTTTGTTTCAATTTTTTGTAACGGTAGCCATTTGTGCACAATGGTCAAGGTATGCAAGTAATTCAATGCTCAAGGTATGGAGTAATTCAGTTCCTTTTCTCGTTTTGTTTTGTTTTGTTCTTACTCACGAGTAGTGACAGGTGATCGCTCTGGCACTGCCATTCAGTACCGCCGGAGCAGCAGGGGCAGAGCTGTTCGAGATGCACATTCAGAAAGGGCGCACCTTATAGACCACCTTATATTTCTACAAGAGGTATGTTGGGACCTCTCGACCATTTATACAATCGATTTATGTCTATTTGCAAATATCTAGTATAAGAGTTTAATCTGTTTATGTTTTTTTTTAAATTTATTGGTTTGTGTTTGCGTCTCATCGTCACCCAATGAGAACCACAACAAGCCTGGCGCTGCATGTTCCTTTGCTCAATCCATCCCCAACAAAAAAAACACCTTTTTTAAACTCGGTTAAACGGTCCAAGTCTTACCAAACTTAGTATTAAATCGTTCATGTTTTCAAAATAAATAAAATATAGAGAGAATAAATATTATAAAGACGGGAAAGTCCCTGTATAGAAATACAGACGAACGCTTTTAAATTGAGTTGCTTATTTCAGCAAGAACAATAACTAAACAAATACAAGCATCATGACTCACAACATCCAAATCTACAACAACAACATCATATCCCCAGTTTTAATCGATCCAGTTCCATTTCGTTACCCCTATCGCAACCGAAGGATACTGTCGAATGCAAAATTGTCACCATTAACATATGCTCATGAGCCCCTATCAGTCTGGCGGTGCTCGTATTCCACCGGGAAGCCGGGCTTGCATCGGAAAGTTGCTGGAATCCATTTGAGCGAAAGATTTAAACTCATCGGACCTGCGCATGTTCACGCCGACACGTCCTGCGTTGATCGCAAATATTGAAGCCCCAGAGGAAGAAATCTTATCTCAGCTCGCTTCATACGACATTTCTCATTGCACATATTTCCTTAACATTAAATAATGACTTCGGAGACTTTGGTCATCTGGGACCATTCTGAAACGACAATCAGCACTCCATCAGGGGAGCAAGTCCATACGGCATGAAATCGACGACCCTTTGGCGATATGAGGGAGGGGAGGCAAACAGAAAGGGAAAAAATGACTGCTGAATGGACCGGCCGGTCTTCGCTTCGGCTACTCCTGAAAGTGTATGTGTCTTCGAATCGTTACACAGTTTTCCTTCGTTTTCAGTGACATTTATTGGCCACATCTAAGTTATTCTCTTGATGTCTATATAAATTTCAGCACTCCCGAGATATGCTGCTGCTGTTGCCGCTACATCCGAGATCCCGGTTCTTATCTGTTGTTACATTTCCATTCGGTGCTGTCAATAAATTGTGTCCAGGAATGCTCGCCACATCGCTTCGCCCAGCCACCGGTTGAATGGGAACGAAAGCTCCCGCGCGATATACTACGAATTAAATCCAATCGATGCAACCGGACCACAAAGTGCACCCTCAGGGTAAATCGAACTGATCCAGCCGGTCAAATCGAAGTCCTCACGAGTGTTGGGCATTGGCGGGTAGCTGGTGCCATAAACTTGCTCGTACAGGTAGAACCCGTAACGGTGTTCATAGTGTCCCGCGGTTGGTGCTAGGAAGTCTGAGGAAAATTGGAACAACAATTCATACATTGTTGCACAGATCTACGAAAGAAGAGGTTTCGGAACGCTTACCCATTACCGTATCTCCATCCATGTATGTCATACCTTGCGTGAAAGCGGAAGCCTGAAACGAGAGAGTAGGAATGGTTGAGCTCTTTGAGAGAAGGAAAGGAACGGAAAGGCAATGAAGCTAGATAAACATTTGAAAAAGTCTCATCAGCTTTGACCTATTCTCTTCGTTTTCTGACACTTAAACCGTAAATCTATTCCCTGCAGCTTAGACAGCCTTCTTCGTCGAAGAATAGTGCAGAGATAGTGCTAAATCAATTTGTTTATTTGACCATAGCACATATTGAAATATTTAATAGGAAAAATAAGCTACACAGATAAAAGGAAACACTGAGTTTTCAACGTTATCTAATGCACACAAAGGGAATGCTAGATTTGGCAGAACATAATGGGATATTTTATGTAAATTTAAGCCAGATAACGCCTGAATCGAGCTTGTTGTATGAAAGATTGCAAACAATATCGTTGTTTACGCTCCTTTGGCTTGGAATTACACGAGGGGAAATTTTACGCGCTTGTTAAAATTAATTATTTTTTTCTGTGTACACGATAAGGAAAAAAAAATCTCAAAATTTAGTTTGAAAGTACTCAACGTTGGTTTCACTCGATTGTGGTAAACCATTGTTTAAATTTAAAACAAGTTGTTTGTTCGAATTCACTATTCAATCCAATCAATTCGAAGGCGTTGCGAAGCAACGCGCAGAGCAGCTCAGTTCTCAGTTTAATTTTTAATGATGATCACGATAAACTTCTGCCTCGCTGTCTTGATTTTTATCAAATAGATTATTGATCAAATTTATTACTTTTCTCTTTTAACTCAAGTTTGGGTAGCCACGAAAAAAGACAGTGTGAAAATAACTTAAATTTAAGTTTATTTTTTTAACCGTGCAAGAGGGATAGGTTCTACTAGTGGATCAAAGAGGGCCATCGTATAGCTCGACGTAAAAGTTGAGTTCGTCTTGAATTTCAGTATGAACTAATCATACGTTGGTTCATATAAAGATGGCTAGCTACATTTAGGCTGAGAGCAAAACAGTATCAGACAAAAGCAAATAGTCGCGAGGATTTCTTATCTTCACAAAATACCGAACATGTAGGATAGTTTATGGTAATGTTAACAGATTCAAAAAATACTGATAATTTAAGAAGCACTGCTTTCTGAATCATAAACGTGTCGTCATTCGCTGATGTTCAATTCTCTTCTGAAAATCGATAGTTTTAAGACGAGCACAGCAAACTAAAGAAGTTTGAAACTCGTAGACGAAATAGGGCAATTTGTCAAAGATAAGCTTTTTTTAGTGGAATTTAAGGAGCTCGTCTCGTTACCTAATGATAGTTTGGAAAAGTGTTTCTGTTTTAATTTAGGTTATCAGATGAAGTGTTGGTTTAAATTTTCCAAGTTTTCCAATTACAATTGTTCTATAAATACGCTTAAAAGATTGGTGAAGATCAAACAACTGTTTCAAAACAATATCAGGGTGGCCACAGACTCGGGAAAATCGGGAAATGCGGGAAAAATGCCGGAATCCAAAATCATCGGGAAATATGCGGTAAAAAAGGCGGGAATTTCAAAAGTCATCGGAAATTTTTGTCATATGGAAGGAACCATACTCACACCTTTTTCAAATGATTTGAGTAGCGTTTTTGTCATTTACTCGGTCCACCGATCTCATTGTTCAGCCTGTTTAAAACGTACCGCTTAGAGCATCTTCAGCGGTGGTCTATTTTATCATCTTTATAGTTAATTTGCAACAGCAAACTTAAAAAGAACCAGCTAAAACAAACCTACTTTGCGTTCCCCACACCGGTGTAGTATGTATTTCTTGTTGTTAAACCCACCAACACCTATCATCTTGTCAATCATACAATATCCAGAGATCAGAAGTTTTGTTTTTTTTTTCAGAGAGCAAGGACTTTTCTCAAACTTTTTACCATGGATTGGTTTGAGTGGTGGTGAGTGTGTGAATGCATGCATCTCATTAAAACGATATTAGATAGTGCTGATAGTGATAAATAGCGCCACGCCAACCTATGACAAGAAGCACTTTCTGCGACGTTTCACCATGCCAAGGGATATGATCCTAGACATAATGCGACAACTACAGTTAACTGATGACTTTTTCCAGCTGTTGCGATGTAGCTGGATATGTTGGCCTTAGTGTTACATAGGTGTACTGCAGCCTAACGGATGTTAGGGTATGTCCTCAGCTAGTTCTCTCGGTGAAAACGTGGAGGTTGGTGACCCTGAGGATTTTTTGCAAATCTGTCCTTAAGACTTACGGCCCGCAGTATTTACGCCCCCAATATCGGAAAAGGTTAAGAAACGGATGGACAAAAATTATCTCCCAAAAGTACGAAAAAAATCTTGTTAATTCAGTGCACCTAGAAACTCAGGGAACTTATCAGAAGCTCGATATACTTTTTAGATTTGACTTAGAATTTCCCGAGCTTAAGCTATTCTCCCTGATCTCAAAGGAATATACCATAAAATCAGGGAACTTTCCAGAAAATCGGGGAGCTTTCCAGAAATTAAGGGTTCTTCCTAGAAGTTCAGACAACTTTCCTGAAATTCAGATTGTTTCCTAGAAATTCCGGGAATTGTCCACAAATTCAAGGAGCTTAACACGAACTCAGGGAAGTTTTCAAAAGTAAAGGGTTCTTCACAGAAGCTCTGGTAGCTATCCTGAAATTCAGGGGGTTCCAGAAGTTTAGAAAACTTATCAGATTATTTATTTTTCAGAAGTTCATAGAACTACTCAAGATGTTCAGGGAACTTCCCAAAAATTCAAGGAACTTTCCAGAAAATTAGAGAACTTCCAATAGAGAACAGTCAAGAAATTCATGAAGCTTTTCAACAGTTTGCGGATCTTCGTAGAGGTTTAGTGAACTTCTTTGAATTTCATGTAACTTGCTAGACATATACAGAACTTCTTAGAAGTTCAGCGAACATGTAGAAGTTCAAGAAAGTTTCTTGAAATTCAGGGTTTCACATGAATTCAGAGAATGTCTCAGAAATTAAGAGAATTTCCCAAAAGTTCAGGGAATTTTCCAAAAGCTAAGAAAAACTCCCAGATGCTCATGGGATTCAGCAATTCAGGAAATTTATCAGTCGTCCAGTGATCTTCCAAGAATTTCAGAAAACTTCCCCTACGATCGGGGAACTTTCCAGAATTACAGAAAACGTCCCAGATAAACAGGAAACTGGATTTTTTGAGCATTCGAAAAGTTTAGGAAACATTCAAAGGATTTTTCCATAAGTTTGAGAAGCTTCCTAGAACTTCAAGGATCTTTCAGAAACTTTCCAATCGTTCCAAAAACATCCCAAAAGTTCAGGGTATTTATGTTTTAAGAAGAACTTAAACTTCTTACTACTCGATAATTTTTCGAACTCAACCAAAACGAGAATGAAGAAACCAACTACTTTTTAATCAATTTCATAGAATTTCCACCTACTCACAATCTTGAGGATTATAAAAAGTTCTTGTACGATTTAACAACATATCGGTAATGCTAACTATTCCACAGAAATTCCACGGCTTCCAAGATTTTTTTTTAATTTCTCGTAAGTCATTTAAATATGTATGATATTCTGCTTTTTATCACAGAATATGTACCTGCTGGAAGTTAAAACTACTTCTGGGAAGCGAAATCTGATTTTCTAAGTTCCCGTTATTTCCAGAAAGTTGTTCCTATTCCATGGATGATCAGCAAACTTTTCGTTGAAGTTCATCCAAGTTTCCAGAAACGTTAATAATTTTTCGGCAATTCAATGAACTTCTCTAATGTTCCACCATTTCTCTTCTCGAAAGACAGCGAGCAAACTTCATGATTATCTGGAAACTTCCAATTATTTTGTTCAACTGCCGAGAAGTTTAATCAACTTCTAGCATGTTCATTATAAATATTTCCACCCAATCTTTATAGATATTCCGAAGTTCATTAAATTTAATTTTCGAAGAGTGCGTTCAGTAAAAAACTTAGAACTTATATAAGTTCTGAAATGATGTAAAATAGATCCCGTATAAACCAAAATTTACAAACACCAGGGATGTAGCGATGTTTTTGCGTTTGGTCTAAACAAATAAATCCAAACCACGATTTGAACCACCGTTGAAGATGCCCTTAGAAGATCTGGCTACACGGCTGTAACAGGTGAGGCCAGAAATGAACTTATCTTTCATGTGGTGGCGAATGTGTTTGAAGTTTAGTGAATTGCGTTTGTAAGGGTGTTAACACATGGTGAAAGAAGAATTTGGGCTGCTGTGGTCAATGCCGTCCGACGTTGTTTGCCGGATTCCAGAGAAAAGAAAATGGTTTGGACAAATTTTTGCCAGAACCAAGAAGGAGCTACCAAATTTGACAACATTTCTTGCAAATTGGCTCATCCTGTCGAACAAAAAGGCGTATTTTAAATAATTGGAAAGTGTCTGGTGGTAAATCAAACTGGAAAAAGTTTGGGAGCTCAGAGATTTAGCTACGAGTAATTTATATTAACTCATCTTAACAGTCGGGAAAATATGGCAAAAATGCGGGCAAAATTCGGGACAAATGCGGGAATTTTTATATTAAGATTGTGTGGCTTAGAACCCTTCAATATCTACTCACATTCTATGAAAATTGAACAATTTTTTTGATGCCTCAATGGATTATGAATTACACAGATAAAAAGAAACGTTGAATTATATGCCTTTTCTAATGCGCACATAAAGGGAATGCTAGGTTTGGCAGAAATTAATGGGATATTTCATGTAAATTGAGGTCAGATAACGCCTTCATCTAGCCTGTTGCATAACAGATTACAAACATTGTTGTATGGAGCATGGAAGGTTGCATACAACTTCGTTGTTTACGCCTCCTTTGGGTTGATATTAAACGAGAGGAAATTTTACGCGCTTGTTAAAATTAATTATGTTTTTCTGTGTATGGCATCTTTATTATGCTTATGAGGAATAATATACAAACACTTTTCGATTATCTAATAGCTCTGGCTAGGTTTTAAAAACTACAAGGGACAGCTCAATGAGGTTCACGATCATTCGGAATTACTCAAAATTGAGTAAAGGTTGCCCAAAACCATAAAAACTTGAACTACTCAAAATTGGGTAACCGAGTCAGAACCCAAATTTGGGTAAACCCATATTTTTTTATTTTGGGTTTGTTTTACTCATTATTTTAAAATGTGTTTTTTATGGAAATTGGGTAATATATTAAAATATAAATCAAATCCTAGGCTTTTTTTTTAATTTATCCAAAACAATTGACTTCTACACAGATAAAAAGAAACATTGAATTTTATGCGTTTTCTAATGCACATAAATGGAATGCTAGATTCGACAGAAATTAATAAGATATTTCATGTAAATTGAGATCAGATAACGCCTGCATCTAGCCTTTTGTATGACAGATTACAAACATTATGTTTATACAAACGCTTTTGGGTTATGTCCGATTGTTTTCATTCGGTGTTTATCTTTTACCTGCGATTAAGGAGTTTCGTGCTGTGGTGATGGTTATTTTCAAAAATTTGAAAAACTTCGGAGTGAAGCGGGATTTTGTGTAACGAACCACTCGAAGGTTCCGTGACACCTGCTCGTTAGATGACCGGGAGAGATCCGGTTTTACTCTACGGTGTGAGCTGCACGAGTTGTTAAAGTGGTCAGGGAACGGATTATACGAAAATCACAGCGCTCTGTACGTAAAATGGCCGCAGATCTGAATGTTTCGAGATCATCAATGCACAATATACTGCAAAATGATCTCGGATTCCAAGCTTTCAAGAAACGTAAGGTTCACGGAGTTGCGGAACGTACCAAGCAGAAACGACTCAAAAGAGCAAGTCTGCTTTTGTCGCGGCAAGAATTTATCTTTTCCGACGGAAAGTTATTCGTCTTGCAATAATCCCCGTCTTGCAATAATGTCCAGAACGTCAGATTGTGGGCTCTCTCTTCGAGAACTGTTCCAGAGAGTGATAGGAATATTCCACGGTTCCAAAGTGCTGCGTCAGTGATGGTTTGGGGAGGAATTTGCAAGCGAGGCAAATTACCACTGGTTTTCATCGAAAAAGGCGTTAAAGTGAATGCCGTATATTATAAAACGAAAGTTTTGGAGAAAGTTGTCAAGCCATATGTACAAGAGGTGTTTGGAGATGATCACCATGTGTTTCAGCAGGATGGAGTACCATCGCATACTGCAAATCTCGTTCAGGGCTGGTGCCGAGAAAAATTGACCGACTTTTTGGACAAGAATTAATGGCCTCCTAGTTCACCAGATCTGAATTCCTTGGATTATTTCGTATCGTCATACATGACCACAGGGCGGCTATTATGAACTGTGACGGTTTCGAAAATCGTCTGAAGCTGGTCAAGAAGGTTAAAGACGGTGTTATTCCAAAACATATGCTGTAGTTGATCAGTATCATATTGCAATAAAATGGGTAAAGCTATCAATAGAATCTGGATTATCGATTTGAAATAAAAAGAGTTTTATTTTGTATGAGCATATATTGCACACGGTGTAAAACCTTTTTTTTATCTGAAAAGTAAAAATGATGTCCAAAAAGTAGACATACACCAGAATTATGAAGAGAAGATTGAGATTTACCGAATTTTATAAATCACCTTACCCATGGTTGGACGTATCAGCCTGTTTAATAAAAATGGGTGAAAGTTACTCAATTTTGAATAGATCCAAATTAGCGTGTTGTACGTCGAAGTGACGTACACTGGTAGGCAAAATAAAGTGCCTACCTCATCATTTTTTGTATTTCTCTCATTTATTTGGTTCAAATTAAAGTACACCATGTAGTCTTTCTTTTTTTTTTTCAAGTTTCACTTGTACAAGAATATTGAAAAAAATCGACTAAAAGAACTGAAATATCAAGTTTTATTTTTTATATAATCATTTATTTGCACAGGCTCAATCGAATTAACTTTACAGAGCCAAATTTTCATATTTTTTTACATCATTTATCTTAAAACTAAAGTTAGGAGGAAAGAGCCGATTACTCGCGGCCGTCTCGAGGTTAATAGGAATTACAAATTACGGATGGGAAAGAGGGTGGGAATTTAAAGTTTGGTTTACATAACACATTAAATTTAAATTCTAAATTATCTAAACACTTATAACTATACAATTTATGGTTTTCTTTTGACTTGAACATTTCTTGAAAAAGAAAAAAAAACACACACATACACACACATATAAAAAAAAACTTATACTAAACATACAGGTTAAACTAACTACAATCTAATGCTAATGTTAGTCAAAAACACATAAATGAGTTTCATGTACTCCAAATCACGTACAGCCAAAATATCTCGAATTGGCACATTGGGTTGTCTACCTCGAGCCCGAAGGGAATCATAAAGTTCAGATCTGACTCCACAATGTTCAGCACAAGACCAAATAACGTGGTCTGCGTCTTGATAGCCTTGTCCACACTCACAGAGATTGCTGTCGCTCAGCCCAACCCGGTATAAATGAGCGTTCAAAGAATAATGATTGGACATGAGGCGAGACATGACACGAATGAAGTCTCGACCCACATCCATCCCGCTAAACCAAGATTTCTTCGACACCTTTGGGATGATAGAATGTTGCCATCGCCCCAAATCTCCTTTACTCCATTTATACTGCCAGCTGACGAGTGACTGTTGACGAAAAATAGGAAAAAATTCGTTGAAGGCGATTTGTCGATCACAAATATCGCCTTCCATAGCGCCCACCTTTGCAAGCGAGTCCGCTTTCTCATTGCCCGGAATCGAACAATGAGATGGGACCCATACAAAGGTGATGATAAAATAACGCGAAGATAAAGCACTTAGAAGCTCCTGTATTTTCATGAGAAAATACGAGGAGTGCTTTACCGGCCTCAATGAGCGAATAGCCTCTATAGAACTGAGACTATCCGTGAAAATGAAAAAAATGATCCGGTGTTAGTGAGGCAACAATTTCTAGCGTAAAATGTATTGCCGCTAATTCAGCGACATACACGGAACAAGGAGCTTGAAGTTTACGGTTGGCGCTATAAATTTCATTAAATATACAAAGCCTGCTGACTCCTCTATCAATGATCCGTCAGTGAAGAACGATTTAGTGGAATCAACTTGGCCAAACTTAGCAGCAAATATCACCGGAGCAATCATAGGACGATGGTGCTCTGGGATTCCACGAAGCTCCTGCTTCATGGATAAATCAAAATGAATCGAATTGTCGAAATCGGAGAAGCAAACACGATTGGAAATGTTCGGCGAAGGGCTGACATCCTGTGTTATGTACAAATGGTACAAGGTCATGAAGCGGGTTTGAGGATTCAACTCAAGGAGCTTCTCAAAATGTTCGATTACCTGAGGGTTCATAACTTCACACCTGGTGAGGAGCCGGAGAGATAATTCTGTAAACCGATCCGAGAGTGGCAACATGCCAGCCAGCACTTCAAGACTCTTGGTGTGAGTCGAGTGCATGCAACCTAACGCGATACGAAGACACCGATACTGAATACGTTCCAGTTTAATGAAGTGCGACCGAGCCGCTGACTGAAAACAAAAACTACCGTATTCCATAGCCGACAAAATCGTTGTCCGGTACAACGTTAGAAGATCTTGCGGATGCGCTCCCCACCAGGTTCCGGTAATTGTGCAGAGAAAATTGATCCTTGGCTGGCACTTTCGCTTCACATACTCAATATGGGATCTCCAGGTGCACTTTGAATCGAACCAGACCCCAAGATATTTAAATGACATAGAATGAGTTATCGGCTTACCCCAAATTTGAAGCTTCGGTTGTGCAGGGTTATGCTTCCTAGAAAAAACTACCAACTCAGTTTTCTCCGTAGAGAATTCGATACCTAGCTCTAGAGCCCAAGTAGACAAATTGTCCAAGGTATCCTGTAAGGGTCCTTGCAGATCGACCCCATTGGGTTTCGTGACAGACACTACGCCGTCATCTGCAAGTTGTCTCAACGTACAGTTGTCACCTAGACAACCGTCAATGTCTTTGACATAAAAATTATACAAAAGGGGGCTTAAACATGATCCCTGGGGGAGACCCATGTAGCTAAATCGTGAAGCTGTAGAGGTTCCATGAGAGAAGCTCATATGTTTCTCTGACAGCAAATTGTACAAAAAATTGTTCATTAATGGTGAAAAGCCACAAGCGTGGAGTTTATCTGAAAGAACTTCAACAGATACTGAATCAAAGGCCCCCTTGATATCCAAGAATACAGAAGCCATTTGCTCTTTTTAGCAAAAGCTAACTGAATATCTGTGGAAAGCAACGCGAGACAGTCGTTCGTTCCCTTACCCCTACGGAAACCATATTGAGTATCTGAAAGCAGGTTGTTCGTCTCAACCCATTTGTCCAGACGGAAGAGGATCATTTTCTCCAACAACTTTCGAATACAAGATAACATCGCGATGGGTCGATAGGAGTTGTGGTCGGACGCGGGCTTACCAGGTTTTTGAATGGCAATAACTCTCACCCGTCTCCAATCATCCGGTACAATGTTGAGTTCCAGACACTGATTAAACAAGTTCAACGTGCGCCTCTTCGCGACGTCTGGGAGGTTCTTAAGCAAGTTGAACTTGATCCTATCAGCCCCTGGAGCCGTATTGCCACACGAAAGAAGTGCGAGAGAGAACTCTACCATTGAAAAGGGTTGGCTAATCTCATCTATCGAACTCGTGTTTTCGCGAGGAATCATCCGTGCCGGCACAGAATCTGGACAAACTTTTCGCGCGAACTTGAGGATCCATTGGTCCGAGTACTCCTCGCTCTCGTTGTTCGTAGTTCGGTTACGCAACCTTCGCGCCGTGTTCCAAAGAGTACTCATCGACGTTTCGCGCGATAGCCCGTTCACGAATGTTCGCCAGTAACCGCGTTTCTTGGCCTTGATGAGGCTCTTAAGTTCGCGTTCGAGAGCCGTGTATACTTCGAAGTGCTCAGGTGTTCCACGTCTACGGAAAACTTTAAACGCGTCGGACTTTTTACGGTAAACCTCGGTGCATTGCTGATCCCACCATGGAGAAGGAGGTTTCCTACGAAATGACGTTCCTGGAACTGGTCGAGTTTGAGCTTGAAGCGCGCTGTTTAAGATCAGGTTGGAGAGGAAGTTATATTCTTCCAGCGGTGAAAGCCTTTCTACCGTCGTTACGGCTTCATCTACTGCTGTCTTAAACTTTGTCCAATCGATGTGACGGGTAAGATCATACGTGACGTTGACAGATTTCGACGAATTGAACCCGGTGGCAACCAGAAATTTTATGGGCAAGTGATCACTACCGTGGGGATCTTGAATCACATTCCATGTGCAATCCAACGATAATGAATTCGAACAAAGTGTGAGGTCTAATCTACTGCCCACTGAGGATGTACCAGCCAAACGTGTTACTTCTCCATTGTTGAGAACTGTCATATTGAAGTTGTCACAGAGGTCATATATCAAAGAAGAACGGTTGTCATCGTACAGTTCTCCCCAGCCTGTACCGTGAGAGTTAAAATCTCCCATGACCAACCGCGGAGCAGGAAGAACTGAACAAACATCTGAGAGTTGTTTTCGGTTAATGGAGGCTCTTGGAGGAATATAAACGGAAGCAATGCAAAGGCTTTTTATTTTTAATAACAGCCTGACATGCGACAACTTCAATACCTGGAATAGGAGGAAAATTCACTCTATAGAAGGAGTAGCACTTTTGATCCCCAAAAGTACTCCCCCTCCACGCGAATCCTCACGATCAAGACGAATAATATTGAAATCATGAATCGGAAGATTGATTTCGGGAGAGAGCCATGTTTCACAAAGAGCGAATGCATCACAACCGGTAGTGTGAGCTAAAAATTTAATAGATTCCAATTTAGGAATCAAACTTCGACAATTCCACTGAAGAACAGTGATCAAATCCCCGACCTCATTTGGAAAATTATCCATCGAAGGAAATGATAGCTGCAAGGATGGGCCACTTTAATGTTAATTTCTGCAAAAAGTTTTCACAGTGGGAAGCATTGCCATAACAATGCTTTTGAGAGGGTCAGAAATTTCGAGGTACTTAAAGATACCTTCGGCAATGTCATCAAATGAGAACAGCCCACTAGAGGAGGGGCTTCTGTTCTTAAAATTGGGGCTTCAGGGGTTTTGGATGTCCCCGGGAGAGATGGAAAGTCCTGGGTGTAGTTAGTACTACGAAAACCAGGTGGATTAGGATTTTCCTTTTTCCACCTTTTCTTGAATTGGGCAAGCTGGTTTTGGGCTCCGGTTCAGCAATTTTCCGTGGGCGGACGCGTCTTCGCTTCCGTGAAGCACCTTCCGGAAAGCTGAATGATGTTCCCTCTTCAGCCAAATCAAAGTCAGACTCGTCATCTGACAGAGGAGCAAAGGGATTTGTATTGACATTGGGTGATGGTGAGGCTTTCTTCAGCATTTCGGCAAAAGATAGCCTGGAACGCTGTTTTAGCGAGCGTTCTAGTTTTTCCCCGCGTTGTTTGTACGCCGGGCAAGATGAGAGAGCATGTGGAGGAGTTTCCTTGCAGAAAGCGCATTTTGGTGTGCTGTCTGCACAAGCGCCATCCTCGTGCTTCTCCCACAATTAGAGCAGCGTGCCTTATTGCTGCAATGGGAGGTCGTATGTCCCATCTGCTTGCACTTTTCGCAGATCATTACCCGAGGTACAAACAACCGCACAGGTAGTCGAAGTTTTCCCAACTCGACGTATTGAGGGAGGGCTGAACCAGAAAAAGTCACACGAAACGAGTCTGAGGGGGTAAATTTCTTTTCACCCTTAGTGATCGATACGGTGCCTAGTTTTCGCACATCGAGTATCTTGACTGAAGGAAGCAGAGGGTTCTTAAATCGACCAACCCCCTGCTTCAACAGGATCTCAGGGGTCAAACTCGCTTCGGAGACCACACCTTCTATCTCAATACCTCGAGCTGGGATGTACACTAAATACTCCAGTGTAAAAAATTGAGAGACAGCAATTTCGTTAGCTTGTTTAAGGTTGGACACAACGACTTTTAACTTATTGTGTCTCACCTTAATTATCTCGGTCACGGCCGAGAATCGTTTCGTCAGATCGTTTGAAATCTGGTAAATGTTGAGAGGTTTCGTTTTGGGCCGAAAATAGACAACCCAAGGACCAGCTGAACTATCTGGATAAGAGCGCGATCGGGTAACTTTAAGAGCTACCCCATCATTTTGCGCCATAGATGATTCATCTTCCGATAAATCATCCATGGCTCGCTTGTGGGAGCTTATGGCTCAACCACTAACGTAGTTATCTACAATCAATCACAGATACACAAATTAAACCTAAGCACACACACACTCACACACTCTCAGTCACTCTCCACAGTCACACAAACACAAGAGCGAGAAACAAAAACTTATCTTATATACTAATAAAAAACTTATCTTATATGTATCACTGATCTACTGCAGACGGGCGACGAATGTGCTGCTGCTGCTGCCGAGCGACGATGAGTGGCCGCGTGTACCGGCTAGGCGTGGAGCTGAACGATGATGATGATATTGTTGGTCGGTGGTGGTTAGCAGATGAACGATTGCACGCTACACACAATGGACTGCTGGTGTGCGTGCCGTATAGATGCGGAGCAAAATGGCTTTTAGATCGGGGCAATATTGCTAATTGCAATTAATGACGTTGTTGCCCTGCTAGATCACACAACGTTTTCTTCTTCAGAAACGGAATTTCACTCGCGATCAAGAAAAACTAAACGAAACTGACTTGAACTGATAATAACACCTACTAAAAAACTTCCAAAGCTACGGAGAGCGGATCGAACGAACTGGACCGTTCGCTTGTTCACTGGGCAATGCCTGAAATATCAAGTTGTATTAAAAAAAAAAAAAAAAACAGTGAAGATAATAAAATGCCCACTTCAAAAATCGATATGATTTTGATAAGTTTCCGTCAAAAGAGCCTTCGATTGTTTATGTTTTAATATTTTGATGTGTTTTGAACCAAACGGCTTGACCTGGTGCAGTTGAACACGTGATTGCGTTTGTTTCAGTTGAAAAAAATGGAGAACGTAGTGATTTCCAAAGCAATTTCCTTGTGTATCCGAAAATTAGTGGCTCATGATGTGCCAAACGGTGAATCACACCGAGCTGTCGTTAGAAAGTACAGTATTACTAAGTGAGATCCAGGAATCTCTTTAGCTATCAGTTTCTGGTCGATTAAGGAATGTATCGAATATAAGCTATCCACATACATTTGCGATGTACGCATGTTTTTGTGATGGTTTTTTATGCTCTGAACACTGCATGCTGTGCGTTTGACTGTCAGCTTTCTTTTGTTTACTTGTTTGTGCGGTTCAAATTCTGCGTTTTCAAAATGTCGCGTATTGAAAAGGAAGTGAAAATTAAGGTTCTGGACACATGGCTAAGTGAGAAGGGTATTACTATGTGAAAATTGGCGAAGCGGTTTGGAATTCATCATGCGCGTGTTAAAACCATCATAAATAAGTTTGGGGAACACTATTCTTTGCATGAGCTACCAGCAAGAGGCAGAAAACCCGGTTCTTCTAACCCGAAACTGGAGCAGAAAGTGGTATCTCTAATCATGAAGAACAAATCAATGTCAATACGTGATTTGGCCAAAAAAGCAGGAACGAGTGTCGGAATGATCCAGCGTATCAAGAGGCGAAACCACCTGAAGACCTACAAGTATGATGTATGATGTATGATATGTACTACCACCCATTGTAGCACAGAAACTACGTCCGACAGCAATAGGCTCTTCTCTCTGTTATACTTGATCAAGCTTTAATAACCACTGATTATCCTAATCATGCCATTGTATGAAGGGCCAAAAAGGGGTCGGGTGGATCGATAGGCAACATCACTTATACGTATCCACAGGGATATAAAGAATCTCCTTCCAACAACAAGATTGTACAATTGGTCAAAAGAGCAAGCTATCTAACATGAGGATGCCCCAATGGGCGGGGAGAAGAGCCCGCCCTCTATTCACAAACTGTTAACAATGGGGAGTTGGCATTTCCACTCTCCCCATCCAGAATGCTTCAATCGGGTGCCCTGATGGTCCCTCCCATTCCCATTGAATATTTATATTATAGTGTCTATATTTATGTAAATGAAAAATACTACAATCATTCGTATCTATTATATACGATCTCCATTCGGTTGATTCTAAAATGCAAGAAATTTAGTAAAGTGTTATAGTGTAGAGGTCCGTGGTTCGCGCTTGAGCGCGTTTTCGTTCGTTTTCACCGATAGCAGCATTTCACCAAAATCTTGATTTGTGGTATCCTGAAAATGTTTGTTAAATTTTACAGAACTAACATTTATACATTTTAATTTACTGTTGCCATGATCACTATTTGCAGCTTGATGTTGATTTTATAACAGCAATCCGCTTTTATTTTAGCTGGTTTAATAATTATTGCTCCTGGGTTGGGAAAGCAGGGAAGATTCAATTGACAGGGAGTTAAATACAAATGGACATAAAAAAAAATAAGCAATGGTTAAATCATCTATGAAGTAAAATCAATAAAACAATATCATCAAATATAATAATATTGTGAGTTATGATACAGTAATGACAAAAATTGAATTATAATATCAGATACAAACCGAATGACAAACAGCGCTGCACGAATCAGATGAACTCAGATTTCGAAAAAGGTCTTTTCGCAAACCGGAAATGAAAAATACATTAAGTAGTAAGTGCAAAAGCCTACCATAGATTCCGTTGCAGCTTCTTTTAATCAAGGCATTAGATTCTTCTCAATCATAATGATAATTGGGTATATAAGACATAATAATTCAAAGTTTATACAACCTATAAGGTGAAATTATAAAAAAAAAAAAATATGTTAGAATATAAATCACGAAAACACAAGTAATGATAAAAATGATAAAAATGATGATAAAGATAAATAATATTGGTTATGAATAAACAATGTCCTATAAGATAATATATATAGTGAAGGGATATTATAATAAAAACTGAGTATTACATGTGTGCCGACTGCTGTTTTGTTGCAATTGTAGACAAACTTGCGCATCCATTATGAGCCAGAAAATTTAGACAAAGTATGACAGCCATGAGAAAAAAAATTAACTTTAAATTTTATATTATTTTAGAATACCTGATGACCTGGAAGACCTGAAAGATAATGGAAATGGAAAATTATGATATGATTTACCGGTCGCACCCCCTCACTTCGCTATTGTCGGATTGACAACATTGCCCAGACTACGCCAACCAGCGTCTCCATGTTTCAGCTGGCAGTCTTTTGTGATCATATGACTCGTGGAGGCGTGAGGTAGGAACTTGTGAGGACCAAAGGTCGGTCGCACCCTCCTTAGAAGTTGTCAACTCACCATTTGAAGCCCCACCTGAAGACCTACAAGAAGCAGAAAATCTCGAAACAAACTGCAGAACAGAAGAAGCGAGCAGCAACAAGGGCCCGGAAATTGTATTCGCGTCTTTTGCAGCGTCCGGATGCATGCGTTTTGATGGACGATGAGACCTATGTAAAGGAGGACTCAAAAACCCTTCCAGGTTCACAATACTTTACTGCCGTCGTTGGGGAGGATGTGAGCGATGCGGACAGGTCGATTCAAGTGGAGAAATGCGGTCGAAAGGTACTGGTATGGCAAGCAATATGTTCCTGTGGTTTGAAGTCAATCATTTTTTACACTATCGGAACTATAAATGCGGAAATCTATCGATCTGAGTGTCTCCAGAAGAGATTGTTGCCTTTATATAAGAAGCATGGTACACCTTCACTGTTTTGGCCGGATTTAGCGTCGGCTCACTATGCCAAAACCACTCTCAATTGGCTTGCGGAAAAGGGTATAGATTTCGTTGAGAAAAATATCAATCCACCAAACTGCCCTCAGCTTCGACCCATCGAACGTTACTTGGCAATCGTGAAGAGGGTCTTCAAGAAGACTGGTAAGGCAGCTGGGAACATGCAGGAGTTTAAAAAAAATTGGGCTCAAGCGTCCAAAAAATGCGATGCAACACTAGTCCGGAACTTGATGAAGAGCATTCGATCCAAAGTTCGAAAATTCGTGAAGGAATAACTTAAATGTCATCCGGTCTTCATTATGTTCAAGTTTAACCTCGTACAATAAAGGATCAATTTTTTGTATGAATAAAATATCGGTTTTCAACATAATTTGAAAGAAAGTTTGTGGATAGCTTATTTTCGATACAGTCCTTAAGAAAGTTGCCTGGAAGCGCCCATTTATCACCAAGACAATCAAAACCAAACGGCTCAGATTTGCTATTGAACATACTAATAAGCCCAAAGAGTTCTAGAAACCGGTTCTCTCGAGGACGATTTTCTGAAAGTCACCCATAAATCACTTCTTTGATAGACTTTTCCTTTTTGAGTTATGTTGATCTAAAAACATCGATCAAAAAACTTAAGCCTTTTTCAAATGGCAGTCTACATAAATTTTGAAAAATTAACGTATGCAAATTTGCTTGAAAAGACATAGTCTACACACCCACAAAGTTTCATTGGATTCTGAGAGGGTGTGCCAATCACTGGATGAGTTGGCGTGAAATTCGTCAGCTGTTATAACGTGTTTAATTTTTATGAATTTCGTAAGGTTAATAAACGTTGTTTCCGAAGGTGATATTTCAAACTAAAAATATAATATGATTATTTGTTCATTACATAGAAATAAATCAAAAAATAAAAAGGTGATCATTTTTTTCTGTGTAGTCTACAATCCATGCTCAACGTACACGGTAATTCGGAAGTAGGCATTTTCTGACTACATTCTATGCATATTTATAAACATATTTCATACGTCAAAGATTGCGTTCATACTGCTAAGATTGCGTATCCCGGGACTCACCCCCAGGTCTATACGCCTATAGTCCTTCCCGTTGCACTCGTAAGCTCGTGCGATACTCTAGACTCACATGGGTGGTCGTATCCGGGTTCTCCACTAGGTAGGCACAAGTGTACGTCCAGTTTCTGGTACATTAATTCGTTTTTTATGCCTGAATGAAGTTCTAATGCTAAAAAGGTATAAGGAAACCCGTGTGAAAACAACTAATTAGTAGTAATTGGTACTGCGCTCAATTGACCATTATAATGAGGATATTATTCCGACCTCTTCAAAATATTTAAAACTTTTGAGAGTGGAACCAATGTCCAAACTTGTACCTTTTTGATTTTAGATTATTAGTAACATTACATGAACCTGTCTTGTTAAATGTATATTTCAACAACCATTTGACAGCGTGGAAGGTGCCCTATTTTGGCCAACAAATTCTATGTAGGGAAACTGCCCCCATATTAATCTCATTGTTCCTATATTTATCCTACGATGACTCAAACAATTGGGCTGTTGAAGGATCGGTTTCGTTTTCTAATAATGTTTGCTTACGTTAAATAACTACAACAAACATTACTAACTAATCCTGTCACGTGTATATCGTTTTGTTTCAAGTAGGATGAATTGCAAAGTGATGAGATTAATATAGGTATATCTTCCCTACATCCCTTCCCGTATAGCTACATCCAAACCCAACACTTCATCACATCTAAATGCTTTCAAAAGGTCGGTATTGAGCAACTGCACTGCGGTTTCTTCTAATGATACTCCTAAAAGATTGAATTAGTAAGTAATAAGCTTCTATTTTAAAGCGTGTTATAAGGGTCAGTCAGTCAGGTTGTCCCATGTCAATTGCGTTCATTTTACAGCCATTGGTAGATGGAATTTACCTTAGTGATGCCCTGTACAGTTTTTTTTAACATACAAACCATCTTTCTTCCCACAACATACGGTTTGCGGCTTCCAAGGTACTTCCTATAGATTGAGTTGGGCAGCATTCATCTCTTGAAACCCGGAATGAACACTAAGCTACTGGCAGAGCTTGAATTCCATCAGGTCCTTGAATTTCACAACCGCTCGCGGCCATGATGGTTGCAAACCCGCATGCAGAGAGTGAGTAACATAAAAATGAGAGGAAAAAGATTTTAGTGAGATTATTGGTGATATTCTCATAACGGCTTTTCGTTTTTCTGACTAAAAAGTAACTAACCGAAGAAGAAAAACCCTAAAATAACAGCTTATATAGTCTACAGCTTGGGATCTAGTAGTTATCCCAGATCTAAAATATTTCGAAAAAGAACTAATTTACTAATTTGAAACTTTGAAAACGGGTCTACCCTCTATCTAGTGGGTTTATCTTTATTTGTTTTTCCTTTCTATTTATTTATAATGTGGTATGAAGAATACAATTTCATCGCCTCGCATTACAACCACCCATAAACCTGAAATTATAGCGGTTGATTTGCCATGTTCGAACCCTTGCAAATTTGCAAACAAGCAGGTAATTAGAAAACAATAACCTTTTTTTTTTTTGTTGGGGCGTAGAATCACAGCGTCCAACAATAACCTTAGGATCCTATGTATGACCTATCAAACACTGGTACTGTAATAAACCACATGAAAAGACACTTTGATTTTTATTTTTATTTAATGCAGGGCAGGCAATAGGGAGGATACATAGGGGGTATCCTTCCCCTTGCCCTCCCCGCACTGGGTAGCCCGGCAAAAGATCATGTGCCCGACCGGACACCACCGCCTAAACGCCCTCCGCCCGCTCTCAAACCTGTATCCCTCAATTTCAAAGCCCGCCGTCACCCCACTCGAAACCATCAATATTTCTTCCTCGCCCCTACTCACTCCAGCAATAAACCACCATCCACTCCCAGAGCCTCTCATGGAGACGAGCAACCATCCGCCTCTGACTAATTTCATCTCATGAAAATGTATATTCTACTGCTTCAAATGTTATTTCCCAAGTTGACCCTCCGCGTCCTATTTCTAATACACCTGCCTGTCATCGTCCGTCTTGAGTAACACTTTTCTATGACTTTGTGTTTCACTCCGAACAGTAAGATATTTACCTCGATCAAAACATTCTCCCTTTTCGAATATGCTGCAATTACACTATTATACAATTAGCAAACTAGGTATTTTGTTTATGTAATCCATAAAATAAATGGATAAACAACAACATTAGTTGCCACGAAAATGAAAAGTGTACCCTTAGTCGTTTCCCTAAGATTGAAAGTAAGAAGTCTAAGAGTGAATTGCGGCCAGTATCACACCTGATGTTAGTGCCTTTATATAAACGTTCTACGACGTAGCAGTGAAAAAATGACTAGAATATGTGAGACCTTCACGACTGGTCAAATTCTTGGTCTCACATGCGTGATAAGCCCTCTCACCGTCGAGAAGGTGGAAAATTTGACCCACGAGAGGGGTCAAAAAGTGACTACTTGATATTCCTAAAAAAAATATAATTTTAAGACTTTTTTTTATTCCAGTGTGATAGAAAAATGCATAAAAACAACGCTATTAACAATGTGAAAATATTTACTTGTGCTAGTTACTGGCTTTGACTGGAAATAAAAATGGGAGATCTTTCAAGCAATACTTCAAAAAGCTCAAACTCCACGTCAAAAGTAATCAAAAATGATCATTTAAATGAAACGTTGCGTTCTGAATAAACTCAAATCCATCTATAGAGCCTTTTTCTGAAACCAAAGCCAAATTCAGTGCCAAAGTTTCAAAAAGGTGGATCTGCTGTAAGCAATTACTATAACTGTCGCTTTCTCGGAAATGAAAACTTTCTTTTGCAAATCAACAATCCCAACTGCAAAAAGCAACATTTTCCTGTATTTTATTTGCATGTGTGATTTTCTGAGGGGATTGATAGGGAATGCCGTTGATTACAAAAAAGCAGATCCGCATTCTTGAATGATTGACGCTAAGTTTATTTGTTTCTAGTCTCTTTGACATGCTGCAAAATGCCTCGAATTTAGTCACTTTTTGACGTATAACCTTTGTAGGCATTTTATGCATAGTTCCAGTCTTCAAGCAAAGTGCCTACTTTGAAGTCAAAATTGCATACTTCAGATTTACCGTGTACAATATGAGGATATTTTCACCGTAAAATATAATGAATTTTAACAGGCGCGTAAAATTTACCCTCGTTTAATTTCAAGCCGAAGAAGGCGTAAGAAACCAAATTCTTTGCAATCTCTCGTACAACAGGCTAGATGCATGCGTTATCTGGTTAAATTTACTTCAAATATCCCATCAAATCAAGCATGCTCATCCTGTGCATGATATTATGCAGAAAATTAAATGTTTCTTTCTATCTGTGTATTATTTTAGGAAACCCGGAACTTTTCAGTCCCTTACAAAAATAATTCGACTAAATACATAGAAGACTAAATACAATAGTGAATATATACAGACGCGTAAAATTTCCCCTTATTATATTGCAAGCCAAAGCCAGACCTGACCAGACCTGGTTTAAACTAGATCTAGCTTAAATTTACATGAAATGTCACATGAACTTTTAACAAATTTAGCATCCCATACTCGTACGACAGATAACGCAGAATATTACATGTTTCTCTAAACATCAGAAAATTCAAAAATTTAACGTAATTCTATCACTAACTACACGCAAAAAGCGGTCATTTGTTGATTAAAGCAATTATCACATGCTGACGTCGGGAATTGTCTGTTATTACCTAAGGAAAGAGCACGGGATTTTTGTTTGCACTTCGGGAAAAAGCAAGTGTCGTCTTCGGGATAGCTAATAAACATTATGCAGTCAACAGAGAAATATTGCTTGAGCGTCGTCCGATGCGGTCATCGGTTGCCCAATGTGACTTCACTGAGAAGCACACATTCTGAAACGTAGGAAGGGTTTTGATATTTACGTACGGCTGTAAAATATAACTCAAATTTCAGTACCGTTGACTGAAGTTTACTAAAAACTAGTAAACTGGCCAAAAACATATTATGATTTTTCCAATTTTTACCGAGTAATCACTAGAAAAATTATGATAATTTAGGAAAAAAATACTCCACATTAAAGAGATTGAATTAATGCAGGTAATATTTTATTTACATTCAAGAGCCGTACATATGACCTGCTTTTGATCAAACAAATTCTACTAGTCATCTTTACTCAGCAAATGCGCAAATACAAATTCTTTGCCATTTCGGCAACTCATGTTTTATTTTGGTTAAGTAAATAAACATACTCCGTACCGCAAGCATGCAAAGAGCACAAGCACAGATGAACAATGTTGATTGACACTTGAAAAAGCGAAGTATATTGGCCAAGCAATTCCATAACCAGATTTCTTCAAATACATGACAATCATCATGATAGGTGTGAAACAAAAATCAATAAACTCATTCCGCCCCCCTGGCACACGACACAGAATGAAGATTATCTTAACGAAGAACAGATTATGCGCTCAGGATAGCCACTGCACTTACCGGAACGTTTGCCACAATCCAGTGTAGGAACAGCCGTTCCTCGGTGCTTGCTCCGTCCATGTCCACCATTATCAACGTGTACAGTTTTTCCGGATCGGTGAATTCAAAGTACAACACCGGTGGCACTTCGAACACTTCCACGGCTATTGTTTCGCCGCAGTTCTCCTTCGACAAAACCCATCCCGATTGCTCGGACATGGCCATGAGAGGACTGAACGCACAGCCCTCCAGTAGATTGGCGGCAATTTGAGTTGTGCAGTAGCCTCGAATGGTGGGAACGAGCAATACTAGCGTTGGAAGAAAACAATAAAATCTCTCCATGTTTGATCTTTACTAGCAGAGGGACAGTAAACGGACTAAGACAGTCAACTTTCCGCGGAACGCTTTTATCGAATCACGTCGGTCGGTTCACGTGCATTCGATAAATGCATAATTGCTGCATGCAACAGTAATAATCCTCTTACAATGACAATTTTCCGTAGAATCATTCCCGCCAATCTCAGTTTGCTATTTCTCCACCTCCTCGTAGTCGCATATGAGAGTCGATATGTTTTCCTTGGCGTCACACAGGTCACTTTCTTCTAGGCCTAAAATATAGTCAAATTTTAGTTAAGAGCAACACCTTCAATCAACCAAATACCTTCATCCAGAAAGTGATGGAAAAAAGCCTTCCTCTCGAACATCTGCTCAAACTTGCGATTGATTCGTTCCCAAGCGCTCCGAACGGCCGTATTTCCGGAAAGCATACAAACCGCACGATCCACCTTGGCCAGGTCACCTCCCGGGACGGCAATCGGAGGCTGATAGTTGATGCCAATTTTGAACCCCGTTGGGCACCAATCCACAAAATTGATTGTCCTTTTTGACTTCAGCTCCTGAATCGAGCGATTTATGTCCACGGGAGAAATGTCCCCTCGGTACAGCATACAGCAAGACATGTACTTTCCAGTTCGAGGGTCACACTTGACCAGCTGATTTGCTGGTTCGAAACATTCCGAAGTGATTTGCGATGTGGTCAGCTGTTCGTGTTTGGCATTCCGGAACGGAATCAATGGCGAATAGGTTACCAGGGGATAATGTATTCTCGGGAATGGAACCAGATTTGTTTGAAACTCAAGCAAATCCACGTTTATGGCACCCGTAAATCTCAGCGAAGAGGTAATGCAGGAAACAATTTGCGCAATCAATCTGTTCAAATTCGTATAGGTGGGATCCGAAACGTTCAAACTCCTATCGCATACGTCATAAATTGCTTCGTTGTCGAGCAAAAATGAACAATCGCTGTAATCCATCCCAACGTGCGTGGAAAGAACTGCGTTGTAGGGTTCAACAATGACCGGCGAAATCCTCGGCGATGGAAATATGTTGAATTCAATTTTGGTCGTTTTGCCATACTCGTCCAGTAGTTTTTCCAGCGCCAAAGTGCCGAACCCACTCCCCGTCCCACCTCCCAGACTGTGAAAGATCATAAATCCCTGTACAGTAGAACATCCCTCGGCAACCTTCCGCACCCGGTCCATCACGGCATCGATCATCATTCGGCCCAGCGTGAAATGCCCCCGGGCAAAGTTACTCGAGGCATCTTCCTTGCCCGTAATCAGCGTACTGGGATGAAAGAGATGCTTGTACGCTCCGATCCGAATTTCGTCAATGACCGACGGTTCCAGATCCACCATCACCACTCGCGGTACGCAGCGGCCCTTTTTGTCGCAGCTGAAAAAAGCACTGCAATCATCGTAGATCGTGCAATCGCAGAAGCGCCCATCCGGATAGATGCCATGTTCCAGACAGTACAACTCCCAACACGCACTGGCAATTTGAACCCCGGCCTGGCCCACGTGTAGTTGGATAATTTCGCGCTGTAAACAACACAGAGAAAAACAAAATAAAAAGTACACACTACGATGATCTGGCATGCATATATAGCTTTATGCGGTTATAAGATGTGCTGCCGTACGGATTGAGGCCAACAATTTCTATGTTTCTGTTTCTTCTGGTTTTCGGTTGTTTGAGCGGTGACACCTATGGCGTGTTAAGCAACAAACCGGCACAGCGAATGGAGATTGTGGTGCTCTCGTGAATAAAAGTGAAATTGAACGGTAACAACGATTGTATGGAGGTTATAATATCCCATGGATTGAGGCATTAACTATAAGCATTTAATTTCAAGGTCATTCATTTATTTATGTTTCTAATATTAAATATAATAGATCAATCATTATTAGATTATTTTTATAAACAACATTAGCGCCTAGTGAAATAGCTCTCAGTCTCTTTTCTGCTGAAAATGTAAATATTTACGATTTTGCTACAAGACCGCATTGTGGGGTTGTAGGTTGTTTATCTCTTTCGCATGTTTTTCCAAAAGCTTAAGTCACGATTACTTGATGTTTTTCAGCAATCTGTTTGTTATTATCTATCGAATCATGTGCAGGTATTTCCAACGACAAATTTCCGTTATTCTGAAGAAGTTAAAAACACTACTGGCCACACATCCATTGTAAACAATGGACGTATGTGGGGTCCATTGTTTACATGGTGACACACTATTCTATTTTAATACTGGATGCTAAAGAAAATAACAGTGATTATATGTATTCGTTTGATGTTGTTTACTCGACTTATTTTTGGGAAAAATTAAGGTTGAATCATATTTAGGTAATCATTATCTATGGATAACTAGCATCGCTTGCTTGTTTTGAAGAAGAAAAAAGAACTGTCACGGTCAGGTCAGCACAAACATGTGATTCGGTGCAAACTAAATTCTACCATTGAGCGATTCTTTGACAAATTTGTTAACGCATTGGCACGACCATCTAAGAATTGGATGAAACTTTTAGTCAACAGCATGAGCATGAGCATGATTGACCGCCTGAGGTTGCTACTTTGTTATTGCCTGATCAGCTGTTATCACACAGAGAACCAACAGCCCATTCTTGGGGCTAACATACATCCTCAATGTGTGAAAAGTGGTGATCCCAAACTAAGGCAATACTGGCGCCGGCCCGCTTGAATGCATGTAAAATGAGAAAAGGGTAGGAATATGTTGACATGATACTCGCTTTATTGGAAGCCGAGAATAGCTTTGCAATTCCACAAGAAATCACTGGGATGCACTATGGTCCGAATGGACAAATTTCGCGACAAAAATCGATAACTCGAAAACCATTACGTTTAGATAAATGGTGCCTTGAGGAGATTTGATTTTCAAAATAAGATCTATCTTTTGGTTTGGGTTGTGACTAGGGTGGTCCTTTTATGTTCATAATAAAAATTTCAATTTATTCTTATGGTTTAGAGGATTTTTTGCTTCAACAGAATTGTAGATATTTTAATTTAATGAAACTTTGGTGAAAAAGTTTTAATTCTATCTCATGTACGTATCGTTTTATAACAGTTTTTCTAACTTTCCTTAGGGTGGGACTTGAAAAAACACTAGAAATTAGAAGAAACATTAGTATCTTCCATTTAATTCCAACTACCTTTGCTTATCTTCGACAGATATGCGTATTTCGTCTACAATGTGCAGACTTCTTCAGTGTCTCGTACCAATAACTAGACTTCAAGTCAAGTTATTAGTACGAGGCACTGAAGAAGTCTGCACATTGTAGACGAAATACGCGTATCTGTCGAAGATAAGCAAAGGTAGTTGGAATTAAATGGAAGATACTAATTTTTCTTCTAATTTCTAGTTACAGGTATTCCACTAAACAGCTCAAACCCTCTAGGATTGAAAAAACAGTTTTTTTGCTGTAACTTTTTTATATCAATTTGAATTTGAAAATTCTGCATAGATAACTTTTAGGGTATAAAACTACGCACATTTTGAAGATACAAGATAGTTGCTAGTTATTGTATTAGAAAAGTTGTAGGGGTTGAAGTGTAAAAAATAATACGTTTTTGCAAGATATCTTATTCCTTTATTTGCAAATATTTGCAAACACAGAGTCCATGAACTGAAAGTTCAAACTTCCATCTACAAGATCTATGCAAAATTGTTTGTCCTCTTTTGTCTCCTTTAGGAAAAAAAATCTTTTTAAGTTTGGTAGTTTTTTTCATTTTTTCTGCATAATTTTCGATCAGCAGTATCAAAAATTATCACCAAAGACCGTAACAACTCGAGTTTTTTATGAAAATGTTTATATTTTTATATTAATCCATCTCTGTTAATTTATTAACATTCATATCACAGACAAACAGACATAACACATCGAACATTTTTCACTACGAATCATGGTCACTTACACACCTGCGCCATCGGTTGAGCACACTGTGATGGATGATAAAGCTGAAAAGATGGCAGTAGTGTGTTGGGCTCTCCTCTCTGAGACTTGATCAAGCTTTAATAACCACTGATTATCCTTATCATGCCATTGTATGAAGGGCCAAACAGGGGTTGGGTGAATCGATAGGCAACATCACTTATACGTATCCACAGGGATATAAAGAATCTCCTTCCAACAACATGATTGAACAATTGGTCAAAAGAGCAAGCTATCTAACATAAGGATGCCCCAATGGGCGGGGAGAAGAGCCCGCCCTCTATTCACAAACTGTTAACAATGGGGAGTTGGCATTTCCACTCTCCCCATCCAGAGTGCTTCAATCAAGACAAAAAAATCAACATCAAGCAGCAAATAGTGACCACGGCAACAGTAAATTAAAATGTATATATGTTATTTTTGTATAATTTAACAAACTTTTTTAGGATACCTCAAATCAAGATTTTGGGAAATTGCTATTGCTGAAAACAAATAAAAACGTGCATAAGCGTGAAACCACAGAACTCTACACTTTAACACCTTACAACATTTCTTACATTTCAGGATCCACCAAAGAAAGATCATAAATAATAGATACCGAGTGATTACAGTATTTTTCATTTACATAAATACATACACTATTATATAAATATTTCATGGGAATGGGAGGGACTATTAGGGCACCCGATTGAAGCAGTCTGGATGGGGAGAGTGGGAATGCCAACTCCCCATTGCTAACAGTTTGTGAATAGAGGGCGGGCTCTTCTCCCTGCCCATTCGGCCATCCTCACGTTAGGTGGCTTGCTCTTCTGACCAATTGTTAAATCTTGTTGTTGGAAGGAGATTCTTTAAATCCCTGAAGAATTCGTATATCGTTGGACGGGGGGGAGGGGTCGGAAGAAAGGAATTGTGATAGAGGGGGGATGATAAATCTAAAAGAATAGCGGAAGTCATATTTGAATGGTCTTTAAATGGATATGCATCGAGTCTTATCAAATTAAAAAAAAACTCTGATTGGACAAGACTTGATGCATATCCATTTAAAGACGATTCAAATATGACGTTATATGAATTTTATGAATAAATTTCTGTCCAGTTAGAATCCAGAATCACTTATCGTGTGGCACCGGGGCACTTCAAGAATTCTTTTGCATCGGTTTATTCACCTGATTCCAGATGGAAGCCGAGAGGAAAGAAAAAAATCTGCACACGCACGTTGACAATCTAACGTGGTCCGCAATAAAAATCGCAAAAACGTTGAAAATCGCACGAGGCACGAGGAGATGTTCCTGCGAAGTTTAAGTTAACTTTTATATACAAATTTGCCAAATATGCAGCTGCGGAGCAAAGACCAAAGTGTTCGCGACGAATAAGACAATGGACTCGAAGCTGTACAACGATGAATGCCTTTAAAAACCACGTACTACCTTTCATTAAAGCCCATCAACGTCCCGTGAAGTCTTGGCCAAATTTGCCGAGTTGCCACTACAGCCGGGAAGTCATCCAGTGGTACCGCGATAATAACGTAGATTTTATCGATAAAAACATAAATCCACCCAACAGCCCTGTTCCGGCCCATCGATAGATTTTGGGCAATAATGAAGCGGATGCTTAAGAAAGGTGGAAAACGGCTCGGGACGCGACTAGGATGACGAAAATGTGGAACAAATGTGCCAAGCGTGCCAGCGTTTGATGGGAGGAATAAAAAAGAAAGTGCGAATTTTCATTTAAAACAAAAAGAAATAATTGATGTTGATATTTATTGATAATTTCTTAAAGTAAAGTAAATAACCTTTAAATTACCTTTTGCTGTATTAAACTTATTTGTACTTCAATCCGTTACCGAGATGCAGATGATTTTATTATTCCGGATTCCAAATCGACATAGCTTTTCTTATTATGTCAATGAAAACTCATAGGTTTTCGCTTGGAAAGGGTTTTATTTATTTTTTATATGTACATCTATCACGTATTAGTAGTAAACAAAGCTTCATATATTTTATTCTTAAATCTTTCAAATACAAAGTGAATTGCTTTGGAATATCCTTTGAATCAGAAAACCTTTTAGCTGAAATGTGATTTTCTTAAATAGGTAAAAAGCAATGAACATGTGTAACAGGTATTGTCTTGACGTGATTATTTAACTCCTCCAGTTCTACATATTTGCAAACTGTTCAGTTGATATGTAGCAGAAATTTAGTTTTGTAATACGTATATTTGACTGTTCAACTGCCCAGTCAAATAGTTTTCGATGAATTTTGATTGTGTTTCCATAATCTTGAGCAAGGCTTGTTCTCTTTGCCATTCGAGAATACCACCAATAGCATTACATTGACCTTTTCTACGAGACGTTCTAATCCATACATGGACTTGAAATTGCACCAACTGACATGACAATAATGTTTGAGCAATATATTGAATTTTGTTTAAGGGGACCCTCCCCTGGATTTGGGCAAAAATAAGGCAAAGTTTGTATTTTTTAGTGGGAGAATAAGAAGGCGTATGAACTTTCGGTTTTGACGATTAAATTTGATTATTTTTCAATTGTGAAAAAATTGTGAAAATTAAAAATGGCACCTACAAAGTGGCGTGTAAGAATCTATTTTACATATTTTACAATTTGTTCATAAAATTAAAGACAATTTTCTAAAAGTTACGCACTTTCTTGTAAGTCTTTTCCTTTTTAAAGGAACGTTGATTTAAAAAAATCGATCAAAAAACTTCAGCCCTTTTCAAATGATAGTCTAGTTGTTGCTTGAAAAAACATAGTCTATACATCCACAAAGTTTCATTGGATTCTGAGAGGGTGCTGCCAATTACGAATACGAGTTGACATGAAATTCGTCAACTTATTCATGTAATTTTTAATTTTTGCATGGTTTTCAACGTAAAACGACGTAAAGATTACATGAAAAATGTTGGTTTTGAAATTAACAATGATGCTAGTTGTGTAATTGATATATTTGTAACCTAGGACCTATTGCATTTACATTTGTTAAATGGACCTGTGAGAAGGGTCTTTTGCCAAGTTAGAATGTACATTGGATTTTTTTATTACGATAAGGACTAATAGCTCAAACATAAGCTCCCTTCTAGCTTTATTTCCTTACACGTGTACCGCCTCATCATTGCATTTGGAAACATTCAATTAAAAAGTTGTCTATTATATTTGAAAACCCTCAACAACTGACTACATATTCATTCAATCGGATTATTGTAACAGGTGCACTAGTTTCGAGAAATACTTGTTCTTTAGCGGAAACAGCAAGATTACACATATGAAAAGAAACATTGAATTTTCTGCGTTATCTGCGTTATGCACATAAAAGTAATGCTAGATTTGGCAAAAAATAATGGGGTATGAAACTGTTGTATGAAAGATTGCAAACATTCTTATATGGCGCATAAAAGATTTTATACAATTCCGTTGTTTACGCATCCTTGGCTTCAACGAGAGTGAATTTTACACGCTTGTTTAAATTAATTTTTTTTCTGTGTATATAGAGTTAGGGTACGACCTTATGCTAGAGAAGTACTGGGCTCTAGTAAAGCGGAAATACTTCGAAACTAAAAAGAATGCAAATGGCACCGATGATTTCAAGAGAAGATGAAGAATTGTCACGGCGGGTGTATCTGAGGATACCGTACCGAACCTAATAACGAATGTACCACAGAAAGTTCGAAAATTTTACAGAAAGAAGGATTAACATCTTAATAAAATAGTTCACATGTGGATATAACTCAATTCTTATTATGAAAAAAACAATCAGTTATGTTGAAGTATGTGTAAATTTGTTTCGCTGCTATTATTAAATTATTTGTGCGAAATTTAACGTGGACAGGCTTTACTTTAGCTAACCGTTGGAATGAAGCAACCACACTTCATGGATTTGGCATATATTTAACGTTTGTTAAAAATATCAGACGTTTATTGTTCATTTTTCTCATATCATAGACCTATGTTATCTGTGCTCACAATCAAAGTACTCGAACCATTAAATAGGCAGGGAAAAAATATCGTGGAACATGAACTGGAATGACAACATCTATCCATTTGACAACCAACAACATCTTAGCGCTTTTTGGTTGTTGGTACTACACGGACCATACCTGTAACAGCAAACAACAAAATGCCAAACAACAAAACACCAAACGGTCCTTTTCAGGGCCACTTAATGAGTTCAAAGGATTGGAATTCTATAATTGTAACATACAGTATCAATGAGCCAAAAACACTTAAAGATTAATAAGGACTGTTCATTTTATAAAGAGAACACTTTTGTAACGCGATAAATAAAACAACCCTTTACTCAATTTTGATAGAATTTGCTTCATCGTGTTATAAAATTAAATGACTGTCATTTTTTATCTGAGTCAAAACAGTTTGTGTTTAGCAGAATGGAGCGAATTGATAAGAACACTAGAGTTTTGATTATTCATAGGTACTACGAGAGACTGTCTTGTAGACATATGGCTCAAATTGTGGAAAAAAACAAAGACTGATGCGCACGAAATTTAGAGTTAAGAGAGAAGCATACTGTGGATGACTTGCCAAGATCCAGAACCAGAAGCGGCCCTAACAACGCTCAAAAGGAGAAGAAATGTGTTTAGCTTGCCAAGAAACGGTGAAT
This sequence comes from Aedes japonicus, assembly GCA_034211315.2. Taxonomy (NCBI): domain Eukaryota; kingdom Metazoa; phylum Arthropoda; class Insecta; order Diptera; family Culicidae; genus Aedes; species Aedes japonicus. The sequence continues at coordinate 399,550 of JASCZW010000369.1, read as the reverse complement.
ATCCGTTGAATTTGTAAAAAGTGTCAAAAAGAGAAATAAAATCAGGAAAATCAAGAAGCAAAAATGCCAAAACGGAGCGTGGAACAGCTGAAATGAGCCACAGAGCGTTGCCTGAACCTTAATAAAATGTTGTGAAAGCATCCGAATCGTTGCACTGGACACTGGACAACTGGACACAACTACGGTACCGGAGCCGCAGTTTTATAATACGCACCTGATGACAGAAGAACGATCGGAATGTAGAAGTTTGGCAAACAAGTTCAAAATTTGCCATTTTTCACCACTGGGACCAATAACGGTGAATTTTATCACAAGGAATGCATGAAAAAGCGTCTCTTCTGTATCGTGAATACAATTTCCCCCACTGTTCTAGCCTTATCTTGCATCCGCTCACTATCCCTACACTCAAATAACTCAACAAGGAAATTTTATCAGAAATGCCAATATAAAATCAACTCCTTGCTTGGAACATATTTTTCAAATGAATCCCTATACATATCATGCGTGAACCAGTTCGGATGTACTATAGCTCAAATGAAAATAAAACACATTATTTTACGATGAAATTATATGCATATAACATATTCGGTACATACATTGCACATAACTTTGACAGACCCGATTTCATTGCGGAATCATATGTGTGTATGTCATATCACCCGTATCCACTTAGTTTTTTTTTTTGATCTTATGAATGGTAAGTGTCTTATTTTAATTTATTAAAACAAACCGAATATAAAACTGTTTTTGTTAGTTGAATGTAGCATTGGAATAAAAGTGCTATCGACCGTCAGATTGAACGAAGTTTAGCAGTTGACGAATTTGGAATTCGTAAAAATCTAAGATGCCATAGTGGAGTGGCGCCAGAGAAATGTAAGCTTTTATTGGTAAAGTTTTACATAACTATTATTTTAGCGATGCTATGGAAACAGCAACTAAGGCAATGTGGTCCACTTGACGATCATCTTTCGGCATATGAAAAAAGTGTGATTTTTACAAAGAAGACAACGATCTATGATATATAAAACTGGTTAAGATATGTATTACTTGATGTATTAATAAATCTAATCAACACGCATTTTGTAAACCAACTATTGAGAACGTTTGGTTTTATACTGAATATCAACTCTCTATTATAATTGATACATGAAGTACAAATCGAAAGCATATGAACAGCATATAAAACAAATTGCTTTTGCACATACTTTGCCAAACGAGAAATATCTGTTTTCATGGTATAGGCAAATGATATCCATACTCGCTAACCGTTTGTTAAAATTATATTTATTGCATATAACAATTAGATGATCGCGCGAGAGCCATGCCATATGCATTGCATATAACTCGTAAAAGACATTCTCTGTCCAAGATAAAACCTATAGGAAATTCCAACATTGATTGACGAAAATGGCTCAGTGTAGTAGCACACTTCTTATCATTCGGTTGAGATAACATAAATATGACTTTCTAAGTCATAATCTAGTTACTAGAACTAATTATAACCGTAGGGTGCTATTTGGGATGCTTCTGATACACTCAATCAGATGAAGAAGCACGGTATCAATTTTGTGCAAAAAAGAGATAATCCACCAAATTGTCCTGAATTGCATCCGATCGAGTGCTACTGGGCAAGCGACACCTCCGAGAGGATGGCAGAGAGGCACAATCTGTCAATGAGCTCAAAAAATGTGGTCATCTGTTAGGCGAAAGGTATCGCAGGAACTGTGGAAAGGCTAATGAAGGGTATTCGTCAAAAAGTTCATCATGTATCATATCTAGGAGCATTTGGGTGAGTTATATTTTTTTCATAATCCAGCGGCAGCAGTGATTAATATAAATAAACCCGTATTTGAATTTGATTGAATTTATTAAACATCTACAGAACAATTTGCCTTCACTATATAATGAACAGTCCTTATGATATGCTATTCTTCCAAACAACAGAACCAATATCAACGCCCACCCATTCGACCGTCCACCAAATCATCACCTAGCCTTCGACAATTATTGGAACTACTCGGACCACTCCAGAAACAGCGAATAACGTTATACCAAAAGGCCCTTTTCAGGGCCATTTCGAAAGTTACAAAGAGTTGACTTCCAAAATGTTCGCGAAGAACCAATAGTTAAGCCACACACACAGACATACACACACACATACACACACACACACACACACACACACACACACACTTTTATAGCATAGGGTTTCACGGTGCTTTAGACTGAATAAACTCAGGTAGAAATTTATTAATTCGATTACGTCAATTTCTTCACATCAACAGGGAGTCTAACGTTAACTTTGCAGTTATGTCACTGACATAACTGGCCCTTTAGTTTTTAAATGTAAAATTAGAAGATAAATCAAACGATAGTTATTTATTCCAGCAGCAATGAGTGTATGTGTCCGTGTTGCCAAACTGACCTCTAGAAAGGCTGTTTTTATTTTGAGATTTAAATTAACTGTAAATGTTTCCGACATTAACTCTTAATGATTTACATAAAACAATTATTAGCCATAATTCCTGCTCTATTTAAACGTCGATACCGAGCTAGAAAAGGCAGACTGACATATTCGATTTCTCTTCATCGACTTCCCCTCTTTTCGAAAGATGTTACAAGAAACAGAGTTGACTGCTTTTTTTTAAATCACAGAATGCTAGTCAGCAATGAAAACTTTCGTCTTGAGGCGAAAAAAGGCAGTCAAATTTATTTCATGTCAAATTATGTTGAAAGGAATGTAGTCATGGAAGAGAAATCGGCAAAGTCTGATTCGTATTGAAGTGTTGTTTGAGCTATCCGTTATGACAAATAAAAGATACGCTGGAATCCAATGAATCGAAGATGGAATTGAATGACATTTTGCATATAAAGTCCGTCTAAAGCAGCCTCAGTTTTTGCATTCAAATCTAGGTTTGAACATGTTTCAATATTTGGGAGAATTTACTACAAATATACCGATACATTTTCAGCGTTGCCAATTTACTAAAAAACGAAATTTATCTTCAAAATCGCGGGGCAATAAATGGAAAGTGACAGAAATAGCGAAAATAATAGCACGTGCCGTTTTACCTAGAGAAAAACAACAACAACAAGAACGTGCTTGCCTTTTACGGCAAAGGCAAACACCGATATTGACACATTATTGATTGACGGCACGGTATGCACTTATTTGGCAAAGAATAAATCCTGACCACACATCGAACAAAAAAACCTCTCCTACCTTAGATCTCGGTGCATCGCTCCATAAATTTCCAATTGACCTTAACTACGCGGAACCCCTCGGAGACCTACAAAACCATTTATTCTAACCAGCACTAAAATGCTACTTACACTTTTTGCCATTCTTGTTCCAGTCGATCTCTAATGATGCAAAACGCTCACTTCAGCGCGTGTTTTTCGTTTTTTTTTTGCTCTCCTTCAGCAACAAATACGGCGAATTTTGATTCAGTCTTCCAAATACTAATTCAATAAACAAACATCACACAGGCACACCACACTCGCACGACAAATTTTGATTGATTGTAATTATGACAGGTCGCGGCTTACTGTGCAGTTGTCGCAGCTAAGGCAATTTTCGCCACGCTGAGGTGGGTCACCTTTGAAATAATTTTTGAGGGTCATCCTCTGACAGGTTGAGAGCGTGCATGTATTCCACCGTCCGGAGTTGTTAATAAGGTAACAATCATCGCCGTCATTCCGAGCAAAAATCACACTTTTGCTTTCTTTGATCAACTGATTTGATCCAGTGATCGAATTTAAATATCAAATATGGCTTTCTGTGTCTTGCATTTGATCGAATCGAAATCGGTGATGCCATTTTTGGAGAACATGATTGAAACGGGTGCTTCAACCGAAGCAGCTCAACACCCTAAGATAGCACTTTTTTCAAGTTTTAGAAACTTCCACAACATCGTCATTGTTAGGAGAAAACTGTCAAGTGGCACTTGTTTCTAGAACTCTATTCAAGTAGCATAACATTGGGTAAACTTGAGTCCTCTTACCTCGTTGAAACTTCCATCCAACCGGATAGATTCGCGGAGACCAATGACGTAAACGCTGCCATTAGCTGTTCAATTATTAACTGGGAACTTCATCGAGAGCGCGTCGAAGAAGTAAACAAATAGTAATTTGTTCAGTGATACAGAGAAGAAACATTAGAAAAAATAGGTACCTACTCAGCTCAGGGAGAGAATTTATTTTTTTGCCCTGCTGAAACGAACGACGAGGATCGTTTCGAAGGACCTGGCAGAATGATAAAATACTCGACGATGATTGTCGTCATGAACGAACTATACTCAATTGAAGTAGCTATGTAGTCACTGATACGCAATAACCTTCAATGTTTTTAGCTTCTTGATGGTCGAAGACAAAGTTTACAACAAACGTTGCAGACTTTGTTTGGATCGATTTAAACCCGGCGAACAATTGCGTTTTATGACTATGGACAATTTCCTGCAATAAGTCGATAATACACGGGAAATTTACTGCACCCCACCATTAAAGCGTGGTTTTGCGGATATCTAACCTTGAATTACGATATGTATTGCGAGTGGAAAAAGTTTGATCTAATAACACCCCATCGCTTTTCATATTTAGTTTTGCTAACCATACATTTTGGCCTTGGTAGTAACGCGTAAGATAAAAATATAAATTATCATTTGTAAATAGTAATCTGTTTCAACATTTCTTTAGAAGTGTATCGAATATAAGCTATCCACATACATTTGCGTTGTACGCATGTATTTGTCTGTGGTTTTTATGCTCTGAACACTGCATGCTGTGCGTTTGACTGTCAGCTTTCTTTTGTTTACTTGTTTGTGCGGTTCAAATTCTGCTTTTTCAAAATGTCACGTATTGAAAAGGAAGTGAAAATTAAGGTTCTGGACACATGGCTAAGTGAGAAGGGTATTACTATGCGAAAATTGGCGAAGCGGTTTGGAATTCATCATGCGAGTGTTAAAACCGTCATTAATAAGTTTGGGGAACACTATTCTTTGGATGAGCTACCAGAAAGAGGCAGAAAACCCGGTTCTTCCAACCCGAAACTGGAGCAGAAAGTGGTATCTCTAATCATGAAGAACAAATCAATGTCAATACGTGATTTGGCCAAAAAAAGCAGGAACGAGTGTCGGAATGATCCAGCGTATCAAGAGGCGAAACCACCTGAAGACCTACAAGAAGCAGAAAATCTCGAAACAAAGTGCAGAACAGAAGAAGCGAGCAGCAACAAGGGCCCGGAAATTGTATTCGCGTCTTTTGCAGCATCCGGATGCATGCGTTTTGATGGACGATGAGACCTATGTAAAGGAGGACTCAAGAACCCTTCCAGGTCCACAATACTTTATTGCCGTCGTTGGGGAGGATGTGAGCGCTGCGGAGAGGTCGATTCAAGTGGAGAAATTTGGTCGAAAGGTACTAATATGGCAAGCAATATGTTCCTGTGGTTTGAAGTCAACCATTTTTCACACTACCGGAACTATAAATGCGGAAATCTATCGATCTGAGTGTCTCCAGAAGAGATTGTTGCCTTTATATAAGAAGCATAGTACACCTCCACTGTTTTGGCTGGATTTAGCGTCGGCTCAGTATGCCAAAACCACTCTCATTTGGCTTGCGGAAAAGGGTATAGATTTTGATGAGAAAAATATCAATCAACCAAATTGCGATGACCACCAAAAAATGCGATGCAACACTTGTCCGGAACTTGATGAAGAGCATTCGATCCAAAGTTCGAAAATTCGTGAAGGAATAACTTAAATTTCATCCGGTCTTGATTATGTTCAAGTTTAACCTCGTACAATGAAGGATCAATTTTTTGTATGAATAAAATATCGGTTTTCAACATCATTTGAAAGAAAGTTTGTGGATAGCTTATTTTCGATACACTCCTTATTGCACATAACTTCCGGAATTTACAAACATTTTATCTAAATTCAAACATTTACTAATGGCGTGATGCAGGACGATATTGCAAACGATTGCTAATTTTCTACCGCCTCGGGCTCACGATGGATACATTTTGATAGAATGTCACTGATGCAATAAATTTAAAGATCGGGCATTTTTATAGCGATACGAGAAAAGGTTGGCGTTCTATCAAAATTATGATTCAACTTAACTGGTACACAGAAAGAATCTGAACTTTTATTGTGGTTGAGCTTAATATCAGAGCATATCCCAAGTAACAATTTCAGTTCTATTCCAGCCGTATAGCACTCCTCCCGGCTTTGTTGATGAAACTACATTCAAAACTGTTTTGTCCACCAACACCTCCTCTATGCATCTTTAAAGCCGGAATGTGTACAGTGGCCACAATGTGTACAGCCGAAATGTGTACAAGTGGCCCACTCTATAAACGGTTGTGAAAACAAATTCATAAAACCTCTCTAAGACCATACAGATTTTGAAAATTTTCTAGTGAAAGATGTTATGACCACTTGAGAACCATCATAAAACCTATTGGCCGCCATAAAAACCAGCATAGGGCGGACTGGCCACAGCTGTCAAACTTCACGGCGATATCGTGGTTGTTTTTTGTTGTTCTGATTTGTTTGAATCTCTGCTCTTCTGATTCATTCAACAGTAAATAATGGCTGAGAAAAAAGTTCTAGTGTTGCGGGAAATTAAATATCTTTGATAGCAAAATATATAAAACAAATTGATTTTTTTATAGCGTATCATGCTCCAAATCATATGCACATTTCATTTTATGGTGAACATTGGCACGATAAGAGCTGAAAATCAATGCGCCTCGGAAATTATACGAGTTTACAACAACAAAAACAAAATTTAAAGAAATAAATTCGGTAAATTAATTCTGAAACTCTTGAAAATTGAAGGACATCCATAACTTTATCTAAACGAAAACCGAAGTTTGTCTCAGATCTACAGTTCAATTGTATTACATTTAAAATTTGGTGAATTAATTTTTCCACATTTCAATTATTTCATATATTCCAATATGGCGATTGCAACAAATCACAGTTTTGCCAAAAAGCCAATTTATCTTAGCAATGTCTACTATAAAACTAACTGGTCACTTGGTAACTTTCCTGAATGCCAATTAGCCGTTTAATGCATTTACTGGAGGCAAAATGGTTTTACAATGCTTTTTCAACTGACTATAATAAGATAATACGAATGAGTCCTACAACGGCATTTTAAAACAGCATTTTATGAGTTTATAAAGTCAATATAAAACCTTTGATAGGAGTAAAATGAATTTTAGAAGTCAAGGTTTTAATATCGTTGTAAAAAAACTGTGTAGGTTCTTATAGACTTGATTAAAATTTGAAACCCATTGGCATCTTTTGCTGCCATAATAAAACCGAATTAATTACTAGTGGCTTTCATAAAACTTTAATAAAACTTAAAAAAGCTGGATAATTTTGGCAATGTTACTTGGGATGGAACAGTATTTCGTTCCACAGAAAGCAGCAACATGTATGAAATATTTGTAAAAAGGCGATCATTTGTGTACAACAGTATCTCAAATGCACGGAATGTCTCAAAACTTTACACAATATATAATGTAAGTTTGAATGTATTGTGAAGTTTTGTATATGCGCTTCACAAAACATACAAAATCACAATATAATTTTTTTTTCTTTTAATACAGACTTTCGACTGTATGCTTAGTCGAAAGTCCGTTTTAATAGAAAAATGTTTAATTATCGCATATCACAATTTATATTGACATATGGACACAGTTTAAAAATGCATATAATTTTTTGTGTTGTCCAATACACATATATGTTATGCTAAATTCATGAGATGTTTCATATAAACTTGAGCCAGCTATTGATTTGACCAGGTCTGTTGCATGACATACTATTGCAGGAGAGGAAATTTAACACGCCCCTAAAATACTTTTTTTTTCTTTGGAGTACAGATTATAAGATATAATATTATGTTAGTATCTGGTACAATTCAACCTCAATATTTGAATCAATCAATGATAATGGTGTTGTAAGGACATTTTCCCATACAAAAAGCGGAAAAAAGTCAAAAAATTGATTTTACATAGTTTGACTATGTGTTTCCAAGTAATTTTGAGTCGCTGATTTCAAATATGCTATTTAAATTGTCGTCTTAGGTCACACTACTGTGATATGGCCACTTTATTGTACCCTGGAATGTCCGTAACATCCGAAAAAAATGATAAATTAATTTGTCTCGACCTAAAGCAATGTGATTTTTTTCAAAACCATTTGTACATAAAATGTAAGTAAAACGACGTGGAGAACAATCTATGGTTCTGTAAGTGGCGATTGCATGGTCTTCCGGAAGTTCCGGAATATTCGTAAAAATTGATAATTCAGCAATTTTATACCAAAAAAAGGAGTGGGTCTTAGAATTTCACAACATTTGGTAAGTTGGTTAGTTCATTTTCGAAAAGTATATGACTTTAATTTTTTTTGTCCTTAGGGTGACCCATTTTGAGATAGGGTGGTCCAGAACCAAAATTTAGACAAATTTATAGTTGTTCTAGACAAATTTATAGTTGTAGTAGTTTATAGTTTTTAAGAATTGGACCGATTTTGAATTTTTTCTTCATAAATAGAATGAGTTTTCAGAAAAATTATGTGCATAGAAAAATTAAATCCTATTTTATTATCAATGATCAAAAGGTCCAGTTCTTAGTATTTAAATGGCGATTACAATTTTCATGTTTATTTCAAATAAAAAAAAAAATCAGACGATTCACGTTAAGTCATTCTATTGATTGTAATGATTTATTCCAATAAGCGTTTTCATCCTTTTTATTATTATCACAAAAAAGGTATACACTGACAAAAAACGAAAGGAAATCATAGAAATATCGTATGGAAATTTTCCACAAGATACTATTGCATATTTCATACGATTCTCTAACGAAAAAAATGATCGTATGAAAATTTTCTTCACAGAAAAAAAAAATTGCAATCGAGATTCGAACCATGAACCTCGGGATCCAGACATGAGCCACAATCCCACGAGACGTGTCACTGAACTTCGAAGGGTCATGTACAATTTATACTCTAGGGGGGATGGGGTTTAAAGTTTAGTAACAACAAGCAAAGTTCGAAACAACAAGCGAAAGCAATAAGCTAAGGAAGAAAGGAAGAAGTGAATTCGTTACATGTGAATTAAATGTACATTTATTTGAAAAAAGAAACCTCAATTGATCCACCTATTGTGAGATTTGACCCTTTTTTCACTTCCCTGGTAATACTAGAAATACGAACCCGGATGTGGTCATTGTGGTACTGGAATCTTGATATCACCACCATTGTACTTATTTTTGAGTTCTCATGTTATTTGACGTGTTGCATGATGAGTTTTGACCCAAATTTGAATCTGGCCACATTCCCGGGAGTCGCCGAAACATCAACCCGGATGTGATCAATGTGGTTCTGGACTCGTAATATCATTGCCATTGAACTTACTTCTTAATTCTCATTTAATTTGAGGTGCCACATAATGGGTTTTGATCAAAGTCCAAAATTGACCACTTCCCCGGGGGTATCTCCGGAACCAGTAAATCAATTCCAATAAATTTACAAAACGACGTATGAGATCACAGTACCTTTCATATATTGTTTCATTCAAATCGGTTCAGTAATTGCTTGAGAAGCTGAGTTAGAAATTTCGTTACATACACACACAGACATGTGTTCAGTTTATTAAGCTGAGTTCATTGTATGTAACACTAGGCCTTGGCTTAAATGGTGATTTCCCAAGATATATTCTTATATGCATATGCACATGTATATATATTTATATACACAAAACAAAGGAGCCCCACAGGCAGAGTTGCAATTCTCCTCGGTGCTAGCAGGGTGCTTAGTGAAAAGGTACTCCGGAGATTGGCAAACGCAAACTCACCCGAGAGATTTTTGTTTTGTTTCCACTCTCTGCTAGACACCACAAGTTGAGTGACACCAAAGTGTCTGTCGTTTGCACCCTCACCACACAAACAGGCCAGAGCGTGTGAGTGATCTCTGAGGAGCACCGAAGAGAGCAGAATTATTTCACCGGGGAGAGTCACCCTGGTGAAAATATTTATTGCTAGTTTTATACCGCAACAGTTGAATTTGAACATTTTTACAATGTTACTGATTTCTTAATGTTCTTCGTCTTCTTTTCGGCGTATCCAAGCATATTGCTTATCGCAATTAGCTGATTGTCAGGCTCTCACAACCTAATGTTCTAGATGCACTTGCACAGTTATTAAGCTTTCGAAGCCAATCACCACCTATGCATGAATTTGTATATTTTGTGGCAAGCACAATGATACTTTTATGCCCAGGGAAGTCGATATTTATTTAAGTCGACTGGAGTGTGAATCGAACCCGCCTCTTCTGGATTGGTAGTTCCGTGCTTTTACCGACTAGACTATCAGCGGCCCATAATTGGTAATGTTCATCTATGATATTCTGAAAGTACAAAACAGGAACCGGGAGACACGAAAAAAACTTCAGACTGTACTTTCTTGTTCCCGTTTTCCAGCGATTTTTTCTTAATTTTTGAATCAAGGTTTCACTCACGTTAGTGCGGTGTAGTCCTTTTTCGCTCTTTCACTCTTCGTCGTTCACACTGCAGTGAGTGTATGAACGCTCAGGCAGTGAACTGCCAATTCTCTCGCTCTCCCGTGCTGTGTCGAACAATCTCTACTGTGGTGTCAGGAAAAAATCTCCGTAGAGACTGAGTGAGGTTCACCAAAGAGAGCTAAAATAGTGCACCCAGGTGATTCTCCCCAGAGAAATTGCAACCCTGCCCACAGGTTGATGGCCTCCGAACTACCAAAACTTTGAACCCTGCCTGAGCTTGGTAATACCTTTACTGGTCAGGCTGTTAGAGGCCTTAATTGTAAAATGTCATTTCTTTCTAAAATATTTAATTACATAAGAACATTTATACGATACATAAAAGACCTAAATTCATCTATCAATGGCATGACCCATGTGATCAATAATGTGTTTTGTTCTAATAAAAGTTATTTATTGTGACACATAACTAAAAATTTGAAGTACATTAGCTAATGAAATTAACCAAATTCAATTATTAAATTTGTGTAAGTATTCATTCTGCTAACAATTGGCAAGTGGATTGATATTTTGGGACACACCTGAAGGCGAAAACCCATCAATTGATTAAGAAACCTTGATTTAAGCAATTCGGAGCAGAGCTTTCGAAATTGAAATCAGTTCACAGGAAACGTGTGGCATGAAAGATTTCTTATTTAGCTCTATTTATTGGGCCTAGTGATTATCAGCATATTGCGGTTGTTTCTTTATCACATGTTAACGATCATCAATCTTCCTCAAACAATAGAAATGACTCATAAATCAATTGGTTCATATTCACTTTATTGTTTTCGACTACTTTAGCACATACCAATGTATCACGAGAGACAACAACTCAGCTCAAAGTTTGCCATCCAAAATCAACAATAACAAACTAAATGGCCATCCACTTGGTCAAACACTATTTCTTATTGCACAAGCTACCTCAATGCGTTTGGAGAAAATCTCTAGTTTGCAGCACAATCTCATTTTACCTTGGCGCGCCTTCCGACAGCCCCGCAACAGAATTGGCGAGCAAATTTTTCGATACGGTGATTTCGAATAGCAGTTCTTCTTAATTGTTTTTCTCTTCTTCTATGTGGCGTCAATTAGTAATGATGCACCTTAGGGGAAATTTGAATTACTAGCATTCCAATTAATTTTCGCTAACATAACCATTGACCCTTTCTCTTTGACATTGCGAAATCTATACAAAATCGTCAAAAGGTTGAAAGTAACTATTGTACACAATGACTTTAGACGTAAATATCCTGGAAATGCCAGGTTGCTAACATCTATATACACTCCCGACGGACAGACAATAACTCCCTGTATCTGTTTCTGGTGCTATTTTGTTTGTGGGAGCAAGCAGATCCCAGAAAAATATGCTAGCAGTCCTGGTTCACAAATGTTACTTTCGACATTTTGACTACATATTTTGTATAGAAATAATTTAAAATCATGGCTGTTACAACTTGTTGCAGTTAAACCGATGTCTCCACTGTTTTCCAAAAAAGATCGATCAATAGTACAATAAAGGGGTTACCTTTCAGTTCATTTCGATTTGTATTTCAGATGAACGTACGGCTGTCAATCTTTGGTGCAACAATGGACCAAACTTCTGATAGGGGAACTTCAATGAGCTGGAAGAATGACGATTTGGTAATAACAATTTAAGTGCATGCCTAGAGTTTGATTTATAGCAGCCAAAATACCCGAACCTATTTTGCTTCCCCGTTTGCATTCCCCGTGTCCATTCACCTCCTCTCGGCGCTGACCTTGAACAATATGGATACGATTCAAGAGCAATATTTTTTATTACGTCTAATGTAACACTCGTAGCAAACCGAGAAGCAAATAGCATGAAGGTGCGTCTTTCACAGGTATCTCTGATCTGTTACTTAAGACACGCTGACCTCGGCTTACATTGAAGAAATTTTCTTGTAATCAGAGGAATGCTTCCTTATTCGAAACAGTGCACTGCGTTACGACAGCACGATGGATTGACACTAATAAATCTATTTGTTTACATTTGTCACAACCGAATTCAACATGAATATTTCATAAGATCCTATGAGCAAATATCGACTCTCTTTGCCAACTTTGTCAACAACTATGCTGACATCTTTGAAACCATTTCTTCTACAGTATGATAAGACGCACCTAAGTTAAAAGTGAAAGAAAAAATCGATATAAAATTCCCTAAAATCTTCGCAACCAAATTGGAATTCCGATTAAACACTGCCAGCAGACCGAATTAGAGGCCAGCAAACTTCATTGATCCATTGATAATATGAACCGCGCACTAAAATGTTGCTGCCTTGGCTATTAATTGCTATCAGCTGGAACGAAAGTGATTTTGGCAATGCATGAATTACAAGCATCACAAAACAGCTGGTCACGTTTTACTCGGCATGTCAGCGTGCACGTTAATGGTTGTTAGTGTTGATAGAAGCTATAATTACAGTTTGTTGGTCATGTCGATTCAAAAAAGCGTTCAATTTGATGGACAAATCATTAGGGTTCACACTCACAAGAGACTATATAAACTAAAAAGGTGGCTTTTAAACTTTGCACCTGTTCATTTCTACAGCCCGATCCAAAGTAAATTTGGACGCATTTAAGTGATCAGAACTCAAGTATTAAACAACATACACAGTTGATCTAAACGTCAAACAAAAGTCTTTTGAAAGATTTATAACTAGATATTACATTTCACCTTTCCTTGTGACCATTTCTCTTTACTTATGATCGATGCCATCATGCTCTGCACAGTCGCTGGTGACACTGTACCGGCGAACTTATTCCACTCCAAACGCATTTGTTGTGCATTTGTCACATCTTTACCGCACCCTCGAAGTTTTCGCTTAACAATTGCCCAATTTTTTTTTTCGATCGGTCTGAACTCAGGGCAATTCGGAGGATTAATCTCTTTGGCGACGAAATTAACATTATTTGCAGCATAGCATTCTAGTACCTCATTATAGTAGTGGCAGCTGGCTAGATCTGGCCAAAACATACCGTTGGTTTTGTGTTGCCGAATGAAGGGTAAAATCCGCTTTTTCAGACGCTCTTTATGTAAACCTTCGACGTCATTGTGTGAGATATGGTGAAAACCTTGGTTTTAAGGCTACAACTGCCGATTCCTTGCCAAATAATTAGTTTCCTAGCAAATTTATCAGCAAAACCCAATTTTTACCTGGAAGGGACATCCCCACGACCAGTTGACAGGTAAAATTTTTGTCCGGGGATTTGTTTATAATCCATTTTGACATATGTTTCGTCTTCCATTAAACTACAACCATCAAATTTCGTCAAAACTTGTTCGTATAGTAATCGTGCTCGCTTTTTGGCCGTGCTTTGGCTTTTTGGACTGCCACATAAAGACTTATGTCCTTCTCATGAAAGGATGTTACACACGGTGGAAAATTTGGAATCGTATTGTTTTGCCAAATCACGTATGGAGAAACCTGGGTTGCCTTTCACATATCTCAACACTTTTCTCCTCAGCTCTTTGTCCCTAGTGCCACTTTTATGATAGATGCGCTGTGCTCTATCCACACTCAGAGTATCTTTTTAACCTGAGCTTTATCCTTCTTACAAAAAAGGGTACTTCGACCGCTGTCCTATCCGAGTGTCGTTCCCTCAGGGCGTAGTGTCAAATACAAATCGACTCAGCTCGAAAATTATGCAAAATGTCAGTTTGTATTTTTTTAGAGAAAGATTTAAAAAGCTTCGAAAGCCTGGCCTGTAGTCTTGTTGGACCGGTGTGGGACTCACTCAAGCGGCAATGGGACTAGCTTGACTAGCTGCCCAACCACTATAAACAATCCGAGGACCACCCTGAAGTGCTTACTTTCGAGAAGCGGCTATACTCATGCACCACGTTGAGCCATTCTACTGCTATCACCGCTGCTGACTACTCAAGCAGTCCCCAGCGGCGGATCTGCCCTACACCGGAGAGTTCTCCTGAGGTTGCAACCTCCGCCCAAAATCGATTATCCTCTGCTTTGTTCAACCGCTCACTTGATCCTCACGCCATGTTTGTTGCAGAGCCGACAGAGTGCCTCGCTTGTGACAATCGCCGCGCTTTGCATTCATCCGTACCGTGGGCATTCAAAAAACACGTGATCCGGTGTCTCGTCAACGTCTGAAGTGTGCCCAAACTCTGCAGATACTCGCTGTACCCGCCATGGGCTGACAGGAACTGCTTGTAGTGAAAGCTAACCCCACCATATTTGCTGTTCACCCAGGACGACAGAACCGTTATCGGCCTGTGTGTCCACCTGCCGTACTTCACCGTGTTCTACTCCTGCTGTCACTTTGCCATCGACACTGCTAGCACTGTCTTCGGAACTCCTCTGATTTCCATTCGCTTGTAGCAACATTGCTCGAACATTGCTTCCGACGAGTTGGTTCTGAATGCGCTTACGACTTGTTCTGCTTTGTTCGGTTCTGGTTAGCACCTAGCGCTGAAACTCATCGCAGGACCATCGACGAAAAAACAGCCTTCACCGCCTTCTCAAATCCATAGCCAACGTGATTGTTGAAGCTTGACTGACCGTCGATCATCACTCACAGGTACATCAAAGCTATGGCTTGTCCTCTGGTGATTCTAGTCTGGTGACAGTTAGTTTTACCAATAGCAGTTCCGTTTCAGGTACACTATCTGCAGGTTTGCTCCATGCATCCAGTCTTCAACCGTGTTGGTCGTTTCGATGGCCAACATTTCTACTTTTTCCAGTGTACAACCTGAAATTGTTGACTACAATCGGCAGCTTCAGTGTCAACACGCCGTTGTAGATCCCGTTTAAGAGCGTCACATTGGGCGACTTGTGGAACACCCGTCGTGATCCTGATCGATGTCTGTCCCTTTTTTGTATGCTACACTAGAACTTCGTTCTGTAAATACCTCATCAGAATCCTGCACAGATAATCAGGAATTCAGGGGAATCACTTCGGCGATGACTTCCCAGTTATCATTTAAGGCATTCTTTACGTCTATCGTTATCACAGCGCAGTAACGAATTCCTCTCAGATACCTTCTCCGTACTCTCGACGTCCACCGGAGACTTACCTGTCCAAAACCCAACCTGGTTTGTTGACAAACCATGCTCACTCTCTGTACACTTAGTCAAACTGCTGAGGAGAACCTTTTCAAAAAGCTTACCTAGTGTATCCAACAAGTATATGTGCTCCTGCGACTTTCCTGGCTTCGATAGCAGCATTCGGCGTGGCTCTTTGAAAGTTTGACTTGCTTCACTTTTCTCGTATTTTAATACAGCCCCAGCCACTCGGAATTCTACGCTCTATTCTACCCGCTTCCGTGTTTGCTCTTCGGATGCGTTTTCTGGCTTTGAGATACCTAGCACGGAATTTGTTGAGGGCCTCACTCCATCAGTCTGCTGAGCGTTGTTTGTTACTTGGCTTATACTTTCTTGGCAAGTTTGTGTCACATGCTTTCACCAACTCCTCCAGGTTCGAAATGGTGCTGTCTACATGGAATACCTCACTGAAATAAACCGTAGAGAACGCCTTTGGAGCCTCTCTTAGCTCAGTCGGTAAAGGCGCAACTACAAGGCACCACTATACTGGAGATGGCTGGGCTCAATTCTCGGTCTGGTCTTGGAGTTTTCCTCAGGGCTCCATTTGTCGGTGTTATACCGGATCGCCTGACGGTCACTACAAATGTTTTGCCTACCCAACTAGCATAATTCGATCATAATTAGTTGCAGAAACTGAATTATGACTTAAACATGTCACATTCATGTTATCTCAATGGCAACTAATGTGCTACTAGAGTAGCGGTGGACTGCAGAAAGTGACGTTGATAAAGGATTCGTTACCATTGCTGTGAAAAGTACTGACGGTACTTTCGTTGGCCAGCATAATTTCCAGCATTTTGTGAAAACGCTCCATCGTCACACTAGGTGGCGCGTACAAACTGCATATGAAGATCCCATTGATTTGACAATTACAAAACCTTCATGCGTGCAGGAAACCCCTTTTTGTGTAGGATATCTAGCTATAACATGTACAGTAGCCATTTCTGCTCCATCTGTCACCCAGGTACCGTTATTAGAAGGAACTTGATGCAGCTCTTTCTTTGTGCGGGAAGTAACCTGCAACCAAACTCCTGAAGAACTCAGGGTATGGGGTTGAGGACATCAAGCGCGCGACCCACCAAAACCCTCTCTTGGTCCCTCCCTGGGCTCCCTTTTGGTATTATTTCGGAGAGCGGTTATTGTGCTTGTAGCACGCAATGGGTATAACTACTAAGGACGTTACTAGATAGCTAGTTCTTTCAGACCTGCCACTGGTCATTGCACCATAGGTCGTGGAGATCTAGGACGATATGGAAGGCCGCTATACTTATACGCCAAGGTCTTGGCACATTTTCCAGACAAGATTATCCGGAGTTGTGTCCCAATCCCGCTTCGCGTGGCGTCGATGCGAGAATATGCGAAGAATACATGTTCGGTGGATTCCTTTCCGTCCGCACACCCGGGACGGTGGACTCAGCATGCCCGAACTTCTACAGGTACTGTTAAAAGCATCCATGGCCTGACAGGATCTCCGTCAAATGGAAGTTAACTTCACCATGTCGCCGACCGGTATTCGGGTATAGGTATTCGGACAGCTCTGCAATAAGTCGATTGTTCCACCGACCCTATGTGAAGTGGTTCTATTCGCGTTGCCATTTGACGATTGATGCAACTCCAGTGGTTTTCGGTATACCTCTTGTGCCACGTTGATCAATGCACTCTACGTCCTTTTTTTATGAATGGGCATCATCCCCGCTATGACGCAAACTGCGTCGCCTAACACTGTGCAGTATGCACTGGCTGTGCGTAATATCCAGTATATCAAGATAGCTCTGAGTACTTAATGCAGTTACTCACGCCGACCCACCATACCTGGGTCTAGACAACGCGGCAATTCCCAGGATATTCCGCTTGCTCCCTTGCAGCACCGAACTAGTCAAAATCATGCTGGATAATACCGATGTAGCCGTGGAGGGCTTCTCGCAGGCGTAATCGACGTGGCTGATAGAGCGCATCTATCCTTCTACTAGTTAGGTCAATAGAGTGTGTGGCCGTTAACTCCACCTCTTCTATGGAGTCTCCATAGACCTCAAGGGTGATGTCGTCCGGAAAGCCGACAGTCTTTACCCCATTAGGGAGCTTTAGTCTCAGCATTTAGTCATACATTGTGCTCCAAAGAACTAGACCCTTGATAGAACTCGGAACTGCTGAGGTTTTTGACACATTCTTGACACGCTTATGTGTGTACGGAAAGTAGTTTCCCAGGCTCCATAGAGAAAGTTGGCAAGGCCTCCCAACTTACGCTATTTAACGCATTTCTCACGGCAAGCGTGAAGAATGACCAATCCCATCTCGACTGTCTTGGTGACAGACAGGGTGGCATCCACCGTTAACTTATTTGGTTATTTGCCGGATCGTCTGTACTCTCCATGTTCTTCGACAGCCTGTTGAAGATTATTTCCAAAAGCACCTTACCCGTTTTATCTAGCAGGCATTTCGATATATACGTTGAAGCATCCCCTGGTAACTTCCCTGTTTTTGGCAGTAATGCAAAATCTGTCACAATCGGGCATCTGGAAAGTCACCTTCGTCCAGACACCTTTGCATTACTACCCTGAACAGCTATCTTGATGGCCAGGTTTGAGATACCGTCTGGTTGGAGGCTTACTCACCTTGGACTTTCCTATCATAATGAGTTCACCGTTCGTAATCATCACTACGACACTGTCCTCCATGGTGCCGTTTTCATCGCCCTCGTGATAGTGGATGTTCGGTACGTGTGGCATCCTTCCACCGCAATGACAGCGTTATGGCCTGGGAAGTTGTAACACTGGTCATGGGTCAAATCTTTGGCGGTTGAGCGGGTTTATGACCGCATGTAGTAACTCCAGCGAGTGCACGATAGGAGCAGCCACTCTCCTTTGTTTTGGCCAATACCATCCTATAGACGTCACCCCATAGGTCCGTATTGACCTTCAAACAGAAACCCTCGATACAAGCTCATTTACTGACCTTTATCTTACTCTTAAGCGCGACCTTTGCGGTGAATAGCGCCCCTGGATGATACGTTTTTTGAGCGTCCGACCACGCTCTCTGCATCCACCGTTTAGCAGGGAAATATGCTCTTTGGAGGTCAGCAATCAACTCTGTCCACTAGTAACCTCTCAATTCAATACTTGACTAGGCATTATTGCGTCAGTAGCGCTATGAGTCGATCACCGCACGGGTTTCGCTCATGTTTCGTTCCCGTTCAAGCGTTTCTTTGAATACTTTATTGTTGAAGGTGACTGGAGTGAGTGCTCATCCCTCTTCACGCTGCCTAGTATTGTGGACCATACTATAACGAACCGCCAAGTGATCGCAATGAGCGTAGCCACCCTCCAACCTCCAGGGCTGCAGAGCGTCACGTCGATGATCAACTCCGCTCTATTTCTGTGGTAGGTACTTGGTACCGACGTTGACTAGATGTACATTGAGCCTAGCCTCTAACAGGGTCCGTTCCCTTGGGTTGATTGAACGACTTCCGCACTCCAGCGCTCAGGCGTTGAAGTCGCCCGCTATATCTAACCGCTTTCGGACGGTCAACTCCACTGTCATGTGGTCGACCTTCTTGGTAACCTAAGCTATCACGATACTCTCATTCAAGCCCGTCCTCCATATTATCGCCATATTGGATCTATTCGCAACCTAGTTGCCGTAACGGCCGGGATACGGTATTCGGTTGCTTTGCGCAGTCTCTAGCAACATGATCTTCCTCACCTGATGTCCGAAGCCCATGCACTTGAAAAATCTTTGGATTTCCTTGACAACCCGATTAACGTGTGTTAATCACTTCGAACTCATCATGCGGCACCTCAAATGTGAATCCCATTTTAAATCCATAAAGTCGTTCTCCAGGTCCCCATGGAAGTGGCCAATTTCTGATAAAACCTAAGACACAGCATACGACATCTCAAATCGTATGCAAATTCCTTACTAGGTACAACGGTGGTTGTATCAGCTATCCAAGGCCACATTGTATACATCGAGGCATGTTCCAGGGTACCCCAGTGGAAGTTTGACTACATTTTGAAGTGTAAGATAGTCGGCAGATGAATATATTAATATGCAAAAATAGGATCATTTTAGGAACAGGAATGAATGTGACGATTGCAACAATCGGTATCCAATGCCATTTTGAATTTTACAAATAAGTACAGTTGTGGTTATATAAAGTAAGCGAGAATTTTTTGTATTTTTGGAGAGTTATAAAAAGTAGCCGTTAATTTTTGCGCTTTATCTGTCGCGGTGCATAAAAACAGTTACGAATGAGCATTAAAAAAAATCATTTTTACCAGTGAACAACCTAGTGTCATTAAAAAGGCGGCCATGGGTGAGATCTATCTGATAACAAATATATAACAATAATCCTATTTTCAAAAAATACGACATAAGTGCCTGGTTTGGAGATTTTTCTTTTCCAAATCTGGAAGTGTGTTGCAGGGCCCTTATCCAAATGATAGTAATGTATGTATATTTGAGGTTTATTGTATGCGAAAGTACCCTCGGAATGGGCGTGACTCTCCAGACATTCTAAAATGGGTTGCTGGATCTACAGTAGAGCTAGCACCCGGAATAAATCTGCTTCCAACGGTCACTTGAAGGATTGTTGTAAACAGATTTCCATTGTCGGTAAATGGGTGTTAGATTGTATATACAATGCTGTGGTTATTTACACTCTTAGGAATTAGAAATCATTACATCATTACCTTTGCATTTCGAACATTACAATTATGTTATGAAATTCGATCTGCTATGCGTTTTGTAGTAATAGTTTTATAATTTATCACGAAAGGGATCAAATTTGAACTAGGTCTGATGTACTTTCACAAAAAAAACTTAATTTTAACAAGCGTGTAAAATTTTCCCTTTTTTAATTTCAAACAAACGAAATTGTTTGCAATCTTTCATGCGCCATACAATTATGTTTGCAATTTTCCATATAACAGACTAGGTTCAGGCGTTACCTGGCTCCATGATGTAGCCAGTGATTGTGAATCATTTCATAAATTGAATTTAGTATGAAGGGTAAAATTTTACCATAGGTGGATACATTCAAGGTTTTCTCTTATTTGCTCTAGTAACCGGTGGATTGGTATTTTGCAGTGTCCCCGTGATGACAGCATCAGATACTAATCGTGAACATTTTTATCTGTCTATTAGCAGCTCAAGTTCATGGCCCAACCCATGTTAAACTATAGAAAGACCGCCGTCAAGGCGTTAATATCATTACGTAACTTTATTCCAAATTTTTGGATTTGAAAAACCTTTATTGATAGCTCGTGTTAGTATTTGTTTCCTATGTTTATCTATTCAAAACACAAGGTAGCACGAAAATTCGAGATTGTTTCCTATGCGTGCTAATTGACTTGTGAAGTTGTTAGCACAATTCAGAATCTCATCACGGTCATTTGTGAGGAAGTCCGCTCTAGAGCTTGGTGAACCATCATCTCAATTGATTTTGGCCGCCGCTGGTGGCCCGTTGCCTGTTCTGGCACTCAATTAAGAAGATGCGTAATACGATGTTGCGGTGGAACGAGCTGTTGCGCCTACTGAATAAAGTGCGTAAACGCGCTTTTAATTTCTATGTCCATTATTCTCGATGACCATTAAATAGGCACAAGCACAAGGTCTCTTCTCATAATTTTGAATCATAATCATAGCTGAACTTCATTTTAATCTACAAAAACAAACCCCAAGTACATATGCATTTATGGAACAAAATCTGTATCTTCGAAAATACAACATCAAAACAAACACATCTGTTTCATAAGGTAATTAATTTTCTACGGTCGTAGGCTAGCTGTTTGTGATGACACGACAAATAAATAATAACACAGCACGAACAAAAAAATAGTTCTAGAAGTGTAAAGTCGACTGACATGAACGAGCTAACAAAAGGAAGACGAAAAACCTAAGTTTTGAGAAACCCCAATCGATATCAGCAGTGGTGGCTCAAGGAGGTGAACAGAGAAGATAATATCTACACGCAAACGGGTAATCCATTCGTTACCTACCGCTGCAAGAAATTGAATCAAACGCACCTTGAACGTAACTGGGCTTAACATTTAAAGGCTAGAATGCAGCTCAAAAGGAAGTGTGCATTGGTATAGGACAAGGAGTGGTCAAGAAATGCTTTTACTGTCGGAATTACTTACGCTGTATGCAGCTTAAAAGGAGGGCAAATTTGGGACATTAGGGCAGCTTCAACGGCGATCCAAATCGTGGATTGGATTTATTTTTTTAGACCACAGGCGAAAACATCGCTGCATCGGTGTTGCAAATTTTGTTTTATACTGAATCTATTTTGGATCATTTCAAGACTGGTATATGTTTTGATCTATTCTTGCAGCAATTTGGAATAAGAAAAATACCGTTCCAAAACACTACACGCTACTTGATAATACCAATTATTGAGTAAAATTTCAGGTTTTGCTAAACAATAACTCAATTTTATTGAGTATATTCATAGGTATATTCGCGAGCCGAAAAGTAATCGTGTTTGCTGCGTGTGATGCTGGCGGTGGACAAAAAGTTGTGTTGCTCGCCTCGGATGCTGATAATTACCTCTAGCTGCTCCCGGTGTTAGTGAATTGCCTTTTCGTTTCATTCCTAAATACCGAATGCTTGTCTTAGTTTTTTACAGCCGCTGCATTTTCTGGAAAACGCTGACTAGATCGAATAGTATTTCGATTGCTCGAAAATGAAAAGTAATCAAGTCTTCAAAGCTTACAATATTGATAGATTGGTCATGATAAGCACTTGCAAAAAGCTCATACAGATAAATTTTGGAGAAGCCTCTAGTTAACTCTAGTTGTCGAATAATATCCAGGAACACCTCCCTTGGCATGCGGAAACGCAGAATGTGCTTCTCGTTGTAGGTTTGCTTGTCGCTCAAGTAGTTCTGGAACAGCTTCTGATGACCGGAATGGAAATCACGGTCGAAGTTTGGGTGTCATCCAGAATGTGACCCTCTCCGTTACAACTCTTGTTTATCCGCTGCCAAACTACACGTAAGCATTATCTAATATCGTTTTAATAAAACGCATGCATTCACACACTCACCTTCAGCCAAACGAAAGAACAAGTATTCCTTGTCGTCAGCTAACGACGCACTATTGACATTAAAAATTATTTAGTCAAACCAATCAATGGCAAAATGTTTATGAAAAATCTGTGATCTCTGAAAAAAAACTTCTGATCTCTAATGTTGAATGCTCGGCAGGATGACAGGTGTTGGCGGGCTTAACAACCAGAAATAAAACACCGATGCGGGGAACGCAAAGTTGGTATATTTTAGCTAATTCTAAAGGGCGAACACGAAATTATTGCGACACCGAAAATGTAATGCCAATTTTCTTATAATGTTAAGAATCAAACTTAAATTTTAGGGTAGTTTCATACATATATTTACTTCAAAAATAAAAAGAAAAGTTAATCGATGGCGGCTTGAGTGTAAAATTGAACGCATTTTCGCTTGATGCCCTCCGTCAAAGTCTTTACAGTGTCATCCGGTACCAGTTTTTCAGTTTTTTTTTCATTTTCTTAACATGTCCTTCTCGTCTTTTACTGTCTTTTTGCTCTTCCGAAGTTCCCGCTTCATCATTGCCCAGTACTGCTCCACCGGGCTCAGCTCCGGACAGTTTGGCGGATTCATGTCCTTTGGAACAAAATGGACAGAATTGGCCTCATACCACTCCAGGAAACTTTTAGAATAGTGGCATGATGCCAAATCTGGCCAAAATAGCGGAGCTTCGTCGTGCTGCTGCAAGAACGCCAAAAGCCGCTTCTCGAGGCACTCAGATTTGTAGATCTCGCCATTTACTGTGCCCTTTGTCACGAATGGCTCATTCCTCAGTCCGCAAGAGCAGATGGCCTGCCAAATGAAATATTTGGAGGCGACATTTTCTTCTTCTTAAATTTGTCGTCCACATAGAACTTGCTCTTGCCGGTGAAAAACTCCAACCCCGGAATTTGCTTAAAATCGGCTTTTATATACGTTTCGTCGTCCATCACACAGCAGCCATATTTTGTCAGCATCTTCTCGTAGAGCTTCCATGCCCGAGTTTTAGCCGTCGATTGTTGCCGCTCATCGCGGTTTGGGAAGTTCTGTACCTTGTATGTGTGTAGTCCAGCTCTCTTCTTTGCATTCTGGACGTAGCTCTGCGACATGCCGATCTTTTTATCCAAATCACGGCTTGAGACGTTGGGATTTGCTTTAATCATCCGCTTCACCTTTCCCTCCGCCTTTTTGTTCTCCGGTCCCGGTTTTCTTCCAGCTCCTTTGCCGTGGTCCAACGTCAACCGCTCCTGGAATCGCTTCAACACTCTGGAGACGGTTGAATGGTGAATGTTCAACATTTTTCCCAACTGCCGGTGCGACAGGTCAGGAAATTCCAGGTGTTTGGAAAGAATTTGTTCTCTCGACTCGCGTTGGTTCACCTCCATTTTCGTTGAATCGAAAAACACGAGTTTGACAGCATGTAAACAATACACATCAATGAGAAAGTGTGCAAAATTTGGTTGATTTTTATCTAATGGTAAAAAAGTTATGCCCTGTTGAATGTGTCGGAATAATTTCGTGTTCGCCCTTTATTCAAATTTCACTGATGCAAATCAGGTATAAAGTTGATCTAAAAATAATCCGCCGCTGAAGATGCCCTTAGTAACGCCTGTCCATGTAATCCAAACGGAGCCGTCACTTTTCCGTGCGGAATCATATTCCGTTCGATTATTCTGCAGGGAAAACAGACTAGTCACTCATGCTGCATCAGTTGTCCCAATTACTGCATACTACATACTTAGTAAATTGTACAGTATTCGGTCATTTTTTACTAAACTTTCAACAGCTTAACATTCGGTAATCCGATTTAACGGATTACGATAAAATTAGACAAGTTCCGGTGATTTTTTTGGTAAAAGTTCGGTAAAAAATAACCGAATACTGTAAAATTTTCTAAGTGTGCAGGCTTAAAGCGGTAGTGAAATTAAAGCTCCATTTACTTGGTAGTATTTTAGAAGAATCATGGTAAAGGGTGTTTCGATCAAAATTTGGTCGACTTAAATTTGACGCATTTCCTTTCATCGTGCATTAAAACATTTTACACAACCCTCATTTTGAAGATGTGTGCGTGTAGCATCATGCATCTATTTTGATTTTGAGATTAGCACTTCAGTTATCAAAATATCGTCAAAGGAAGAGAAGCAACGCATCAAAATTTTGCATTGCATAGCGAAAATCCAAACCTCTCTCACGCCAAGTTGGCGAAATTGTTGAATGTGGCACAATCAACTGTTACCAACGTATTAAAATTGTTGACAGGGGGGAAAGCGAAAGCCGGAGGCCACAGCGACGACAAAAAGAGTTGCCCGCTGTTTCGAGCGGAACCCCAACCTCTCCGTCCGAGCTGTCGCAAAAAAGCTGCGAGTGGCGCCTTCAACCATGGAAGACGAGCTGGACTGTCGACTTACAATAAAATGGTGACTCCAAATCGCGATGATAAACAAAACACGTCGGCCAAAGCACGATTGCGAAAGTTGTAAGCGACTATACTCACGAAGTTTGATTGCGTGGTACAGGACGATGAAACTTACGTCAAGGCAGACTTTAAACAGCTTCCTGGACAGGAATTTTATACGGCAATCGGACAAAAAAATGTGGCACATTGAACTGTCAAAGTTCGCGAACAAACATCTGGTGTGGCAGGCCAGCTGTACCTGTGGCTTGAAGAGCAACTACCGAACCGTCAACGAGGAAATTTATCTGAGCGAGTGCCTACAAAAATGTCTACTGCCTTTCCTGAAGCGACACAATTGTTCCGTTCTATTTTGGCCGGGTTTGGTATCTTGCCTTTACGGAAAAAAGGCCAGGGAGTGGTATGCTGCCAACAACGAGAAACAGTTCCAGGCAACCTGGCGTTCTGCGGCGAATAAAGTGGACAAGAAGACTGTTCAAAATCTTATGGCAGGTGTAAACGAAAGACCCGGCAATTCGCATTCGGTAAAAAGGGTGCTTAGCTGAATATTTCTCTTGTATTCTGTATTTACTGAACTTGAAAAAAGAAAAAGAATTTGACTTATTAATAAAAACTTTGATCCACTCACACACATTACTGTTTGATCAAATTTTGATCGAACACCCTTTAGTCACCTTATTAGTCTAAAAAGCTAATGTTACTACTGTAAATCTTATGTTTTGAACTCAAGGATAGTTTGGATGACCTCGAATATTCCAAGATTGTCGCATTATGTCTTTTGACCTTCTACACTATTCAATAAATATTGTTAGATACATATTGATCGTTTGCCTACTGTTACAGCTGTAGATCTCATGATCTGAACTCGAGGACAGTTTTGATGACCTTGTACATCACAAAATTATCAAATAATCACTGTTGATGCTTGAATACATGTTACAACTGTAGATCTAAAGTTCTGAACTCCAGAGCATTTTAGATAACCTAGAACATCCCAGAGCAATACACAAATATTTAACGTTTGTCATCAAAAACCTAATAATACATATGATTGTGTACCATATTCAAAAACAACGCATCATAGTATTACTAAGGCATTTTTTTTGTCTTCATTGTCGAGATTTTCAGCCTCGGGCTGGTTCATTTCCCATCGTAGTCAGTCAAATACCACTTTTGGGCATCTTCGTAACTTCTCCGAGATGAGATTCGAACTCGTGACTTAAGCGTGAGAGGTATGGATGTTAACCAATACGCCAGGGTCGCCCCCTACTAAGGCATTTGTTTTTTCTTCCTGACCTTCTTCATATTCAAGATGTTCTAGGTCGTCAATTAGGCCTTGAGACAAAGTATACGATTATGAAGTCTGTGATTTAATACAGCCATTTTCTTTTCGTAGTCATATATGATCCCTTAGGTCTGAAGGGGTTAATATTCTTGTTAAGACAAGGCTTAACATTTTTGAATTTTTCAATAGTGTGTGGCCCGAAATCAACATTGGTGTGTAAAAATATTTCCGAACAATTAGTGCAAAAAATATGAGAAATGACTGAGATATTTGTTCTCAAAACCGGGCCACTTTTCGTGACGGTCTTAATGCGATTTTTTTTTAAATTGTTAAATTGTTTCCCAGCATAGAAAACAAAAACGTAGGCCTACGTCAAATAAAATTCTGAACACAGCTCGCTTTGATTTGTATACAAACGCGCAGATCTGTGGGAACAAGTTGTTAAAGCCGCAGGCAGACGTTCAGGCTCGATCAAAACGATTCGAATTTGTTGTGCAAAATTTCAAATTTCATTACGTTGGAGCCATCTTGCACAGTAGCGCCACCTTGACAGCTTATTCCTACATTAAATCTGACAGTTGACTGGCAACGCATTTTTCCCGTACGAATAAAAAACGAATCTGTTGCGCTATCTGTTAGCTTATTGGTACTTGATAACGACTGTTCCAGAAAGTATAAGCACACCTTATTTAAACAGTCACTTGGAATGTAATGAAATATTTCAACATGTGTTGGCTGCGTCCTTTTGTTTGCTCATTTCTGAATGACATAGCATCAAAAACGTGCTCAGTTGTCAGAATGCGCGGTCTTACTCCGGAACAACGAAAAGGTATCGTGCACAAATGGTTCACTGTGAGCAAACTCTCATTGAGAATATTGGTCAAGGAAGAGAGTGTAAGCGTCGGAGCGGTACGATCTGCGATTCGAAAATATAGAGAAGAGTGTACGTTTGAAGATGCGCCGAAGAGTCTCGTTAGTCCGGATATCGATAAAAAATAGCAGGGATGCCTACTCGAGCACGAGACAATATCATATGAATACCTAATTTTGATCTTGATTACTGGCCTTGGTATAAAACAGCTCAGATTAAGAGGTAAAATACCTAAGCAAAATACCAAAGAATTGCAAGCAGAATATCTCTCGAATAGCTAAACTTGTTATTTTGGATACCTGGGAATAACTGAAAGGTACTCTTTTGGTATTGTCTTACCTCAATTTGGTATTCGCATAACATTGTGGGAACAATTATATGGTATTATCCTCAGATATTTTACCTCTTAATCTGAGCTCCTTAATACCAAGGCCAGTTATCAAGCTATTCGGCCCTGCTCGGATACAAGCGAAAACCAGCGACTTCCGTTCGGGATGTTGCGAAAAAAAAACTAGGGACCTCGTCGAGTAACGTCATGCGTGCCAAAGAAAGACTTGGGCTAAAAACATACCGAAAGCAGAAAAAACCCAAAAGGAACCCAAAACAGGCCACGTCCGTGAAACCACGGGCCCGCAAACTCTACGATTCGTTATTGTGTAGAAATTCTGGGTGTATAATAATGGATGATGAAACGTATGTGAAACTAGATTACAAAACGCTTCCCGGACCACAATTCTATACTATAAGCGAAGACAAAGACATCCCCGAAACGGAGAAGGAAATTTTTACATACATCACAACGGAGACGATGAACACTCAGAAATACGTTAAGGAATGTTTCCAGAAGCGATTATTGCCCATGATCAGGCAGGTCAATTAGTGTTTTGGCCTGATTTGGCGTCATGTCATTACGCAAAAAACACTTAAGAATGGTACAACAGTCAAAATGTATGTTTCGTGTCCAAAGACATGAATCCGCCGAACTGCCCGGAGGCACAGACAATCGAGACTTTTTGGGCTTTAACCAAAGCAAAGCTTCGAAAATTCATAAAACCAGTGGACGACATCCAAAAATTTAAAAAAGATTGGCAAAAAGTGGTCAAAATGGTGGGAAGTACCACTGTGCAGAAGCTAATGGGTCATGTTCGAGGAAAAGTTAGAAGTCTTGGCTATGATTAAATATTTTGATTAAACGAGAGTAAAATATCATGTAAAACACATATACAAATATGATTTGTCAAATAAAAGTATTAAAAAGTGATATTTTGAAAGTGTGCTTATACTTCCTGGAACAATCTATAGTTTGAAGGAAGCCATGTTTCTACACAGTTAAATGAGATGAAGTCGAGCGCACAGATTCCACAGAAAAAAAAAGATAACAATCTTTTAGAACTTTGTATTAATTGGTAGTTTTGTTCCTTATCAAAAACATATGATCCGTGTTGTTTATTTTATTTCGTCATTCAGATGACTATTTTCACGTAATTGTGGTCGGAAAAAGTGACTTTCAAATAAAAATCATAATGTTGTAACCATTCGGCAGATTTTATCAATCAAAAGCGCAAATTAAAGGTTTTTAAGTATACAACCAAAATGTTATGTAAATTTCTATTCCCTGAGACCGACACATGCAAGCATCTTCTAGCACATAAAAATGAGATGGAAGAAATGATAAAACCAATTCCATCAAACACATCTTTCGTTGAATCGCGTATGTGTCTGTCTCAGGAAACCTAATTTTACACGAAATCTTTCTTTATCTTTCTTTTTCAAATATAAATTACGTCTCGTGTAAAATTCATAATTTCTAAATGTGTATATTTGTACTCAATATACCAATCACGATATTGTCGATATGTACCAAATAACTAGAAGGAAACATTTATATTATTACTGTTCCAACATGAAGTACACGGCAAATAATCCACACATGTTTATTGGCAAAAATCCATAGAAAACTCCACATGTCCAAAACTTATATATTTTATATTTTTTTCAAAAGGTTGCTAAAGCGGCAATGGTTACCCTAATGAAGAGAAAAAAAAATGAGGTCTAATATTTTTGGATAAGAAATCAAACTAACAATAATATGGAAATTCTAAAAGATCAAAAATGAATTTTTTTTCTGTGGAATTTCTGTATTTGTATCTCCTTTTGAATAAAAAAAAACCTCATCGTTCTAACTATTGGAATTGGCAGTTTGGATCACTGAAGCTCTCTTCCTACAGAGGGTCACGTTTTCAAATAGTTTAGGACTTCATAGCTGATATTGTCACATTTTTTTGCTCAGTTCCCAAAAGTGAAGACAGTCCGTATGAGATCTCCTAACGTTAATTACATGAAATTCTCAACTTCCCAGCCATCTGCAAAGTATTTCCGCGTTCAGCTAATTCCGTTTTAATGGATAATGATCCAGCCTAAACAAATGGTACTCAACGTTCAACACCGCCATCCTTATGTATTTAGTGGTCGTCGGTCAACCGGTAGACAGGCAGTTTGGTGGCACGATGATCACTTTAAAGCGCTTAAGAGTCATAAAATGGTCATCTATTCGTTTTTGTCAAAATACCGCTCCATCAATCTTTTCGCATGTGTGTTCTTTCAACAGGTTCAACGAACATAACAGCCGGTCGGGGATTTTATCCCTTGCTCGTAGAGTACAATGACTTGGACCATTCAATGTTTGCGTTTTAAATTTGAACCTCAATATGAATGTTGAGGCTTGAAAGTGCATGGTAACATCTTTGCATAACGTAATAGTTTATGTTGGTAGTCAAAACCTAAGTAGGTTAAATACACTTGGAAAGTTGGCTGCACCAAAAAGATACTTGATTTTTCAGAATTTCTTAATACATCGGTCATGTAGGTATTTTGATGATATGGAATAACACCTTAATTATGATCATCCGATCACTTTCTCTGCCGACTGCAGCATAGTCAAATCGAAGTCTGAAAGCAAAGATGCAGTACGTTTGTGTTCACGATGCAATTCAAATATTTTCCAACAGATTGGATTGGTCCATCCAACAATAGTGTGCGAAAACTGGTTGAGCAACTGTCATAGATCAGCCGATTTCAAACGAGGAGGTATGTTCACGTCTTAATTATCGGTAGAAATGATCAGCGTTATAATAATTGCTAGAATAGTTGCGAATATTTCAACACAATTTCAACCCATCATGCATTGCATCACCAAATGAGACGAGCGGATAATGAGAATGACAAATGACTATAATAAGTCTCGGAACATGTATCTACTGATAATGAAAATCGTACCTCACAGAATATGCGCAGTTCTTTTGCTAATCATCGTATAAGCTGAGCCAATGTTAGCAATTCCAAGCGATACCCCATGTCAATTACTATATTCCATTGATTCCACGCTATAAACCATCTTTGGGCTCTTCCGCATGGCAGAGTCGGGCCGAGCGGAGATTGCATGCTCCCTCTTGTGCGGCCCAACCTATGACGGCTTTATGATTATTCCGGCCGCATAAGATCTCCATCCGCTAGTTGGCACGCTCCGTGACGATACAGTTAAACGACAACAAATGACCAATACTTATTTCATTCACGTTTGGCACCCGTCCTAGTGTCTGATGGAACGGCTCTGAGTTGTAAATAGAGGACATACCTACGAGTGGTACCTGGCGCGAAACTAAACACTAACGTTTGAAAACTGAAAATTGCCTACCTGTTTCGTTTGCAAGGTTGAGAAGGTCTACGCGTCACCGACGGCGATCTACAGCAATAACCTATGATATCACACGAATTGGAACAGTTTCGAATTTTCAGATTTTCAGTATCGCCTTGATATAAAGGAAGGAAGTGTAGTCCGTGTTGAATTAATGCACGATATAAAGGAAAAAACCGCGCTTTTACCCAAAAGCTAACTGAAAACACGCGATAGGAAATTCAGCACCAGATGATTGGCATCGTTTTCATAATTGAACTTGAAAACTACAACTCAGCATGAAATTTGACGCCTGTTAGTTATTATTTTTCATGCATTCAATCAGTACTTACTTCATGCGGCAATTGCTCTTGCAAAAACCTACCGCAGCGAAAACGATTTAAAAGGGCAAAAAAAATCCAAAACGATTAAAGTATCAATTCAAGTGATTAATGCATCAAAAAAATCAATAATGATCATAATTCTTTGCTGGTTAAACGAGAATCTACTTGCAAGGCAGCGGGCGTCCACTGGTAACGAAAAAGCATCGGCGGGCGATAGTTTTTTTTGATACATGAGTTGAAAGATTTTATTGGTCATTTCATGGGGACGTTCCTCAATGCACTTAAGTAAAACTTCAATGGAAAAATCTGGTAGGAAAAGCGTATTGTCAAAATTTTAAAATTTACAAAAAAAACATCGCAGATGTTTCATTGAATGACCAATTAATAATTTCATGTTCATGAACACTGTGTTTTTCGTTAGCTCAATAACATTTACTGTATTAAAAATTGCATATTAGAAGCATTCCAAAGAAAACCAATTTAGTTATATACACAAAAAAAAATAATGACTTTTAACAGGCGCGTAAAATTTCCCCTCGTTAAATTCCATGCCAAAAGAGGTGTAAACAATGAAATTGTTTGCAATCTTTCAAGCGCCATCCAACAATGTTTGCAATCTTAAATGTTGGACAGGCTAGATTCAGGCGTTATCTGGCTAAAATTTTCGAGAAATATGTCATTAATTTCTGCCAAATCTAGCATTCCCTTTATTTGCATTAGATAACGCAGCAAATGAAATGTTTCTCTCTATCTGTGTATGTAAGGTATGCGCACAGCAAAATCTATCTGATTTATTATCCAAATCTTTTTTACGATGTGTGACATCTTTTAATATAGAGATGTCACCAATTCCACTAACGCAATATCATTGTGTGTGTGAAGGTTTTGGCAAACGGTTTGCTGTCACAAAAGCATTGCATTGAAAATGAAGTCGAAAGAACAACAAGTGCGTGAAAAATTTATACACAAAGGTGTGGAAAATCAGTCTAAGTCGCATCATTACATAGCACAATCACTCGGAGGCCCTTGTACAACAGTAAGGAGCGTTTTGAAATTTGAAAATGAGAAGAAATATAAGTAATTTCAATTGAATTCCAACAACCTTTATTACTTATCTTGACAGATACGCGTGTTTCATCTTCAATGTGTAGACTTCTTCAGTGTCATGTACTAAAGGCCGTTCACACCAAAATCCGGACATACAAAAAATATTTTAGAAAAACAACAGCATGTTTTTGAGTCATATTATTTATTTCATTTTATGGATAAATGTAATACTCAACACAACTGCATATAGATTATATGCACAGTGAATATACTTGAATATTAATGACAACGTTATTAGTAAAGTGCTATACTAAATATTAATCTAATTCATAATTTACTCCAATTTTCCATTTACCTAAGCGTAAACAAAATTCTCATTAGATAAACCTGAACGATCTATTCTTTAAGATTTAATTTTATTGCTGTAGCTCAAATTTAATTCACACGACGTATGGTTTTAAGCTACAAATTGATTTTTCAAGTTCAAACGCTTTAAGTTTACATGCTTTTAACGTTAAACAACATAACCGTGCAGCGCTTGTCATTTCCTGAATAGTATCGTGGCCTTGATCGTGGCTGCCATTATTATCGGTGAGCTTTAGTCAAGGCAAATTAAAAAAAAAAACAAAGTGAGAATATTGTGTTCTATTTATAACTTTCCGGTGGAGAGCATTGAGAGCTTCTTGAGAGACGTTCGTGTCCATCGATATTGGAAGCTGTTCAAGTGCCAAATTGAAAACTGTTTAACAGTGTTTAAATTTTGAAAATCTTTCCGAAAACATCTACGATTGCGGCATTTGGAAGCAACACACGGCCCTCGAAGCAAGTACACAGTTGCGACAAGCATATTTGACGAGAGAGATCTGCAAAAAATATTAAAACATGCCCAAAAACATACTTTAGAAGGTCAGAAACCTTTTGCCACCTACAACAGTTACATAAACTGTACGCCCACAAACTCGATTTTCGCGCAGTGTAAAAATCCTCCAGTATTTTCTCTAGCTCAACAGATCAAGAATACTATTGCGAAGAAGAAATTTCTGTTGAAACATCGACAATATATATATGGAAGGAACAACACATTCGGACAAAGCAATGGATTTTTCATTTACTTTTACCCGATTAAACCAATAAAAACAAAACAGCACATCTTTTATATATTTAATGACTTCTGAAAGTAACAGCCAAACCAGCAGATTTTGCAATATAACCTCAATTAAGCCGTAAAGATCCGTAAAATACAATTAGATTTGAATATTACAGCTTGTATAAATTGCTTGTGATTTGAATTTTACAGAACGTTTAAAATTACGTTCCCATGAAATGAAAATCGAATAAATTTCAAACCACTTAGGGAACGTCCATTAATTACGTCACGCAAAAAGTGAATTTTTATAACCCCCCACCCCTTTCACGTTTTTAGTATGCACCTTAAATTTTTTTTTTATGGATCGTCAGGTTCTCCCTACACCCCCCCCCTCTACAATGTGACATAATTAATGGACCCTCCCATATAGAAATGCGTTATCAGTCATGTAGTCCATTTGTTACATCTTATCAAACAGAAAATTACAGGTTTTGTTCGAACTGTGTGGATTTATTTGCATAAGCTGTTGCGCGCACTTTCTTATTCACTCATGTCATGAATCTTTTGCACGGTGTCCTCTTCAATTTTCTTCCAAGCAGTAAGTCACTTAGAACGAAATTCTTGGATCGTTGATTTTGAGGTTTCCTTTGATCATTGACCAGTATGTTCCAATCGGGCGGAGCTGTGGTCAATTTGGTGGATTGCAATCCTTCGGAACGTAAATAACGTTATTTTGCTCATACCAAGTGATCGCGTAATGACAGCTAGCCCAATCTGGCTAGAACAAGGATTGAGTCGCGTGTTTTCTCAAGAAAGGTAAAAACCGCTTTTTGAAGCATTCTTGCCGGTAAATCTCAGCATTAACTGTACCTGTGGTTACAATAATCTGAGATTTTAGCCCACAGGAACCTATTGCTTGCCAGACCAAATATTGGTTTTATACTTCTGTTTCACATGTTCAAGGGCATCTTTCCGGCTAGTTGCAGTGTAAAATTCCGTTCACGCGAGATATATATGAAATTTTTGATGCAATATGTTTCGTCATCCATGACAACACGAAAGCATTCTATGAGAAGATTTTCATAAAGCTTTCTGGAGCTTGTTTTTACCGATTTTTGTTGCTTTGCGTTACGATCTGGGTATGTTTGAGCTACGAATGATCAAAATCCAGCCTTAGACTTCACTTGTTGCACAAAACCGGTTGACATTTGCACTTTTTTCGCAACTGTCCGTGTTGACACCTTCGGGTTCGCCTGA
Organism: Aedes japonicus; assembly: GCA_034211315.2. Taxonomy (NCBI): domain Eukaryota; kingdom Metazoa; phylum Arthropoda; class Insecta; order Diptera; family Culicidae; genus Aedes; species Aedes japonicus. The sequence goes on along the minus strand of JASCZW010000369.1, from coordinate 364,876 downwards.
AAAGCAGCAAAGACCCTTTTCTCCTTCTTTGTGCTGCTTTGTCCTTGTTTACCACCACTTGCAGCTTTCCTTTCGACAGTAAGACCCTCTTTATAACGTTTAATCACATCTGCAACAGTTGATTTTGGCACAATTCACGATTTTGCGATGAATCAAACAGTAGCATTAGGATTTTTCAAATATTTGGGTAAGATAGATTTCCTGCGTGCTAGTTCAGACGGCGCCATCTTGAATACAGAATGCGCTTTTGTAAACAATGTGTGAGATTCACGTTTGTCTATATATTGGTTATGTACAAAATAAGTTTCATTTGATTTCATAGTGATTTGACTACAGGATAAATACTTTGTCCAGATTTTGGTATGAACGGCCTTTAATACTCGACTTTGAAACGCACCCGGGATCGGTTGACTCTCGATTGGAAACCAGGATCTGGCGGCAAGCGGAACGATAACTTTAAATTCCAGCAAAATGCAGTGCTCGGCTGATTTTGCAAAACCCGAACCTTTCCGTCAAGGTATTAAAAACCCCAAACAGGCTCGAGAAGCAGGAAACCAGTTCGAAAGGAAGAGAGCGTAAGCTATACGACAAATTGCTGGCCAAATTTGACTGCGTGTTAGTGGATGATGAAAGAAACGTCAAAACAGACTTCAATCAGCTCCCTAGTCTTGATGTTTATATAGCATTACAATGAGGCAACGTTGGCGATCATTTCAAAACCAAAAAAATTGTCAAAGTTCTCTCAAAAATACATGGTTCGGCAGGCTATTTGTAGTTGCGGGTTGAAGAGCTCAATCTTCATAACTACAGGTACGATTAACCAACAACTTTACGTCAACGAGTGTCTGCAAAAACGGCTACCACCATTCATTCAAAAGCACACGAATTCTGTGTTGTGTCGGCCTGATTTGGCGTCTTGTTGATATGGCAAAGCAGCTCAAGAGTGGTATGCAGGAAACAACGTCAACATTGTACTTAAGGACTGTTATCCTCCAAACACCCCAGAACTTTGTCCAATTGAAAGATATTGGGCCATTGTGAAGCGAAACCTTGGGAAATCGAAAGGAGAGGCAAATAATGAGAAATATTTTACCAAAAAGGAAAATGCTTCCAGAAAGGTGACTGAAGACACTGTATTTACAGAACTTAATGGATGGAATCAAATGTACAGAAAAAGCATATCGATGTAACAAATCCGAATAATACTATTTTGATGTAAATGAGTTATAGTTTAACCCTTTTTACCCTTCTTACATCAATAGAAGGGTATTAAGATCGCTTGAAAACTCGACTTTTTATCCGAGGCCCACAGGGCCGAGTGTCATATACCATTCGACTCAGCTCGACGAACTGAGCACATGTCTGTGTGTATGTATGTGTATGTGTGTGTGTGTGTGTGTGTGTGTGTGTGTGTGTGTGTGTGTGTGTGTGTGTGTGTGTGTGTGTGTGTGTGTGTGTGTGTGTGTGTGTGTGTGTGTGTGTGTGTGCGTTACAAATAATGTCACATCAGTTTCTCAGCCATCTGTGAACCGATTTCAGTTCTGTTGACGGCAAATGGAAGCTACAACATTCCCATAGAACGCTATTGATTTTTTTTTCATTCGGACATTTCGTTACGAAGATATGAACGAAACAGTACTTGAAGGCCTATTATAATAGTATTCAAACAGTTTAGTCTCCGATTACATACTAAGCTATTTGTGTACCGATTTTAGTTTTGTTTAGTTGGTTTAGTTGGTGCCAAATCAAAGCTATGATATTTCCAAATAATTGGTCAAAACTTCATTATGATTGGATGATCTTTCATGGAGATATGACCAAAACAATACCTGAGAGCACATAATTGTGAGATGACAATATACTCGTTGCAGTGCAAAACCGAACAAGACCAATCACACCAATCGATGCCGCTTGCATTCTATTGTGTCGCATCTGAAGCGTTGTATAGCACATACAGCGGACTAGCCACACTATGCGACTGTATAGAATTAGAGCAGCATCGATTGGCTCGAGTGGCCTGGGTTTGAACTGCAACGAGTATATTCGAAAATTACACAAAGTCTTCATTTACTATTTTCAACGAATATGTACTTATTAAGCATCTTGAATCCATATCGATAATCAAAATTGAAGCTTAGGATTGTCTAATAATTCTTATTTATGAAATCTCTAATATTTATGTAATTTCCCCTTTTATTTAACTAACATAAACAGGCTGTTAAAGACTATTAATGGCAATATGTTAATCACTTCGATGAACACTACGTTCAGGATTGACAAATAGTTAATTTTATAAACTGAATGTATGCCATATCGAATGTTCCTGGATCTTCCTGGGATTTCGAATGAAAATATCTATCCAGTACATTATTGGCCACATTTGAGTTCGTTATTCTGGTGAAGTGTAAGAAGGGTTCAGTCTCACCATCAGTGGATTAATGCGGGTTTTTACAATGTTTTTTTAGGGTTCCGAAATAAGTAGAAATAATGTTATACTGCAAATTATTCTTTGGCTAGATTTTGCTGTGCACATACCTTAAAAATGAATTTTTGTCTGTCTTTCTGAACCGGCGAAATAATTGAAGCCCCCGTACCCTGACAGGATACGGCGTAGTTTGAAGATAAAAATGTCTATGAAATGCTTCGGAGTATGAGCATGAGCATGATTGACCGCCCGAGGTTGCTACTCCGTTATTGCCAGATCAGTTGTTATTACACAGAGAACTTCAAAGCTGAAGTTCAGTCAAAGCTGTTCCAAAATTGTACGATGAATCGTTCTTCAGTTATGATTTTTTGAAGTTGGTGATGTTCGGGAAAATTGGAAAACTACAACTGGCGTTTTCCAGGGAAACTGGTATCCCCGATTTTTTTTAATCATTTTTTTTTGTTCTTATATCCCCGAGCCCTACACGTGGACATAGTTTCGTTACAATCTGAGACCCTCCGGCCCAAACTGAGAACTAATTAAGCATATGAAGTTAAATTTGGCAAATTTCACAAATTTCTGCATAACTCGAGAACAAATTAAGCAAATGGAAACAAGTTGGGCATGTGAGGGTTTTTGGAGCAAGGACTCCTCCGTTCTCTGGTATGAGGGGGTGGGGCTCTCATACAAATGAAACACAAATTTCCATCAAACATGTGAATTATCCAGGGAACTAAAACACTAAATGTACATTTCCCAGGTTAAAAATCATTCCGAAAAACGCTGGTACTGGGTTCAGCTAATTCTATATAAATATTTAAATCACCCATTAAGAGATTCAGGGGAAATTGAGGGTTGCTGATTTTGAGAACTTTTTATCTAAATTGTCAGATATTTGAATGTGTTTATAACTCAACCATAAAATGAACATATTCAAATATTTGACAATCTAGCGACCTGCGGACTCCCAACAGACAGTGAGGTAGACGAGGTACAGCCATGGACCGAATAAAATGGAGACAACTTCTGAAAATCGGAAAACTTCAATTGGCGTTTGCCAGGAGAACTTACAACCCTGAATTTTTTTAATATCGATTTTTGTTCATATATTCATGAAATTTTCTTAACAATCCGAGACCCTTCGGCACAATCTATATGATAGTAAAAAAAAATCCGCAAATAACTCATGTCATTTAATCAAACGTCATTGTGCTTCCCTGAATTAAACGGCGAATTTCAAGTGGTCTATGCCGCTAATAGAAATTGATTATGCACAGAGCAGCAAAACTTCAAAAACAATGCACAAATCTAATGATCTATGTTTTACTGATTTAGCGGGAGTAGGAGCAAATGTGCCACAGTAAGCATTTCATTTTCTAATTGTTGTAAAGTAATATATGAACACACGGACATGCTTGACGAAGCAATTTTACACATGTATCTTTGACAAATAAAATAAGTCACTCAGAAAACAGAAGTAAATAGTAAGTAAATAATCGTTTCTGAAGCGTTCCAAAATAAGTTGTTGCTATCATCTCTGTTGGATAAAAGTGTGGCTTTTTGTGGTTGAGAGCCATAAATCTGAAATATAAATGGAAACGTTTTAAATTGAATATATTTCCAAAAATTTCAAAATCACAAAAAGCACTCAAGGCTCTTCATCAAGATTTTCGAAACGAAACAACTGCTTCAGACAGCATCAAAAACTGTCGTTTGAATTAAAGCCTGTAATGAGCAACTGCTTTAGCATCAACAATCGAGAACTGTCCTTGGCCACATCCTTACAACCGGTAGAGATAGGAAGGATTGCTAATTCTCTGCTAAAGTTGCAGAGAATTAGACGACCCCTTCTTAGTGCCACCGGATGGTTGGAATGTATTTGCAGGTAGGAAGGATAGGCGGGTCTGTGATAAAACCCACGAAATTCTGCTCGCTATGCAGACACGGTGCACTGAAACCACCGAACCAAGTCTTTAAGTCGTTTGGCATGGTGTCGCATGTGGCGCGCAAAACTAATAACGCATCATGAAAACCATTTTGCGATAGTGAACCTGGCCAGTCTTTAACTGTGCCGATAATATTCCAAATGCATTTGTTCGTTGCCATGGTGCAATTGCCTTGACCGAGGCTGCTCTAACTTTATGCATTACGCAAGCAAAACAACGCACACTAGCAGTAAAAGCTTGTCAACATTGTTTCAAAGAGAAAACACAATCCAAACAAAACCTAGCAACCCGACCGTCCGTATGGTGACCATTGTGTGTGCCAGCTGTAACGAGGAAGATTGTTTACGTAACTTTCCGAGAGATTTTAACAGATGTGGTCATGTGGGACGACTAGATTGTTAGCTCAAATTAAGCTAACCATAAATTAGTATGCACGCGTGTGAAAATTGATTCGTGGATGTGACATGGAACCATTTCCATGTCGCCGGTCGATAACCTCTTCACTTAACGAATACAGCCTACCAAGAAGGTCAAGTATACAGTGTTAATATTCCTAATTGATGCACAAGGAACTAACCGAGAAGAGCACATCGGTCTTATGAAAATAGGTGAAGCGTCACGAAACAATCATTTATTCGATACAATTGCTGTTCACACCAACTCAACTCCTTACCGGTTAAAAGGTACTCATAGTTTTGCACGCTTATGTTAGACGGGTCTAGGGTGAGGAGATTACTCTGAGACGTCTGTTATGAGAACAGAATTTTCCAAACAAGATGAATACACCTAAGGGAAGGTCCATTAATTATGTCACGCAGTAAAGGGGGAGGGGGGCTTGGAAAAACGTGACGATCCATACAAGAAAAATTCATGGTCCATACAAAAAACTTGTTAAGGGGGGGGGGGGGGTTATAAAAAGCCACTTTTTACGTGACATAATTAATGGACGTTCCTTAAGTATCTGAACAGAAAACTTAATTTCTTATGTCGGTCTGTCGGTCTGTCTGTCTGTACCTTACAGAACCGATCGTCGCGAAATTTTGTATGGAAGAGTTCCTGGGGCTGAGGAAGGTTCTTATGATAGTTTGAGACCTCTCGCTTCTGTTGAAGGCGGTGCTCCCATACAAATGAAACACAAGTTTCTGGATAACGCGAGAACTAACCAAGCAAATGGAACCAAATTTTGCATGCGGAGATTTTTTAAGGCAAAAAATGTTTTTATAGTTGAGATCTCTCTTGTTTGTATGGTATGGTCGATTGAGACACCTCCTTCTCTTATGGAAAGGGGGTGGGGGGCTTTCAAACAAATGAAACTCAAATTTCTGCATAATTCAAGAACTTATCAAGCAAATGAAACCAAATTTTATATGTGGAAGTTTTTGAAGACAACAAATGCTTGAATGGTCGAGTTTGAGACTCCCCGCTTTTTTAAAAGGGGGGTTCCATACGAATGAAGCATAAAATGCTGCGTACCTCAAGAACTAATCAAACAAATAGAACCAAATATGGAATGTTGAAGTTTTTGAGGGCAAGAAATGTGTGTATGGTTGTATGAGACCCCTCTCCCTTCTGGAAAGGGAGGGGGCTCCCATACAAATGAAACACAAATTTCTACATAACTTAAGAACAGATTAAGCAAATAGAACCAAATTTGGTATTGGGGCTTTTTGAGGCAGGATTTCTATATACATAAAAGTGAATTTCTGTCTGTCTATCTGACCCTCATAAACTCGGAAACTACTAAACCAATCGGCGTGAAAATATGTATGCAGGGGTGTTGGAGCTGGGAAAGGCTCTTATGGTTGTTAAAGACTCCTCCCCTCTATGGAAGAGAGAACTCCCATACAAATGAAACATAAATTTCCTTATAACTCGAGAACTAATCAAGCAAATGGAAACAAATGTGGCATATGTGGATTTTTGGAAGGGGGCATTCTTTCTACTGACATTTAAGATTGCTATGATCAATTTGTTGAGTGATATGCCAGAGTATTTTCTATGTGTTTTGAGTGTAAATTGATTATATGAACCACGAGTAGAACAATACTGGTTCTTTAACCCGGTCTCACCATTTTGAATTCCAAAATGGCGTCGAAGATTGATTTTTGGTTTCTATACATCGTCCACGTTCCAAGCCTACCCATATTGTACGGTGCTCTATAGTTTTTCCTGTTGTAGAATTTGAATGACCATTTTGGATCCGAAGGTCTATATTTAGTCTCTAATCTAATCTAATTTAGTCTCACACTAACGTAGCCAATTCTTGAAAGCATTCTGGAAAATTATGGTTTCTTGAATACATCATTTTTCTTGTCATCGGCCAGACCAACTGCGTAGTATGTACCGCAGAGAGGATTCCGAGAAAATTAGTGATTCCAGAAAGATTTAACTCGCTTTAATACTTTGAATCAAGGGAAGGAAGAAAGCGTGGACATCCCGTTCCAGACGCTTACATGTAGAGTTAAACAGAGTGATAATTTGTACTTTATCGTTGGGAGCATAGATGCTAGAAAGGTTGGTTTATGCTCCTTTTGCCTGTGGGTGAACTTTTGGAATTTGAATCAAAAGCCTGGCAATAATTTCCAAGGTTATAGCGCCTTATCTCGCTGAATAGGGGGTAGGTAGACTAAAACTTTCGACGATGGATAAATGCGAAGCTGAAAATAGCATTAAAAATATTGTGAAGGGATATTATAATATAAAATGAGAATAACATGTGTACTGTCTGCATGTCTTCCGATTGTGGTTCTGCTGGAAAAAGGAAAAATTAAAATTTTCATACAATACTAGGGAATTTCATGGATGATCCAAAATTGTATACCGTATAAAGAATACTTACATTTTTCGTGGTAGGGTAAGATTTCAGCGATTTCAGCAGATCACATTGCGTTGGTGGGACTGCCTCTTAAGGTATAGCTGACGAGATACAGCGTTTCTTACTCAGCCGCTGGTGGACAAACGCTCGGCACGCATCTCCTCTATCTAGCGGAAGTCAGAAGGACAACAATGCCCAGGCTGCACTACCAGCTAGGTACGCAACCCTTAGCTGGCGGTCTTTGTCAACTCTTGACCCGTAGAAGCATGAGGTAGGAACTTGTGAGGACCAGAGTTATGTTGTGGGGACGCCATCACAGTTATCGACTCACCATTTTGCAGCACCGATTTTTAGTGTCTACATATAGATTATTTTCATTCTGAAAATACCCACTTTGAATGGTATTCGAAAGTTTTTACCTATAGTAAAAGTCGCCATTTTGGATTGATGGGCATGTAAGTGTCCGCGTCTTATTAGCGAGTATTTAAGAGCTTACGTGAATTTGCGAATGGCTCGATTCATTGGCCAACAGTCAAGAGCAGTGACCCAATGATCATCTGAACTTTCAAACATTCGATAACTCCTCAAAAACCATCAAACTAAACAGTCTCAAATGTGCTAGCTCAACAAAAGTGTAATAAAAGTCAAAGGTGACACATATTACCATATATTCGATAGTGGAAGAAAGAACCTGAGCAGACAACAGGCCCTCATTTTACTTTATTACAAAGTTCCGGTAAACTGCGAACTGGCTCCACGACTCTTCAACTAGTGACGGACACTACCAATACCCAAGCATACCCACGTAGTAAAATAATTCTGTACTGCTATCCACCAGGAAAATCAGCAACTGCGATCTAAAAAGATTACTCCCGCACCAAATGCACCATGTACAAAACCCTAATAAGACTAGTGGTCCTCTACGGACACGTGACATAGACCATTGGTGCAGGCACTCGGAGTTTCCGAGCAACACGGTGTGCAGGAGAACGGTGTGTGGCGGCGACGGATGAACCACGAGCTCGCTGCACTCTAAGGCGAACCCAGCATCCAGAACGTGGCCAAAGCCGTAAGGATACGGTGGGCAGGGCATGTTGCAAGAATGCCGGACAACAACCCTGCAAAGTTGGTGTTCGCTAATAATCCGGTGGGCACAAGAAGGCGTGGAGCGCAAAGAGCACGATGGGCGGACCAGGTGGAGCGTGATCTAGCGAGCATTGGGCGTGACCGAGGTTGAAAAGCGGCAGCCGCAAACCGAGTATTGTGGCGTACTTTTGTTGCTAATCCTAAATGTGATGTTGAACATAATGTAACATAACATATAAATGTATATATGTATGCTATCCACCCATCCCAGCACCTTAATGTGCTGAATATTTTTTTTTTTCCGTCGGCCTATTTCCTCACATGGTGACAATCACTGACGCCAGGGAGATGACTCCACCACCTGGACCCTACCTATCGGCTCATGAATATGAGCCGGGACCAACGGCTTTACTTCCCTTCCGAAAGAAGACGTGACCAGATTTTTTCGCCTCAGAAAAACCACCGACGTCTACTGGGATTGAACCCAGACCCACTGGGGTGTCAAGTAGCAGTCACGCTTACCACTACACCACCGACGCTGGCACTGAATAATTTAGGTGAAGGGAAAAAACTTTTTATTTATCAAAATCATGCAATATTCTATGTTGAAATAAATTAGGGTTATTAATCCTAGGAGGCATTTCCCGGGAATCTCATTTTCCGGGATGCCAATAAAGCCTGTCCACGTTAAATTTCGAACACATTCCTTTTAATTTAAAGTTCGAACTATTTCACGGATCGCTGAAACGTTTCACTTATATGACAGCTGAAGCTCCATACTTGATTTCGTGGTACAACATGTTTACATTCTTGTTACATCAGTAAATTGGCTTCAAAGTAGAAGTAGAATCCAAATTTATCGGTACGCAATCTTGCCAAGAAACTAAAACTACCGAAAAGTACCGTGTTTTATGTTTGCAAATCATTTGACCAGCGCTTGACTGTGGATCGGAAGGTTGGAAGTGGAACAAATCGAAAAGTATGCTCCCGACAAATTGACAAGAAGGTGGTCGCAATTATTGAGAAATGTGGCTCGCAAGTTGGGAAGTCAAAAGCATACGTACAAAAAGTGAAGCGGTGGCAAAGACGGAAGGCGTTCAAAGTGAAAAAGGTGCCGAACCGTGATGACAAGCAAAATTTCGCTGCAAAAAGTCGTGCTAAGAAGCTTTACACCAATTTTTGGTAAACATTTTCTTGTACTCGGAGACTTTAAACAACTTCCGAGTCTAGCTTTTTATACCGAAACGCAAAGGAAAGCCGTGTCAGAGCATTTCCAGACAAAGAAGGTGTCTATATTTCTGAAAAAGTATTTGATTTGGCAGGCCATATTTAGTTGTGGTCGAAAACCTAATAGTTTCGTCTCTACCGGCACTATCAATAAAAATGTGTACGAGAAAAAATGTCTGCAAAAGCGGTTGCTACCGTTTATTAGAAACCACGACTCTGCAGCTCTGTTTTGGCTTGCATTGGCTTCTAATCACTATACAAAATCCATCCTGGAATGATACAAGGTACAATAGGTCAAACACGCGCCAAAAACAGCCCTTCTACCAAACTGTCCAGAACTTCACCCAATGTAGAAGTACTGGGCTCTAGTTAAGCGCAAACTCTTCGATACTAAGAACACACTTAGAATTATATGCCGAATTTCGGCTTTCTGAAACCGAGATCCGGAAAGCCGACCTCTTGGTTTCGATCTCGGTTTTTTTTATGTTCACCGATAATCTCGGTTTGGGTCAAAGTGAAAACTCTAACTATATGAGTGGGCTGGGAATCTCGGCATGAGCAAACTGATCCAATGGGTAAAATTTGAAACAAACAGAAACGAGATATCGGTTAAATTGTATGTAAATATGCGAAATTTTGAATTATATCGTCATAGAAAAATTCAATATTTCATACCTATAAGCAATACCCAACAGAGATGGTGTTTGGGTCAAATCTGGTACAAGTAGGCGTGGAGCACAGCGAACTAGATGGGCGGATCAGGTAAACCACGACTTAGAGAGCGTGGACGCCACCGAAGATGGAGAGAAGTAGCAATGGTCCCGGTGAATTGGTGTAGAATTGTTGTCGAGGTTTTATCAATGTAAATTGATATAGTGCCAATAAATGTATATAATTTATAAAGGCAATACCAAATGCATTTCACGGTAACAGGGACAGGGGAGAGGTTTGTCGAGAGGAGGTGGTGCGAGCCTGACTCCTTGACGTTTATATATTATATAGATGGCACTGTCTTCAGAAGTTGGAATTCTTTAGTGAAATACTATAATAACTGACAATTTTTGCAAAGGTAACATTATTTTATTATTATTCAACTTTGCTGAACATTTCTGCGATTTTGATTTGAGGTAGTCCAACATCTGCCGTCAACCGCCAAATTCCCAGTAAAACGCATCTTTTAATTTTGTCAAGAGAGACAGTTTCTTCATTCATCTGTTCCACAACTGGAGCTTGCAATTCAGTAACATATTCATCAGCATCGAATTTTAACGTTTGAAGGTCTAAACTGTCCATGTGGAAACGGAAGTGGATGAGAGTGTTGCTGAACGATGTGCTTTTTCAGTGATTTGAAATGGCTGTACCTTCATCGGCATTTTGTAACCGTGCAGTCGTAAAACACTCTATTCGGATCGAAATGTTGATTCTGAGTGTAGCTATTAAAATGCCACTGCTGCTCTTCCGCATAGTCCCCAACTACTTCTCGACAGAAGAAACATATTATGCTTAACTTTACTATTACTTTCCAAGCTAAAATGGAACAGACAAGAGAATCAATTTGTACACACCAAACCCTTATTTTGATATTCAGCAAAAAAAAATTACGGGCTTCATCAGCAAAATAGAATTTCTACTGAATAATTTGTAAAATTTCTTTAATTTATAGATATCCGTCAAAGAACTACAAGTTTTCAGCAATTTGTATGAAAATATTACTGAAAATTTGTATTTATTTTATAGAATTACTTTGTAAACTAATGAACTGTCATTGAAAATCCACTTTTCAGTAAATGCTCTACAAATTTTTTGTAAAACCTCTATAAATATTGACGCAAAATCTGAAAATAACTGAAATTCAATAATCTTTACTGAACGTGAGAGCGTAAATCACATTTATCAAACCTCTGCCATTTTTGCGTGCTAAACCGGTGACAGCTGATCAAAATAATATTTTCTTTGATTCTTTCCATTGATTTTCTGAACGAGTTAAAAGGCATCAGACTTATTTGCAAAACAAAAACTTAAAACGATAATTCTAACATCTTTAGCTGTTAATGTTCCTCAGCTAACTCCATGCATCGCTGATTTTGTCAACAAATCTGTCCGCGTCGATGTGTTATTCATGTATACTCCCATAATCCAAATCTTGCAGCTATTATCTCGGAATCCTGAGACCAGATCTCTTCAGGTACTTTAGAATACAACTCATCTTTCACAGGATTGTTTTATGAGAAAAATGATAATTTAAAAAAATACCGCTGCATGCGTTTAACTTAAGAGCAGGAAAAAAACAAATTTTAAAGTGATGTTTTTGTTAATTTTACCGAAATTCGGTGTTGATTGATGATGTTTTCAGTAATTTTTGCTAGCTGTTGTGCTTCCAATTTCAGTTTTTGACTGTAAATTTAACTGAACAACAGTTGAGAGTTCTCGACTAGTTTGGCCATCGATCAGTAAAAATACGTTTACTGAACTGCTTACTGAATACTCAGCTGTTTAATATTCAGTAACATTTTCACAGAGTTCTGTAAACCAAATTTTGTTGTTGCATTTTATCGAGGAATTGCTTCATTTTGACCGTTTTTTTTACCGTTTCGTAAACAATAAGAGCAACGTAGTCCTACGACGTGTTCCTCCAAATCGATTTCTTTTTCGGTCCGCTTCTACAAGCATTCATAGGTCGTGTGTGTGTGTGTGTGTGTGTGTGTGTGTGTGTGTGTGTGTGTGTGTGTGTGTGTGTGTGTGTGTGTGTGTGTGTGTGTGTGTGTGTGTGTGTGTGTGTGTGTGTGTCTGTGTGTGTCTGTGTGGGTGTGTGTCTGTGTGGGTGTGTGTGTGTATGTGCGTGTGTGTATGTGTGTGTATGTGTGTGTATGTGTGTGTGTGTGTGTGTATGTGTGTGTATGTGTGTGTGTGTGTGTTTGTGTGTGTGTGTGTGTGTGTGTGTGTGTGTGTGTGTGTGTGTGTGTGTGTGTGAGTGTGTGGCGCAAGCTTGAAGCTGCAATTATTTTAGTTTTATTGTTTTTAATTCGCATGATAATAATTCACGCTATTTACAAATCTCGGTCTTTTGATTTTTTAAATTCAGGTAGGAACAAATTCTAGAATACTATTAAATACACTTGATTATAAAATGGCGCGATCCGGCCGGATAAGTGGTATTCGTTGTGGTTCATTAAATTTCATTTCTGAAATTTCGATATTCATTTTGCAAATGAACCTGTTTATATAAATAACTATCAACGTATTTTGTTGATCGAAAGGTTCACGAGGTTCAACATTTTGATTCTTGCTTGGAACTTATTGGTACTTATTGATAGGTTTACTTAAAATGCACGCTTTTGAGTCTAACAAGCATGACTTGCAACAAGACTGCTCATCGTTCATCTTCTTCAAAAAATCCTAGACATTCTGGTTGGAACTTTTTGGATATTCACACACGTGTTTTGACTCACTGCCGTTTCATTAAGGAATACATATATTGTCAGATACTTCATTTAAATCATAATTATTTTTATCCTTGGATGGTCATGAAGCAACATACAAATATTTTCTTTTGACTTTCTTTCTTTTTTTTTTTGTTTCTTTTGCAAGATACAGTGAAAAAGCCAACAGGCATGATCTACTCTCTTAACATTTATACAAAAATTTCTTGACCCCGTTCAAAAAATACTCAATCAAAAAAAAATATGTTGACTGCTGGGCAAGCCATAACTATGTGCAATGTTTCAACTTAATCAAAGGATGTTAAAAGATCACGTTTAAAAATGTAGAATAGAAAATTGCTATTATGGCTAAATTTTCATTCTGAAACTGATCAATTTATAAAAATTAAACTAAACAAACACTTACAAACGTTTAGTGTCTTTCATGATACTACTCCAGTTAAGTGTATTGTTAACAGTGAAATGATTGTACAAGGGAAGTAAATTTACTATGTCACATTCATCTCAATTTCTGTGGAACTCCAAGCCGGCAGCAAACCAGTCTAATAAAAACCTGTAGGAAAAACGCTTATCGTTAAAAGCACTTTTCTTCCACACCACAAGAAGCATCACTTGAGTTTGGCTATTTTTTCAAGAGGCCACCGCATACCACCACCACCACCACCACCTCTGCCAGCAGTTCACAAACAATAACACCGTCACCGTCTTCGAACCGACCCCGAAACCGACGTATGTGTTCACCACTCAAACCAACGGAAAACCTCACACATTGCGTAGAGCAGCAGACCCAAACCCAACTATTGTTAGGAGATTTCGCGTGTGCCCGCGATGCTGCACTGGCCGGACAGTCCGCCAGTCACCTACCTACCTTCCCATAGGCGTCATCGTCGTCGCCGTCGTCGTCGTCGCGAATGAACTACAACAGCAAAAAACAACACTCAATCCATCAATCTATTGCCGCTGCCGGCTCGCGCGCGCACCCGCTACTAACCGCACCGCTCTGGATTGGGCTATAGAACTAATGCCATCGATCGCAGCACATTTTCAGTTGCTCTCGGCCTACAGGCGGCTAACCACGCTTTTCAGATTGATTACCGGCGTGCAGTGGCGAATATTTTTCGTGTGAATTTTGAAGATTTATTGTGATCAGTGAGGACGCTCGTGCAATTTTTTCGGAAAATTGATCAAAGTGTGAATAGCAGAAGATTGCAGGAGAACCACAGTGCCGTCGACAATGTTCGATCCAATAGCCAATGTAACTATTGGGGTGGTCGATGGCATCAACTCCAGTTCATTTTTCCAGAGAAAATGGGATGCCTTTCTCGATGTCGTTGGTAAATATGGCTATTATCACTGGGAAGGGATGCGAAATCAAACAAGTGCATAGCGATCCGTTCGAACAGTGAAAGGTGAAAAATGTGAAATGTCCATTCAAAGTAAATAAGAATGCTTGGAAAGGTGAAGTCATGGACGGGTGGTCAAGTGTTGTGAGTGATCGGCTGTTTGAGTGAGATTTAAATTAGACATCCAAGGTAGGAGAAAAGCTATCCAAAGTTCGTGGGCTATGAGCCGCCCAACCGTGAAGCTACCGAATCATATAACCCACGTTTGGCATAATTTCCTGCTGTACAGGTTTATTTATGCATGTAGAATCCAACCAAAAACACAAATCTTACCACCTGAACAAAACGGCCCAACTTTCCAAAATTGTCACTTTGCAACTATGTACATCCAAAATTGCATGCAGCAGTTCCATGCCGAAATATGAACCGATCAAAAGGCAACCTTCTTCAAATTACATGAATCATTGCATAATCAGCTGTTGCGGGCCATCATACGGGATTGTTTTTGAAAAGGTTCTATGTATTTTTGAGCATCAATTAGCGAATACGACTGGTAAATCGGTAAAACAGAATATATAATCGACAAATGGACATTGATTCAATTAAATAATTGGAATATATAAATAATAAAAGCCAGCTGATTTTCGCAATCTTTGTTTTCAACTAGCAATAATCGCACCTCGGTTGTACCTCATTGGTTACGATATCGCCACTGCGCAAAGTTTCCGCAATCTTTGTGTTCTGCGTGATTCTGCAAATCATGATCATATAATTTGAAAAAATAAATATATATATATATATATATATATATATATATATATATATATATATATATATATATATATATATATATATATATATATATATATATATATATATATAAATAAATACATAAAGTTAACTTTATAGATAGTATCTAAAAAAAATATTTCATATTTCATTTCGTTGATCTTAATATCAGATTAAAATAATAAGATTAAGCTCCGGTAGAGTCTCTAACCCGAAATTTATTATTATTTATGACCGTGTATATATATTTCCGCATCTGATTCGAAAATCATTCTGATTTTTACTGTCGTTTTCATGCCATTACTACCCATGTTAAATATCTATCGAAAAAGCGTGCAATGCGTCAAGAAGGTCAAGTCAATTTCATTATGTTTCTGTTATTTGAACTGGAACTGCTCTATACCTGAACCGACAGTGACCTTAAACTGACCGTGCGCATTTTCGTCGCCTACTCGTTTCACCCATCCTCAGCAGGAAAGGAACAACTTAGCCATGTCAAGCGCCCAACGCCTCTCGTCTAAACCAGTAGGGAACTTGAAAGCCCGCTCGCCGGCTGCTGGTTCCCTATTATTTCATTATGTGCACATTCCTCCGCTACCAGATACCAGACGATAGCATTAAATAACGCATGCAACGTGTGATTAGATAGAATTTCATTCGATTATAAAAATGTTAATTTCATGACTGCATTGATTGGGAAATACCTCACTCGTGGAGAGAAAACTTACTTTACGTGAAACAAGTTTCGGGGAAAGATTTGGTACCGTTCGAAAGAAAGAAACGTTTCACAGTTATTCAAACATATTCTAGAGGAGATTTCAGGAAGTTCATCCACCGATTTTATCATTCTGGTAGTTAAGCTGAACTTACTGTGTACTTGACAATAGTTTGTTATTTTGCCATTCTGAATAATATTATTTTTCATCATTCGGAAACCTAGTTTGGCTCATTAGACACCCGGCGGATTTTCCCCTGCTTCGAATCAAATTAAATAGAATTTTATTTGTGTCCAGACTTCGACATAAGCAACTAAGTAAAGGGTTTAAGTTTTTTATGGTTCTTGTTTTTAATCGATATCACGGTTAATCGACAAGAAAGCAAAGTATGTGACTAAAGACAGTCACATTATCATATTATTTGGGATCTATCTTTTATGCTGTAATATAAGAAAATTTAATCACCCAAGAAGTTTTTTTGTCTACCCGAGCATGAGAAAATATTTGGTATTCGCATAACATTGTGGGAACAATTGTATGGTATTATGCTCAGGTATTTTACCTCTTAATCTGAGCTCCTTCATACCAAGGCCAGTTATCAAGCTATTCGGTCCTGCTCGGGTGTTCCCACAATGTTATACGAATACCAAATTGAGGTAAGACAATACCAAAATAGTACCTCTCAGGTACTCTCAGGTATTCTAAATAACAAGTTTTGTTATTCGAGAGATATTTTCCTTGCAATTCTTAGGTATTTTGCTTAGATATTTTACCTCTTAATCTGAGCTCTTTAATACCAAGCCCAGTTATCAAGATCAAAAGTACGTATTCTCATGCTATTTTCTCCTGCTCGGGTAGTGTGTCTATGCTTCAAAACTACATCGTAAAAAATTACAACAAAAGAACACAACATTAAGTTCAAAAGTACTCAACTTTGAGTTCTACTAGTTCACTCGACAAGAAAGTAATAACAAGTTATTAAATATATAGTTATGTCCATGTTGTACATAATTAACCTTACAATCATGTTAATTAACATACAGCATAGAAAATGCAATAAAGAGTGTATCGAGTTAGTTAGTAGTTGAAAGTAGGTTGAAAACATTCAAAAATTTCAATAAAACTGAAGTAAATTGGCAAATTTGTCAGAGCAATGTATTCTATTGAGCGTTTCCAGCCGAATTGACCTACCGACCAGCTTTGAGTGTCTCCGATTTAATTGAAAATTCACCCACGTTTTACCCACGAAAATAAGTTTTTTCCACTGCTGTAAAAAATTTTGCTCAAGAGTCAGTTTTAAAAAGGGCGTAAGCATTTTGAATAACACTTCAATTTCAGAAAAAAAAAAAACGAAAATTAACAATAAAGCTTGAATATCTCCAAAAAGATGTTCTGATTATTTTTGCTTTTTGACTGTAAAAATTTGAAGTTTTTACGCAAATTTAAACGCAAACTCCAGATAAAGAAAAGTCAGGGAAAAAAGTTTCTACAACATAAACTTTTAGAGCATTTCTCAAAATTTAAATATATGCGACAGTAAACGTATTCTGATGATATAACTTGATTTTTGAAGTACATATCAAAATAAAATCAGCTCCTTATAATGATCTTCGTCAGAGCGTTCTCGAAATATTTCGACCTTTTTATAAATTATAAGCGTTTTTTCAGTAACCACAAAACGATTTTCAAAATGTTTGTTAAGTTTTCTACAACTCTCATTTTGACAGCAAGACGATTGAATGAACGGTTCAAAAGATATGGGGTAAATCGGTTCAAACAGTAGTTTCAAAATTTTCGTTTAACATATGCCTATTTTGCTTCTTCTTGTATACTTTATACAATGTGTGAAAAAACTTGAAGCTCTGACCTCAGTTTTGGAAAAAATAAGTCAGGGTGGAGACATCTGAAGTGAAAAAAGTGTCTCTGAGGTTAACTTTTAGAGCACTTTTTAAATCTCAACTATTTGCCAAAATAAACGTGTTTCGAAGTTGCAGTATATTTCCAGCAGAAAATACGACCTTTGCTGAAATTATTCGAGGTTCTCCAGCATCACAAAAATACCTTTTTCAAATAATGCGTTCATCCCACAACTCACTCTTAGCCCGCAAGACGATTCTATAAACAGTATGAAAAATAGAGGAAAATGATTGATAAAACTTTTCTTATAATTTAGTTTACTTGTATTTCCAATTTATTATGCGCATACTAAAGTACATATATTGTTTCTACATTAAGATTAATTAAGAACAATTCTTTTTCATTTTACAAGTTTATATATAATATGAAGGCTTGATGTTACATCATTTAAAAACAATTTTGCCTCTATTTAGGGCCTCATTTTTGAAAATCATTCGGATAGCGTAGTCGGTAAGCGCACGGTCTACCAAGCCGAAGGCGGCGGGTTCAATCCGAAACCGATGAATTTTTCGTTTTGCAAAATTTCTTGACTTCCATGGGCATAGAGTATAATTGTGCCTGCTACACGATAAACAAACTCATGCATTGGTGTTGGCATCGAATGCTCTCAATTAATAACTGTGGAAGTGCAATAAGAAAACTAAGTTATGAAGCAGGTAAAAGCTCGTTTAAAGAGCGCCAAAGCCAGGAGGAGGAAGAAAAAGAAGCAAGATGGAATCTTAAAAAAGATATTCGAGGGGTCAGAGCTTTTTGAATGGTGTACAGGGTGCGGCAGAAAATAATGCGAAAATTTGTTCTATTTCTTTCAAATCCCATTTTCAACTAATTCAAGCAATAATATCAACATTTTCGAGTGCAGTTATCTTTATAAAGTCCTTTTAAACAGATTTATTCAATGTGTCCTCCATTTTTAACATCCTCGAGCCGACGCCGGAAGCCAGAGCATGCCTTTCGGATGTAGTCCTCCGACATTGACTGCCATGTGCGTGTTATGGATGACTTCAGGGTTTTCACACCAGGGGTGTGATGTTTTGCAGGCTCGTGCTTCAACGTATGCCCAAATCGAATAATCCAACGGATTAAGATCTGGACTGCTAGGGGGCCACAAATCCTTCGGCCAAAACTTCATGTTATCGTTTAACCATTGTTGGGTTCGATTGGACGTGTGACACAGCGCTCCATCCTGCTGTAGGACAACGTTTTGGTACTTTTGATTGTTATTTTTGTATTCTCCCCAGCGCGGAAGTAACGATCTTTGATGAAGTTTTCAAATGCCCTCCGCTCGTATTCAATCTTGTATCTTTCATTTTCAAAGCCTGCCGTTGCCTTATCAATACACTTTCTCTTCATGTCTTTGTGTTCTAGCAATAAAATTACTGTCCGCTCCTAGCGCTTCGCATGGAGATGATAAATTATCTGCTTCTGAAAACTGCATCAACGTTTTGGTCCTCGGAGAAGTTGGCCTTCACCCAGGGAAGCACTTGGTCCTTTAAAATACCGATATACACAAAGGTATTGATATTAACTCCAGCATCAATGAAAACAGGCGGCATTTTCAAACCGTTGGACGCCACCAAGCCAAACATCATGACACCAGCCGGATGTTTGGTTTAAAATTTGAATTTCACTTTTTCCGGAACGTTCTCCATTTTCTGCGGTGAAATGAACCGGTCCGTGCTGAAAAGCTTTTCGTCGAGGAACAGGATTATCGTTTTTTCCTTTTCCAACAAGGAAAGCAATTTCTTGGAACGAGTCACTCGTAGTTCCTTGACCCGGTCCGTAATCAAGTGGCATTTCACTCTGGCGTTGGAAGATGCATGCAGGTCTTCTATGATGATTCTCCGCATGGATTTCTCCGAAATATTGGCTTCCTTTGCAAGTTTTCTTATGGAACGCACCAGGTTGCGAGCAATTTTTGCACGGACCGATTTGATCACGTTCGGCGTGCGTGCAAAGTGCGGACGTCCGCTTCCCAGCATTCGCTGCTTAGGACCATCCTGCAGGGACTTTTTTATGCGGTAAACTGTTGCAAAATGGCACCCTACCACCTTGGCAATCTCTTTCGGCTTCTTCTGGGCGAGCAACAAACTGGTGATCACTTCTTTCGTGAACATTTTGACGAACTTGTAATAAAACAAATAGAATGTTTGGATGCAGCACTTGAAAGTAAACATAAACAAATACACTTTCGACAGAAATTAGTCACTAGCTACACGAATTAACTCAATACTCAAGTTTGAACATTTTCGCATTATTTTCTGCCGCACCCTGTACATAACCGTTTATGACCGATGGTACAAGCAGATTGTCCAAGATATTTTTTTACGTGATCAAGCAATGGGAACTTTGATAAAAGTGATCGGCAAAATAAGAACTCGGTAATTCAGTGAAAATCGTATTTGGAATTTTGATAACTTTCCAGCAAAATTAAACGTTAAATAAAATCATTTCCGTTTTGCTTTCATGCCAAGTACTATCGAATACTTTTTCTACCTTCACATTAAGAATTTTTCAAATTTTACTCCAGACTTAATTCATCTTTGATAAACATAGTAGAACGTTAAAAAGATTTCATGTAAAAACTGTCTCCCGAAATCGAAACATACACAATTCGACAAAAGGTGAGTTTGGTTAAGGTGAATTTATTTTCTCGTCTTTTTCTTCTTTTCCTACGTTCTGAAGAACAAGAAGCATCGCTTGCATACTTAGTCTGCATGAATGCACATAAAAGAAGTGGCCCGTTAGACATAAATTTACTTCTTTTTTATTTTTCAAAATTAAATGACAGTAAATGGTAATTTGCATGAATACAACTATTAAAGAATAAGAGTGCTTTTTTCTACAAAAGAGTAAAGGATTTTTTTTTAAATGTGTTCCATTACACATTTTTTCAACGTCAAAATATTCCATAACTGCAACTGCAACTGCAGAAAATTTAATTTCTAAAATTTCCGAAGAAAAGATTTAAAACTATCACGATATTTTACTACCTTTTTCTCAGACTACGCACGATGAAAGTAAATTAATTGAATTCTTATACTGTTTGCCTTATTGTTAAAGATTTGCTTTTTCAGCATTTGAAATTACATGAAAGCGCTTATCTGTGCGGATATATGCCACGTTTTATGTTTCCCTGTTAATTGAATTTGATATTTTACGACTGCGTTATTACAACCGATTATTTTACAAAAAGCACTGCCTAAGGAGCTCTCGATACGCAATGAAGGATGAATGATTGGATCATCACGTGGCAATAAAATGCACACTGGTCTGCGTTCAAATATCGATGCACTCAAATGAATTTCCCATAAATTGTTAACAAACTTATAACGACGAGTAACATCGCCTACGATAGAAGTTTGTCTTTGTGATGTGCATGACGCTTACACCGAAGTCTTGAGAATCATTACATTTAGTTTTCCATCTTTTTTTTCAGCTTAATAAATTTAAATGTAATGTCAACACATATATTTCAGAATACATTCAAATGAATTAAAAACTCAATCATTTTAAAATTTAAGTCTCAAAACATTTACAGGTAATATGGATTTCGTCACGCGTTAAATCTTCGATTTGAAGATAGTGGATTTATCTGGAAAGTATGCCAAATGAGAATATCTTACCTAGAAGGACAAGACCCACCCTGAAATTATGGGAACTTCCATATTACTTGGCATATTTCTATGCTTCTCCTACTTTTTTTTAAATTGTATCACCTTTGCACTACCAAAAACTCATTAAAATTTAGTTGCCCTAAGAGCGGAACATGCAAGCGTCCCAAGCACGCAAGAATAAATTGAAAGAGAAGATAGAATCAATTCCATCCAATCTATCTTTTGTCGAGTTCCGTTTGTTTCGGTTCCGGACGACATAATTATACATGAACTAATTGTTTAACGTCCTCTATTTCTGTCAAAAACTAATTACGTTTCATGTAGAAGTGTTTCATTTCTAAAAATGTAATGAAGTGTGTTTCTTTAGCGCTGGGAAAAGTTTTTGTACTTTTTGAAGATTTTCGACAGTATCAAGAATTGTTTTGAACTACCCAAGCAGGAGAAAATAACAAATGATCTCCTAATTTTGATCTTGATAACTGAATTTGATGTGGATGAGCGCAGCATAAGAGGTAAAATACTTAAGCAAAATACCTAAAAATTGCAAGCAAAATATCTCTCCAATAACAAACCTGTTATTTGGGGTACCTGAGAATACCTGAAAAGTACTATTTTGGTATTGTCTCACCTCAATTTGGTATTCGCATAACATTGTGGGAACAATTTTATGGTATTATCCTTTGGTATTTTATCTCTTATGCAGCGGTCTTGAATACCATGGCCAGTTATCAAGAGATTCGTTATCATTTATACGATGCATATAATTTCGATTACGGTATCAGGTATAAATGGCATCTCCGGAACCTTTTTGAACGTTGTTAGCATCACGATTACTTAAGAATGAAGTGTTTGAAGCTAAACTCCTCGAGGTAATAAGTAGATTGACCTTCGTTGACCATCGTTCGCAACTGTTACGGATGAACAGTTCGAAGACTGTATGTTATTTATGTCTGCTGTTTGGTATGGATTAGTTTCCGGCTGATCGTTGTTAACAACTGAATCTTAACTTTGCGCAGTGGCGATATCGTAACCAATGAGGTACAACCGAGGTGCGATTATTGCTAGTTTAAAACAACTGAATCTTGAATTCGGTTAGAATTAATCAGCTTGCCACACAACTAAAACAATCCTTCATATTATGAGGTAGCTACAAAATATCAACATAATATGGCATATGAATGGGAATGTATGCGAAGAAAAAGGTATATTTCTACAGTGACCGGCACAAATCAAAATCCACACACGATGTTTTGGTCAGCTTTCGAGCTCTCGGTTTCACAGATTCAGCCAGTTTGGTGCTTCATTTTGGCTGCTTCTGCTTCCGATGAATCTGCAGGTCCATTCTCTCCTTGGCACGCACGACATCCCAAGTAACATTGCAAAAACCATCCAGCTTTATTGCGTTTCATTAGAATATTATTGAAGCCACTAGAAATCAATTTGGTTTTATTATAGCAGTAAGAGGTGCCAAAAAGTGTCATGTTTTAATCAGGTTTATGAGAACCTACACAGCTTCTTTACAACGATCTTAAAACCTTGTCTTCTAAAATTTCTTTTACTTCTATCGACGGTTTCATTTTGACTTTATGAACTCGTAAAATGCTGTTTTGAAATGCCGTTTTAGGACTCATTCATATTATCTTATTATGGTCAGTTGAAAAAGCATTTGGAAACCATTTTGCCTCCTGTAAATGCATTAAACGGTGGCATTGAGGGAAATCAGCAAAGGACCAAATAGTTTTATAGTAGCCATTGCGAAGATAAATTGGCTTTTTGTCAAAACTGTGATTTCTTTCAATCGCCATATTGAAATATATGAAATCATTGATATGTGGAAAAATTAATACACCAAATATTAAATGTAATGGAAATGAACTATAAATTGGAGACCAATTTTGGCATTCTTTAAGTAAACCTGATTGAATTCCGTCAATTTTCAAGAAATTCATGATGAACTTATCGAATATATTTGTTTCAATTTTGTTTTTGTTGTTGTAAACTCTTGCCAATATTCACCATAAAATTAATGCGCATATGATTTAGAGCATGATACGCTATATTAAACTCAATTTCTTCTAAATATTTTGCTGTCAAACATAATTTTCTGCAACACTAGAACTTTTTTCTTAGATATTATTTACTTCTTAATGCATCAAAAGAGCAGATAACCGAACAAAGCAGAACAACAAAAATCAACCACAATATCTCCGTGAAGCTTGACAGCTGTGGCCATTTGAGTCTATGCCGGTTTTGATGGGAGCCAATAGGTTTTATCAAGGTGTTCATAACATCTATCACTAGAACATTTTTTAAATCATTATGGTCTTGTAATGGTTAAATCATTTGTTCTCACAACCGTCTATAGAGTGGGCCACTTTGTACACATTTCGGCTTTACAGATGCATAGAGGAGGTGTTGGTAGACAAAACAGTTTTGATTGCTGGCCCACAAAGCTGGAAGGAGCGCTATACGGCTGGAATAAAACTAAAATTGTTACTTGGGATTAATCGCCGAAGTACTTAGCTTTTTCACCACATCTCTGAATGCGCTTGAAATAGTCCCTTACCTTTCTGTCGATTGAAGGGTCAGCGGGATCGGGTTTTCTACCCCGTCTCTGGGAATCTTTGAAACAACACTGTTGTTGACACTTCCGTAATGCGATTTGAACTGCTCCGACGCTTACATGTTCTTACTTTGCCCATTTTCTGATCGAAAGACCACTGACGGTGCACCGTTTGTACACAATCCGTTTCCTTTGCTCGGGAGAAAGACCACGCATTTTCAAACTTTCCGTGCAAAAAATTGAGAAAAAAAAACAACACCAGTTTAATCACAGAGAACAGACGTTCATCTTCGGTCTGCTACTTGTGTAAAACTTTAAACCGACATTTCGAATGTATGTCGTTATGCTCCTGGTAGGCGGCTCTGCAGTTGTGCGATAACTGTCATGTTAATGTTTATCAATAAATAGCCTAGCACATAACCTGAAAAAATTTTTATACTTTTCTCTGCATTTGCTTTTGTTTACACACGTTTTTTAAGAAAGGGTATATGTCTGTTCTCTGTGGTTTAATTGTGAACTAATGTAAACAACAGGACGAAGTGGGTTGAATACGGCACGCATTTTTAATTGCACTGGTTATGCACTGGTTATAGCATAATTGCACGGTTAAGCATTAGTGTATTTATAATTATCGGAACAATCTATAGTTATCCGAACATTTTCATTAGGCTATTATTACAATATGACATGGTTAGAAACCTAGAAAACAAAATGTCCCTAACATTGAGTATACGGTTTTCTTGTTAAATCATTATTAATTTTTCTATGGGAAAAGTTGGTTTATAACGTGTGATTTTTTAGCAAGTGTGCTGCATTTCTGGGATAATTGGTTAAATGTAGCCAAATTATGATTATTTAGCGAAGTCATGGTGGCAAAGGTTAACAAAATCGAAAGTTGCGTAAAACTAAATAACTATGATATAATTTATAACGTCTTAATTGCTTCGCAATAAATCGTACATCAAGATAACAACATGAAAAGGTTGATTATCGCTGAATAAATGGCATATTCCTATAGAAATTTAATGAAAATCTTAAACAAAAGTTCTCCTTAGACGTTAAGCTTAAGACGATCGAACGTCCAGAGAAGTTGTCCATGTGAGTTAATCTCCGGTAATATTTTATCAATCATATTCCCAATCGGAACTAATTACTGTCGTTGTGAAAGTTCCCACTTTTATTACATTCTCATTAGACCCGTAATGAACGTTACGTGTGAATTCAAAGTTGATCGAGCCGGTTCACAGTGGCACAATTCTGGAAAAAGGCGGTAAAAAATATTTTCACCCTTTTGTCATAATTTTATCGACTAGGCGTCTTACGAAGAGTTGCTCAAAATATTATTCCGCATCTTTTGAAATAAAAAAAAGGCTAACCTTTCATAAGCGCTTAACTACACTTTCATATTCTAACTTTTTCCAGCTATGAGATAACAGGTTGTTATCTTGGACAAAGCTGTAGAGCAGGTAATTTTGAGAAAAGTTGCTGAAGATATTAAGTTTCTAGAGCCTAACGCTGAAGAGATATAATTGGTTTTCTTTCAACACTACTTAAAAACTGTTTATTTTTTGCGATAATTTGTACTTTATTCAAATATGACGATTACAATATGTTCTAAAAAATTGTATGAATTATTAAATTACACATTTTTGCTGAACACACAAATACTCTCTGATGACCTCATTTTGATATATGGTGATTGAAGTGTCTGTGTGACATCATAATCAACAGCCTCAAAAAGGGTTGGCAACAGATCTAGAACAGATTGTTTTTGAAAAAAATAATAATGATGCGAAATAATATTTTGAGCAACTCTTCTTAAGACACCTAGTCGATAAAATGATGACAAAAGGGTGAAAATGTTTTTGACCGTCTTTTTTCAGAATTGGGCCACTGTGTGGTTGTCCATACTGCCGCTTACTGCTTATTAAAGCATTTATCTATCATGCACGGCTCTCAATCTGATTGTTAGAATGTTCACACGCAAATGCAATGGTTAGTACATTTGTTAATCTAAGAGAGGGTTTTGAACATCCGCTATCCCTGTTTGTTCGATATGGATAAACGTGATAATAGTTTTAGGACTACGAACAGTGTAACTTATATTTACAGTAGGTTTCTCAAGAGAATCAATCATGAGGTTTATGTTTTTCTTCTCTTATTGACCCACAATTTTTAAATACAATCGTTACATACTATCATAATTTGCCTTTCATGTATATAGATACAAAGTATATGTATCCCACCATAAGTTGATTCATATTGACAATCATGCAGCTATTATTCCAAAGGTGCTCTAATACCCCCCAAAACGTTTGTTCGGATCAGCACAATACGCATTAGAGCAGCGACAGTTTACGACTCGGGGTGTTCCACGGTCTGAAAACGACTACTCCAAAACGTAACATGTCATGCTGACGAAAATATTTGTCTCAAGCTACCCTTTGCTTTCGCTTTCGGTGCGTCAGAGCAAGCTTTCCTTGAATCTATATTTTCGGTCAAAACCATCGCAATATGTACGCTTTGTTAGGCCCACAACAAATCAACTTGATTCATAAAAATGGACTAATTCATTGAAAAGTCGAAAACTACCTGCACATGCGGTGTTTCGCTTTTGATACCACATAGAAAATTATGCAAGGTTGTACGTTTGCGTCTTCGGTCTAACACATGCCTACTTTGGAAAAAGAACAAGTGAAATACGAGTAAAAACTTGTTTCACGACAGTTACAGTTTTGCCTCACATGTTTTGTTTACATTCGGAAGGTTCTTCGTTTTCCTCCTATCCTAGTACATACCGTCATGCAGAGGGGCGGGTATTTATTGATATTTTTGGCTTTCGATGGTTGACTTTTGGGAACATTGTTTTGCAAGTTACAATTGTTAAACATAGTATTCTGCCCTGTCAACAACGGTGTTCAAGTTGCCGCTAATATTTTTCATGCTCATCATTGCAGCTCACAGCTACACGGTTGCGACCTTGTTGCTTCCCGAGCACGGTAATGGTGATGATTTTTGGGCAGTTTTATAATTCACTTTATCGGAAAGCGGCAGTTGGGCAGTTTAGCGGCTAGTTCACATTGTGCCCTACAAATCGAGCGAAAACCAGTTTGAACCTTTCTGAACCAGCTGGTAGTCATTCATTCGTTCGCATTGGATGACTCGGAGAAGGGATCCTAAGGGCGTTAGGGTAGTTCAGATTTGTTGCACAGCCAACTCTGACTGTCTCGATAAATTTTAAGGGTTTTGAAGAGTCGTGCTAGTTGAAGTGCGTTGTTTTTTTTTTCGTTCTATGGAAATCAATTAAGCTCATGTTCCAGCAGAAATGTAGCATTGAAGAAAAATCAAAACTACCTGTACATGGAAGTTAATTTATCGGGCTAAATGATGAACAGAATAAATAAATCGGATCATTGATATGGGAAAACTAAATCGAAATGAAAAATGCCATCGGAAATAACAACGCTAGACATAAGTGAATGGTTATCTGGGTAATTCAAAGCATCGATTCCGCTTCGGACCACTCATTCGTTTTGAAATCAGGTACTGACTCTTCTCCTAAAAGCTGAACTAAAATGTTTGTGATCTCGAACTGCACAAGTCCTTTGATGTTTCTATGGGAATTACTATGACAAATTCAACCATTTTGGTTCTTATCCTTCTAGTTTTTCGGCATTAGTAAAAGATGGAAATGTTTGTTATCTGCGCTACGAAAAAAATCTGCCGAAGACCATTTCTTGACTGAAATTCTTTCTTCTTCTTTTAGCATTTCAATCTTATTGCTTTCACAATTCGCTTATTGCTTGCTCTCAACTTAGTGTACTAAATGCACTTCCACAGTTATTAATTGAGAGCTTCTTCTTCTTCTTCTTCTTCTTCTTCTTCTTCTTTTGTTTTTGAGAGGGACTTTAACCCTTCGGGTCATTCGTCCCTTTGAGAGCTTTCTATGGAAGTTACATTTAAAGCAACAAAAATTGACAAAAGGTCCTTTTAAAAAGAATCGAATCATAACGCAAAATAGCCGGAAGGGGGCCAAAATGTAAAAGTGGCGCATGAGCAGACACCAGGATAATCCGTGAGACCAAAAAACAAGATGTCGAATTCTGGTCGAACCACTCGACGACGCATTGGTGAACGTTGTTTGAAGAACCATTTAGCTCGGAAACTTCAAAAAGGCACAACGACTAGTGTACGTAAGGAATCATAGTAACAGGCCACTGGAGTTTTCAAAACAATTTAAAAAGGGATGAAGGGCTCAAACCAACAATGAAAAATAGTAGAGGGAGTGTTAGGTTTGGGGCTTTTTCCCATAGTTTACATTTTGACCGCAGATTATATACCCATCTGTGTGAAAATTTGGAACAGTCGTTGCCAAAAATGTGATTGGAAAATAACTACACGTTTCAACAGGATAAAGATCCTAAACAAAACACACAATACAGAAGGCACTTTCTTTTTACCTTTTCTGTCGCACAAAATCCACTAAATGACACCCAATAGCTCTGATCCTAGCATCCTCGATAATTGTGTGGACAAAACCGGTGTTACCAACAGAGAATCAACCATACACTTTCAAAACCCGCTGCAAACCATACCAAAGTGATTGCAGTTGGTCATTGTAGCAAAGGGAGCTTATAATAACTTTTCGATTTGGATTTTTTCGAACATTGAATGATTTTTTTATGTCATACCAATAAAAAATGCTTATAACTTTAAACTTCTCTATCATAAATCTGCATCAAAAATCTCCGTTAACATGAAGGCAGTTTTGAATTCTGGTTTATAAACTAGGGATGGAAAAAAATATTCAAAATCACGGAATCTCTTTAAAAGTAGCATGTTTTGTTTGACTGTTTATATCATGGACGATGAAACCTACATAAAACTCTATTATAATACACTACCGGGACCACAGTTTTATACCTCGCCGAAAGGAAAGGATATTCCTGGATCCGTGAAAACCATTTACACCGAAAAAATCAGCAAACAGGTAATGGTATGGCAGGGCATAAGCGGATATCGAAAAATATCTCGTCCGTTCATTGCGATAGAAACACTGAATAGTCAAATATACGTGAAGGAGTGTCTGCAAAAAAGGTAGCTACCCTTGCTCAAGAGTGGAACAAAAGGAACAACGTCATATTTGTACCGAAGGGGATGAATCCACCAAACTGCCTAGAGATTCGCTCTTTCGAAACTTTCTGGGCTTTGACGGAGGCGAAGCTGAGAAAACACATGAAACCAGCGGATAGTGTTGAAAAATTTAAAAAAGATTGGCCAAAAGTAGTGAAAATGGTAGGAGACAGCACTGTGCAAATGCTTATGAGTTGTGTTAATCAAAAAGTTAGATAACACGCCTACCCTACGAATAATCAAGCAATTTGAAATGAAGATGGTAAGGGAACATTTTTTATTGTTGTTGAGAAAACATTGTTATTCACTATGTTTGAGAATGAAATAATCAAAAATCATTGTTAGTCTTTTTTGGTTGAGAAAGAAAGTGTATTCATATTTTTCGGAACAGTCTATAAACATTCCAATAGACATGAAGGATAATGCGGTTTTTCAAATGACTTATCTAAACATTCACTAAAGCAACAAAATCTGTGTAAAGTGAATTCTAAGATTTTCATTATATAATGACCGGTAGACCATATGTCATCTGAGTGTTTTAAAATGGTTTTATTCTAATTTGTTTTGTGAAGTTTCGTTTTAAGTATAGTGAATACAGCTGACAATGCCTAAGATTATAGAAAAAAAGAAATCACTTGAAAATTTAAAAAATTTAAACGATTGCTAATTATTATCCTGATTCAAGGGGTACATACGCTATTGAGTTGTTTATTTTTATAATACAAATAGAAGAAATGTTTAGGCCGACATCGTTGACTAACCTCTGCAACGCATATTAAAACCTTTACTTGAGTTTATTCTTCCATCTAAAAACGTCATTGAAAATATTTATATGTTCACTTGATAATTTAGCTATAGCATGTGAGTATAGTATTCTGTGCTGCTATAGTATGTGAGGATATCGGGTGCGTCCTCGAATTCGTTTGAAACACGCTAAGGACCTCGACAAGGCGATGACCATTCCTGCCTCCTGTTTAACCTTTCTAATGTATTCGTATTAATATGACCTGAAACGGACCTTTAAAATGCGATTACTTTTAAAAATTATAACCTAACAAAATTTTGTTTTTTTTTTTTTGACATTCAAAGACAGGCTCCGGAGTAAAAGTGACCAAATTATAATTAAAACACAACTTACTCGTATGACATATCAAACTCTGTGAAATTTATTTTAGTCGGTCAATTCCGTCAAATACAAGATTGTTAAGCATGTTCATAAAATTCATGCTGCAACGATTGTTTCGAGTGTAGAAAAATTGAAATTTGATTATCCATTCATCAAAAAATCATCCGGTCAAGCCCAGGTCAAGATGACCCGAACGCATTATGTATTCGTATATCTTTGTTGATAAAACTACTGCATAAATATCCAAAACAAATTGAGTTTTTTCACAACGTGTCATGCTCCAAATATTGGCATGATAAGAGCCAAAATTTCATGCGCCCCGCGAGTTTACAACAACAAAAAGAAAATCAAAACAAATATATTCCATCAATTAATCATGAATTTCATGAAAATTCAATAAAGTTAACAAAAACAATGTCGAAATTGGTCACAAATCTTCAATTGATTTGTATTACATTTAAAAATTTGTGCCTCTACCTTTCCACATTTCAATTATTTGTAATACTTCAAGTGAATAATTTCCTTAAGATAGCTAGGTAGATAGGTAGCTGAGACACTTGGATGAGAAAGTCTATGATTGGCGTTTACATTCAATGTTTAGTGTTTAAAATGGAGACGAATGAAAATGCACGTGTGCGAGCGGATTTTTTACGAACATATGGCAAATCCTGACTTGTCAATACGGGATCTTGCAAAAATAATTGATATACCTAAATCCACTGTACACGGTGGGTTCAAATCATTTTCGGAACGTTTGACGGTCGAGAGGAAACCGAGAAGTGATAACAACTTAACATAATATAACACCTGTCATGGTCCGAAAAGTGAAAAGAACATTGAAGGAAAACCCAAGTCTCTCTGTTCGAACGGTAGCTCGTAATATAGGAATGTCAGCTAATTTTGTTATAAAATCAAAACAACGTTTAAGGTTGAAGTCGTAGAAAGTAAAAACAGTTCCAAATCTCAACGAACAACAGAACTTGACAGTAAAATCAAGGGGTCAACGTTTGAATTGCGAATATTAGACAAAGTGTCATGCGTTGTTATGGACGATACCACTTATGTTCTGGAGGATTTCAAGCAGCCCAAAAGGAGCTTCAAGAGGATTTCAAGCAGCCCGATTTGTCATCCTCATTCACCGCTATACTAAAAATGCAATGGAGCAGTACGAAGCAAATCAAATGAATATTATACCAAAAACCGTAAATCCGCCAAACGTTACTCTGGTCAGTTACGTACAATCGAGAGATATTGAGCTCTGATGAAGCGGAAGCTCTCTGGAAAAAAACAAGTAATCATAAGAATCAAACACTTCTAATAAATTTAGACGAAGACGGCCACCACGGTATCAGCAGAGTCTGTATGAACTCTAATGGATGGAGTTAAGCGCAAAGTTTGAAAATTTTATGGAAGTATCGATTAACTAGGTTTTGGCTTCATGATGTTGGTCATTATCATCTTGGTGTTTCCAATCATCTTCAAGTGATACCGGCTCTGACAAAAGCTTGTTATAAAGCTAGTATACATAGACCTTTTGTAGACATATCAGGTACTTTACGAGTCATAGAAAGGTTCGAAGTAGTAAATCGCTTTGATTGTCCAGCCATAAAAATATTGTTCAATTTTTTTCCACTTTCAAAGATTCTCATGCTTTCAGCTCCATTTTAAGAGAAGAAGCCGGTATACTAGAAGGGACCCAAGTCCTACAATCTGCTGCTTTCTAGAGCTCTCTTTTGTCAATTCAACGGCGATTATCAAAAAATGGACGGTTACCAAAGTGCTAAACCCCTTTCAGCAGCGCATAACGTTAAGAGGAGGAGAGGAGAGGAAGGCAGTGGTAAATGGATTTAAGAAAAAAATCGGATATCTCATTCAAGTTGTTGCAGAAAAAGTCAAAATGTCTTCATCGTTCGTTCAGAAAATAAAAAAAAAGTGCGGGTCTGAAGTCTTTCAAAGTAGGTGTTGCTCCAAATTGTGATAATACGCAGAACAAGAGCGCAAAATCTCAAACACGGAAATTATATGTCAAAATTTCAAAATAAATTTCTTATTAGAAAGGCAATATGTGGATGCAGTCTCAGAAGCGACATTTTCTTCACGACTGAAACCATAAATGGACATAATAAAGTGACAGAATGTCTTAATAAACGAGCGTTGCCATTTATTCGGAAATATAACGGTTTGGTGCTTTTCTGGCCAGACCTGGCATCTTATGGCCTGTTAATAAACCACGTGGACTCCTTTTTGAAAATCTCATTATTGTAGCCATTTTAAACATAATTTTCCGGCAGTATCACTTGTAGTTTTTCTACATCCTGAACGGTTTTGTAGGAAAGTTTTCTCAGATTTTTACTAACGTATTTTTGAGCAAATTTCCTCATAACTCGGAAAGAAAACTTCACGAATAGTTCGGCATTGAGGCTCAAAAGCCAATTGTAAACCAAGACTCTAATCGTTGATTTCTCACGAATCCCAAAATTCCTACAATATTTAACTACACCATATGGTATAGCAAACTTTCCAAACTGCTTTTAAATCGCTAGAGTGTTTTGAGATTACAGAGAAATCAACGTTTAAAATCATTGTTGACAAATGGATTTCAGGCCCTAATCATGAATTATTCGAGATTTGATGCTGCGGTGCTCCGTTCCAGAGTTATTAATTTTTTAAATGAGTGATCTCCGGCAAAATTGGAAAATTTCAATTTGTTTTTTTTTTAAATTTTGTATGATTCATATGATGATGATGGTGATGTGAACTACCATCTATTGTAGCAAGGCAACTGCCTTTTAATTAACGATTTGATCAAGGTTATTCTGTGGTAAATGTTTCATTATGATCCTGTATGAAGGGCAAAAAACCTATTGTGTGCCCGTAAGCAGATACACTTACGCGCAACCCAAAGCTACAAGGAGCCGAGAATCTCATTCCAGAAACAAGTTCACAGAAACCACACCGAAAGAGTCCCATAAGATGGGGAAGAGAGCCCTCCCTTTATTCACAAAATATTAACATTAGGAAGTTGGCAGTCTCACTCTTCCTATCCAAATCGCTACAATCGGGTGCTTTGATGGTCCCTCCCTTCATCCCAGTATATGGTGTTGTATAAACATATGAAAAATTCAGAAAAATAAATATGATTTTCTAACATGGATTTTGATGTCATTTGACCCTAAAGCTTGTGTTGGAAAATTGGCTTCCCCACTTACTGCTTCAACCTCCCATTGATGTAAGGTCCAAATTGTCGCCTCGATGTTTCTGCTTTTGAACAGCTGACTTTACTAGCGCATATCAAGACTCACAAGGTGTCATATGGCACCGCTCGCGGCCACGAGAAAGGGAAGACGACAGGACAAAAAAGAGAATCATTAGTAATTGGTAACATGCCATGCGCATGTGAGATTTTCATCGTTATATTAATGAGTTGTTTACACCATTCCAGCGCGTTTAGTTATAGAAAACAAGACACGTTCTTCTTCGTGCTACATTTGGGAATATCAAAGCCTTGATCTCCCATCGCATCTTCAAGTGGTCATTACAAACTGTCCATTTGTTTCAGGCACTTTTGAATGTTGATGTGGCAGCCAGTTCACACATGATATCTACCGCAACCAAGCCCGCAGAACACGCCCATGCTCCTTTCTGAACCGAACGGAAGGGTTAATTTTGTGTGGTTCATATATCCATAGACTCATGCATTGACAAAGTTTCAGAATAATCTGACACCATTTGGCATAGCCTGAACGATAATAAAACAAATCCCGTTATCAGCTATGGACAGTGTAGAATTACTTTGGTTTCCGCACAAACTCAATCTAACGTTCAACAGCCGATCAACTGCTTTTGCTGATATTCCTGACAAAATGTTGTTTGTTTTCTGAAGTTTGACAAAACTTTCGTTTGTTAGCTGAATTTCGATAAATTAGTCCCTGAATCTCATTAAATTTAATTACCCAAATGACCGGCTGATGGATTCTCGGAGAAAAAAAGATAGTGCTCAGTTTCGGAACAAACTCGACTTGAATTTCAGATCATTTTTCTAAGATCTGTGGGCCTTATGTTAATTTATCGCTTCCTAGGGGTCCAAATTACGCCACTTGCACACTTAATTTTTTTCGCCGTGAATCCAATAGCCGATCATTTCGGCATTTCAATATACTGAGATTCATTGAATAAATTAAGGACATTCGGCTAACGAATTAAAATTTCCCCGATACTCAGCTGACAAACAAACATTAAACAGGGATATCAGCAAAAGTAACTGCCGTGTTTATCTGCTGTTGGACGTTATGCCGAGGTAAATTGAGTGTGTGGATATTTATACCTTTCGTTCTTACAACTTCAGTTGGGTAACAGATGACTCGATCACTCTAAAATCATGAACATATTTCATGTTTTTCACACAATATTTCCAAAATGGCCGAAATAGCGCTACTTGACCAGAAGGGAATAACAGAAAAATAACAAAATTATAACAAACCTTGTTACGACTAACTGATTGTGATATAAGTTTGTAAAAGATGCTTTCATCTGGATAATTGTATAACATACTTAAAACAAATTAAGATATGATGCCACACGAGGCACAATCTGCGTAAAGAAATAAATTAATTCTAACACTAACTGATATGATTTTGCTTCATAGTAACAAAACTGTTACAAGGTTTGTTTTGTTTATGTTATATCTATATCATAGTTTGCTATAATTTTGTTAGCTCTAGAGATTTTTTTGTTACAGTTTCTGTTATTTTAACAACATCCGCGATCTAAATTTGAACAACCTTTGTTATAAAAACAGAGTAACTGAATAACAAAACTTGAATTAATTTTGTTTTCCCTTTTGGTCGGGTACCCTTGCTGACAAAGTAAATTTCAGTAATATGTCTAAAAACAACTTACAACCCAGACTGACATTTAACAATCTACATACTTCGACAAAAACTGGCACCATCGGGTGAGATCAATATTAAATGATATTAAAGTCACATTTTAACTAAACAAACAAGTCAGGGATGCTTAATTCAGCAATAAAAGTTAAGTTTATAATAAAGGTAATAAAACATGGGTTTGACAGCCTCGAAGCTGTCCCAGATAAGCATTAAATTCGATAGATGGATTGAGGCTGCGAATGATATCACGCTCATTTTACACTTTTGGTTTCAGGCAACATTCATGCAACGTTCACTCAGATACCGATGGTCGGTGACTTCAGATTGTGTTAGTTTCGTTTCGTTTCTAATAATTGCAGGTCGTGGCAAGGTCAATGCCGTCGTATCGAAGTTAGCTCGAAAATGTACAGCGGAAGAACACGCAGAAAAACGCCACTACCGGTGTCATCCATATCCTTTGCTGAACGTCAATTTTTTTGTTGAGAGTTACAAACACCTTCTAATGCGGGGTAACATCAAACTCGGTTGGTCTGAACTCAGAGGTCGCAATGGTTGGACGAAGCTCAGCCGGAGAGTTCACTTATAAGACAATCGCTCGCGGTTTTGGTTTTTTTTTTTGGTTGAAATATTTGAACCAGAGCAAAGACACCTAACAAATTGCCGGCACATCATCGCGGTGAGCAGTGAATGGATTTTCTAAAATGCGCTTGTAAATAGCGAGGGTCTTTCGTAATGACATCTTTGCCATCTGTTTTTTTGTTTCGTGTTCGTTCGTTGAATTGCCAGCTTCACTTCGGATGGACAACGGTGCATGGGTTCAGATGCAATTTTGATCAACGGACACGGTATTGCGGTCAGTGGAGTTCGCTTCGCCACGCTACTTAGCATTAATCTTTTAACTACTAGCCTACGGGCATGGATTGGTGATTATTGTTTCCAAACTACTTTGATAGGGTATGTGTCTCTTGACTCTGCCTAATATGTAACGATTGATTACATTTTTTATTATAACTCATAAAGTATTGGACCTGGAAGCGATATTCAACTAGTTATACACTTGCTTAGATAAGTTTAATTAGCCATTCGGTAATATATATCACGAAAAGTTACACAAACGATTTTATAGAGTCAGAAACTTTCGAGGGATATGGATGTAATGTCGGTCTATATGTAACCAAATTGGGTCTATTCATTTCATGGAAGCAACTTTGTCTCATAGATTTGTTATTAATTGAAGTCTAAGAACGGATCTTCTGATTAACGGCGTTGTCAGCTGTATTCGATCTACCCAACACAAAATTGCACAAATCAAACTAGAATACAACATGGGACCATAGAAAATAAAATGTTTCTAACATAGGGTTTACGGTTTTCTTGTTAAATCATTTTTATATTACCTGTGTGAACGGTGTGTTTATAACGTGTGACTGTTTTCTGTACATATTGGCTGCATTACTCGGTTTATAGGTTCAGTTTAGTCAAATTTATTTCATTCGAAGATCGTGTTGATAATCTGTTCAGCTTAACCAGTAAAGTCATGATATTTGAAAAATTAGGGAAATCGCTAATTACGCGGAAGTGAACAACCATACATTGATAAATAATGCCTTAATTACTTCGAAAAAAATCGGTCACCTGATAGCAAGATAATTTTGTTGATCATGGCTGAGTTAATGACCTATTTGGTACATAGGCCGAATGAAGGAGCCAGGCAGCATCAAATCCTCATAGAATAATTGTGTGATCGTATGTAACCAAATATAATATTTTCATAATGATTCAAAAGGATATAGGGTAGGGAACGGCTATTTAGGTTCAAAACTCCTACATGTTCCAAATTATTTCACTTTTAATTATACGAATATAAGCTCTATCTATCAGGCTAATGAATCATGATGTGTTACCAATTTATGTCTGTTATATTGAAGATTTAAACTACTACCTGTTGAAGAAGTTCGCGTTAATTTTGCCTTTGTGTATTTTGCATTTGTTCGCAGGTACCGGAGGGAATGTCTTCATCAGCTCCTTCTCACTTGTTGCCAGAATGTGATGTTGAACAATGAGTTAGATTTATTCCATATTTAGATGATCTGAAATCACTATTTATTTCATGTTTCTTCAGTATTCAGGTTGATTATGCTTATGGTTATATTGTCATCATATGGCACTATCATACCATTAAAAGTACGTCTTGACTCAACGATAAACCATGCTACGCTGTTGAGCAGCAGCCATGGCATCACTGTTGCTTTTGAGAGATTCCATGGTTCCTCTCTTCTTTGTTAACCATGGATATAGCGCATAGGTTTTGAAAGGTGAAGCCTGCTGTCTGCTGCTCGTTTGTCATCACAGTCCCTTTGGCTAACATTTCCGTGAGAGTAAATGAAATAAGAAAAACACATTGCCAATCTAAGGATGACGTCGTGTACGTCTGTCACATAGCCTGCTAGTAGACGAGTTTATGATCATAGCAATCGACCTGCTTTGGTTGATTGTTTTCGAGAGTGGATGGGTAAAACGAAGAAGAAAAAGGGGGTAAAAGAGGGTAAAACTGAAGAAAACATTTTCTTGCTCGGAAAGCAAACCGCATGCTCTTAGTTAGTGCCTGCAATTGGGAACTTTATTCCATGCCTATGTATTTTTTTGAGTTTGATGCTCGTTTCTGAAGGTATCATAACGAATAATGCCTAGACTAGACCGGAAATAAAACCCAGTTAGCTCCAGCATGGTATAGCTTTGTAGCTGTACTTTCACCCACTGAGCTAAGAGAGGAGCCCAAATGAATTAGATCTTAATTAATAACTGTGGAATTGCATTTAGAACACTAAGTTGAGAGTGAGCAATAAGCTAATTGCGAATGCAATAAGCTTGAAACGCTAAGAAAGAAAGGAGATGAGCTTAAGGCCTAACTGACGACCTAGAACATCCTGAATACGAAGAAGTTCAGAAAGAAAAATGTATGTACCTTATTACTAGTGTAAAGCGTTGCGCAGTGGGCAAAAATGAACCAAAATTCCCATAAATTTAGACGGCGCATTGGAGGGCTCCTGAACAATAGCTTATCTTATCGAAAAAAATGCGCCAGGAATCGAATGGTGTTGGTCTCATTTAAGGCTGACAACAGTAAGTGTCAACCATTAAAGGGACCATCACCATTCGGTTCTCCGGACATTTTTTCATAAGTGAGAGTAATATTACTGGCGCCAATCTTTTATTCTACACGGTATATGAGTTTATTGAAGTTTATTGGGAAATCGGGTACAAAAGACCAATCCTCCGATCGAGAAAGCCGGGGCCAAGACAGGGGTTGGAACGTCTGGGGGTAGTGGATACCACAGGGTCATCTCTGTTCCTCTTACCACGACCGCTTACTGGTTCCAGCCGGATCCCGCTTCGCTTCCTCCGTTGTAATTCGTTTAGCCGTTCAGGGGAGCTAACGTTTCCAGTGTACACCGTGGGGAGGCGAACTGTTTCCACTGCTCTCTGTGGTGCTCTCGGTTATCCAAAATGTACTTGAGTTCAGAGCTTCGAATCAACAGTTGTAAGAATAGCTTTTAGAGCTACATAAGGTTGCGACATGTAACAAACATTTTGAATGGACATTTTGGAAGATCGACAGTCTTTATTTGATAATTGTCTACTGTTTTAGGTCATCCAAACTGTCCTTGAGTTCAGAAATTAAGATCTACCAAAGTAATTATAGGTTTCTGGGCTATACAAAGTTACGCACGTATTCAACCATATTCATTAAATATTTTCGAACGTAAAACAAAATATAATGATATAAACTAGGATGATCTAGGTCACACAAACTGTCCTCGAGTTCAGGACATAAGGTCTGCAGTTGTAACAGTAGGGGTTTTTCGAGTGTACAAAGTGGGTAATTATGAATTTAACAATATTCATTGAATAGTGTGGATGGTCAACAGACATAATGCGACAAACTTGGGATATTCTAGGACATCCACTAGGAGAGCCACAATTGTAACAGTATTTAACGGAGACAAATCCGTTTCTGTTTTTATGAATAAAAAATCATGAAACTAACTCTTATCTTGTTTTATGATTTCATGTTTCTTATTCATGCTTTCAGGAATAAAATGACCGATGCGAGTTATGAACTTTGGAAGAATTGTTTTGCCTCTAATCTTAAGCTGTGTAATCATCTTCAAAAATCAGGCTTCTATTCGAGAATAACTATAGGGTAGTGAGTACATCCACCAAGGCCATCCACCGCATTTCGCATCCACACTAGGTTCGAATCCCGACGTTGGATTTATTTTTTTATTTACATTCAGAGTCGATAAAGTTGATTAGCCAGATTCATGAATAATATTTTAAATATCAGGAATTCACTCATGGTTTTAACCCGATCAAATCATCATTTAATTGCGGTGGAAAAATAGTTCATGATAACAGGAAAATTGTTCATGGTGTATATTCATAACACAAGAACACAACATATGCATGAAATCATGACCTGTTTTTCTCATTTGGAAGAACTAATTATTTCCCGTGTAAAAGGGCTATATACGTGACGATACGTATTAAAACATGTTCAATGAATCTTTTGGAAGGTCAACAGTCGTTATTTTATAACTTTGTGATCCTCCAAGGAATTCAAACTGTCCTGAAGTTTTGAATTTGAAATCTACGGTAGTAGCTTTTGGGGCTAGACAAAGCTACGTCATGTGTGTTTCAAAGCATAATCGGTGAATGTTACCGAAGTTAATAATACATGAAAATACTCTTCTTGAGATCTAACATTGTATAGTGGATAAAGCTACTGTTACAACAGCAGATCTTAAGTTCTGAACTCCAGGACAGTTTTTTCTGGCATAGATTTCGAATTGCTTCGTATACGTTAGAATTTATTGGACATCATAAAACTAATAAAAACTTTTCAAGAAACTCGTAAAACATTCAAGAACTATCGAGCACCTAACAAGAACATGATGAGCATGAGCATGAGCACGATTGACCGCCCGAGGTTGCTTTCTGCTGGGCCCTTTGTCTGTGAAACGGAAAAAGTAGGGCCATAAACAATGATAGTTTTGAATCAATGTTTTGGATAAAGAAAATATTTTTGAGCCTTTTTAGAAAAAAACGTAAACCACCCTTCTTTATTTTCAAATACATAACGTGCGTTAGTTGGGCTAAAACTAACAACAATGCATAACTGCGAAGCTAAAAATATCAAAACAAAATACTGAGAAAGGACGTTATAATTCAATATGATAATAACAGTTATATTTGTAATGTCTGCATGTTTGTGGTCCAGCTACAAGACGAACCTGCATTATCATAGCCACGAGGGAAAAATAATCTAAAACCCCTATACAATACCTGTAAATTCTATGGATGATCGGGGACGCACGCTCCATGTCATTTGTCTACTCACCATTTTGCAGCCCGAACTAACAAGCACCTAACAAGATCAGAAACAGTATAGAAAACTGAAGGAACTTAGGAAAGAATGTGTGCCTAGTAGACTAGCAGAATTCTAAAAAGTGTTTATACATATCTGATATTCCTGTTAACAAATTTCTGAAGTTTGTTAAGAATGTTTTACTTACCCTATCAATCAATCCCAGGCCGGATGGCCTCTTCTTTATACAGAAGTTGCTCCATTCTATTCGGTCCATGGCTGCATTTCGCCAGCCTCGCAGTATACAAAGGGTCGCCTTCTACCTGAGCTTTCCACCTTGCTCGTTGCACCCCTCTTCTCCTTGAGACTGTCAGTCCGTTTTCTAGAATCATTATAACTGGGCTGTCGTCAGGCGTTCTTACGAAAAGCCCAACCCACCGTATTCGACCGAATTTAGCGGTGTGAACGATAGGAGGTTCTCCGAGCAACTAATGCAGTACGCGGTTCATTCATCTCCACCGTAGATCGTACGCAACACCTTCCGTTAAAAGACACAAAGGGCGCGTTCGTCGTCCACAAGCATTTTCCATGTTTCGCGGTCGTAGAGGTCTAATTAATGTTTTGTAGATGCTTATTCGATCTTAGCGTCCGTTGGAGTTCAAAGTAGGTCAATACGCAGCAATAACGTGCCTTTGTATCTCTCTGCTGGTGTTTTATTCGACGGTCATCAATGAGCCCAGATACACGAGTTCGTCGAACGCCTCGAGTTCATCACAATTTAATCCACATCAGTATCACAAAAACATATTCCTACCCTTTCCTTATTTTACCAGCATTGGGGCGTAGCCAGCGCCAGTATTAGCTTGTTCTTGGATCAACAGATCTTACGTTTTGAGAGTTAATGTTTGACCTAAGCATCATAAGTTGGCTCTCTGTTAAATTACAGCTGATCGGGCAATAATGCTCATCATGCACATGCGCATGGTCATACAGACTCCGTAGTATTCGTTTAAGAAAATTAACCGTAGAAGTTACGAAATCGCAGTAGACGTAGAAACGGTTGACCCTCGCCGACGTGAATCGGGTTAGATCATGCAGGCCATAGTTAACCGAAATTTTCTTGTTTGCAATTCCCTCTCTTGGGAATTGCATTTTCAGGCCTTGCATTTTCGCAACTCCAAAATGAACGTCATTTCGATAACGCTGCAGTGGCCGTTCAGCATGAAACGAATATGAAAATGAAAGACATTTAGAACGAACAACACGCGTTCTCCCCCATTTCGATGTAAAGGCTTCCGATGCTCGAGTTAAAGCAGTCTCAATTTGTCATTTTGATTTTTTTGCATATAATACTCTCCTCGATATATTTTCTTATTTATTTATTTATTTATTTTGTTTAATTTATCTGACCGTAGTCTACATGAATGTATTAAAACTATTGTCCCCTAGATTGTAGCACCCTTGGCGCAGTTATTCTATTTTTTAAAGATCTAGAAGATTCTCCAAAGTCGAAGAGGTCGTCAACTAACGAGAAGGTACGAACAATCATATCAGTGGCTCATTAAAACCGTAAAAAAGAATCTGGTCAGCAGAAGAGATGACGATCTAAGTTTCCCACTCGAAAGTCAATGCAAGACAGAAGTGCAGGTGCGTCAATTTCACCCTTCACAATCTTTGCGGCAAGGGTAGCTTGTTGAATACATCGGCGGCGGTGGAGCGTGTCAAGTCCTAGAAGCCGGCATCGTTCGGGATACGGAGGGAGATCTTGAGGATTACGCCAGGGTAAGCTTCTGAGTGCAATGCGTATGAATCTATGTTGAACTCGTTCAATTCTGAGATTACATGACAATTGATACGGAGTCGAAATCCCCGCAGCATGTTCAAGAGCCGGTCGTACAAGTGCACAGTAGAGTGCTTTGAGGCAGTGAGGATCGGTGAAATTACGGGAGATTTTAGTGATGAGTCCCAACTGTCGTGAAGGTTTTTTGATAATGGTGCTGATGTGCTGATTAAACGTAAATTTTTCGTCCAGTGTCATACTCAAATCACTGACCTGATCAACGCGCTTAAGGACATTTCCATCAATTTGGTTATTAAAAGTGATGGGACGCATTGATCGGTGGAACGTGATAGCAACACATTTATTAATGCTTATCACGAGTTTATTCATCTTACACCAGGTCGAAAACATGTCTAGAAGCTCCTGAAGCCGGTAACTGTCCTCAATAGACCTCACCACAAGGTAGATTTTCAAACCGTCTGCGTATATGAGTACTTTGTTCAATCCTAGCAACAAGGCAGCATCGTTAAAGAACAGCGCAAATAGCAAAGGCCCGAAGTTAATGCCTTGAGGGACGCCTGAATTATTATTAAACGTACTGGAACCAGCTGAATCAAGTTTTACGCTCAGAGCACGACCCATCAAGTAGCTATCCAGCCATACCACAAGGCGCTTTGATGTGCCTACCCGAGCCGAACCAAATAACTGGATAACTGGCCGTGGTATTTAGGAGCTCAGATTAAGAGGTAAAATACCTGAGGCTAATACCATAAAATTGTTCCCACAATGTTATGTGAATACCAAACTCTCAGGTATTCCCAGGTATCCAAAATAACAAGTTTTGTTATTTGAGAGATATTTTGCTTGCAATTCTTAGGTATTTTGCTTAGGTATTTTACCTCTTAATCTGAGCTCTATTATACCAAGGCGAGTTATCAAGATCAAGCTTAGGTATTCATATACTGTTCTCTCCTACTCGGGTAGACGGGATAGTTTGCACAGAAGTATTCTGTGATCAATGACGTCAAAAGCGGCCTTTAAGTTCATTTATATGGCATCCACTTGGTTTAAGCTTCAATCTGCGTAATACAGGTACTAGTGAAGTCCAAAAGGTTCGTTGTTACGGAGCGGCCTGGCATAAATCCATGATGATTGTCTGAAATGTATTGTTTGGTATGGCCAAGAATGAAATTACTAACGACTGTTTTGAAAAGCTTCGATCCCGCAGATAGACTGGTAATTCCTCTGTAGCTGTTCACATTTCTTTTGTCTCCTTTCTTGAACATATAAGATTGTTTCCACACAGCGGGGAACTTCTGCTGCTCAAACGAATTGTTGAAGATGTGGCCAAGAGGAGTCAATAAGGAAGCAGCACAGTGACAAAAGATCAGGCCAGGGCGAATACGAGCTTTTTACGATTCCTAGAAGCAGCAATGATCATGTCCGAAGTGATGGAAAAGAAAGACATCTGCAGGTAAATTAGAAGTTGCCAGTTCAGCTTCTTGTTGAGAAGTGAGGCCAGCGGAGAACACAGACGTGCAATGCTTGGCAAACAGTTTGCATGATTCTTCAGATATAGATGATTCTTATTCGTCAAGAAATACATTTGACGGGATGGAAGAGCATTTCCTTTTAGAATTCAC
This sequence comes from Aedes japonicus, assembly GCA_034211315.2. Lineage (NCBI taxonomy): Eukaryota > Metazoa > Arthropoda > Insecta > Diptera > Culicidae > Aedes > Aedes japonicus. The sequence goes on along the minus strand of JASCZW010000369.1, from coordinate 321,056 downwards.
AAAACTCCAGAAACTTGTTGGATCTCTACGCAAGCCAAATTGTACATGCACAACATGTGATTTATACAGACTAACATTTACTAGGCGGTACACGTCACCTGCAAGTTTGAAGGCCTGTTGATTAGTGAAGAAACGTTGCTTCCAAAGTAACCTCTGTTTAGCATTTCGCTCACGTTTCAACCTACGCAGTTCTGGGTAGCTCCATGGTGGCTTAACAGGTGACCGAATACTAGGGATCTGTGCACAAGATGTCACAGGTGCGCTCTGTTATATCAGTTCGGTCCAGTCCATATTGGACAGAAATTCAGTTAGTGAATCAAAATCAAGTCGGCGGTTGTTCAAAGGTTGCTTCACATCGTGTAGGAAGAGTAGCGTGCATGCGAGGAATAGGCAGGTTGGTTAGGATCAACGGCCAGCAAAGAGACAACAGCTGTTGATACGTTGATAACATTCGCTCTATTCAGATAGTTGCGATTTTGATTAGCTTGAGACATGTTTAGAAAGTCGAAACCATCAACCAGGCTAGCAGCTGCGGAGGCAGTGGAGAAGAGTTGCCATAGCGAAGCCCATCAGCTCCTCTTGTCCAAGATAGTCGTGGTTGGTTATAATATCCACAAACCAGAACCAAATCGCTGGAGGATCATTTGTTACAAAACTCTTGAGCGGAAGCAATATGTGCATCAATGGTTAATACATGCTGGCTACGGTCTGGTGGAATGTAGACAGCGAATAACAACAGTTTTTGGCCCTTGATATACACGAAACGCATACTTGCTCCAAATTTTGTCCATTCGTCAATTCAATCATCGAGCTAGGGTAGTTTTGGGCAAGGGCAACGAGAACACCCCTTAACAAAGTCTTATTACTTTTCTTTTCACTGCGGTCACAACGGTACACTGTAAGAGGTACCAAAACCCTGGAGAGAGTCGATGAAGTCAGCTATACCCGTCTCGGTGAAGATGATGACATCATAATTGCAGTCGTTGGTAAATCAGCATAATCAGCAAGATAAAATGAAAATGATCTTTCATTCGTGCAACATCGTTGAAATTCGATAGAGACACGAACGAGGCGATCGGAAACTCATCGAAAAAATGCAGTGAGGAGCTCTGTATGGGACGTTGGTTGTGTTGCTACAATTTGTTGCGAGGCAACCTGTTGTAGGGAGGAAATTGAAAGTCAATTATTTCTTCGTCGCTTCGATTTTGTCGATTGGTGCTGAAATTGAGACGCCCTGCGTATTCAGTGCTCCATGCATACTAGGAGATGCCACCCAGGTTCAAAAATTGCTCTAATATTATTTCAAGCTAAGCAATGCATTAGGTCTTAAGTAACATTGAGAGATTGTCTTCGTCGACTTTCTCTTTCGTTAATAGTTTGTCTATTAAACGATTTGCTGATGTTTTTGACGCATTGGATCCTCAATTACTCTTTATACTACCGAACTGTGTGTTGAAAATGCTTGAACGTGTTTTTACATAGCCGTAGGAGAAAAGAGAAAATCGACGAAGTCTCCTAATTTTACTTAGAATCTTATACATAGTTCATTGATTTATTGTTCCCCTTCATCAACTCATTCAAAATACTTCCGAATATCTTTAGAAACAGAAAAAACATTCCCTCCAAATTCTTCTTAAATTAACCAACAACTCGTTAGAAACTTGGGTAAAAGTTGTATGCTATAGTGCTGGTGACAACTGTTTTCTGAGACTACGGTCTACCCGTGTTCCCATGTTTCTTGCCTAATCCATCACCCCTTATAACCTCGAAACCGGGTAAACCTCGTGTAATCGATCCACTCCGTAAAGCTAACGCGATTGAGCCTTCCAAATAAATAAAATCGTTAAAAAAATTGCGTCGACCCTACGATCAAATGAACTGATTGCCTACAACATTGCTGGAATTTAAGGTGTACCGTTAGCTGGCGTCATTTTACAAATAGTAGTCGGTTCAGTTGACAGCTTTTTCATTCATTTGAAACATGTTCGGATATGTATTGGTATTTGAAAAGCAAATAAGGGTTAGATATGAACGAGACCGTTAAAATCCCAAGCTGAGTGGGCTAGACCGGTTGGAATATTCGAGGACAGCAAATAAGTTTATGCTTAAATTAACACCACATAGCCCTGATGTAACCCACCCATCAGAGCGCATCGCCCTCGGAAAAGTAAATCATGTTGAGGAAAATCTTCGTGAGATCAGATTCCCACTCTTCGTCCGGAATATTTCGAATTCTTTTTTTAGCATCATCAACCCCAGCAGCCATTAACCTTGACAATGCAACCCACCACTGCACGCACAGCTCCTTGCCATAAGCACAATCGCCAACATTATAGGCACGCACCACCTCGAAAATATCGGCGCACGATCAAAAATACCTTTTCGCTGCGACTAGCGATGAAAGCGAATAGAAAACCGGTAGAGCATCAGAGTTGGCTGTGAATTTATTCACCTCGCGTAATCCCAAATATGTTGATCAACCTCTAGCTCACACAAAGCGGCAAGCATCAGCTGGTGGAGAATAGTTGTGTCCACCCCGTCGCCTATATCTGTTTGCTTATGAATAATTCAGACCTAATCCCACTGAAAACCAAACAACGCTCGGTAATCGATTCTTACCGTAGGTCATAAAATTCACGCGGCATTATGATGCGAACCTTTGTTGCAATTTCAGTAAGCTGCTGATTGAAGAATGTTGAATGGTGTTGCTATTGCTTACGGCTACTATCGGAATGTTTTTATTACTTCTTGTAATTTGGAAAATTAAATCATTACATCCAGCCGTATTAGATTGGACTGTGTGTAACTATAATGTAAGAACCTCCCTTTGCTAAACCGGTAAAACTCAGCTGTGGAAAAAAAAAACTAGTTATGATCGGACTGAGTGCAATTCCCGTTGCAAACTAGACATTTTCTGGGTTCAAATATCTATGATCATTGTTACGGTATACTTCTCACAGCATTTTATTAATGAACAAACGGTGAATGTTCTCAGCTAATAGGTGAGAAAGTATGTACATGTAAATTTCGATGCAAAGTAACGGAACACACTGAAAATGGTAGTTCCGCCTTGAATCAGTAACCTGTCAACTGGTGTGGATCACATAGGCCTTGATTCAACAAAAAAGACAAAACATAGAACTTGAAAGCTAAACGCTGGTTAAGCAACCGAAACAGGCTTGAGAGTATATTATAATTCATAGGTTTTCATGGAACAATCAGCATTACAGTTTGGCATTCCGATTAATAAAACTAGACCTGATTGAGATTCTGCACGTGTTTAGCAAACTCCAAAAAAATTCCAAATAGAATGATTGATCCTTAATGTTACAGTCATTACAAAGTCATCAATCATTTAACGTAGTACAAACTATAATGCGAATTTTTTTTTTTGTGTAAGACCTGTTTCCCTGCGACTAATTAAAACAGACTAATCTGAAGCTGTTCCTTACTTTACAACCAGCACGTGGAAGCCAACTAGCAATCTTAACCTGTCGATCTCGATAGTTATTTTGACATTGTCGTGTGGTTTATACCGTTTCACAAAACTGGTTTATAAACCAGAGGTCTTGATTTAGTGAACTTCAAAATTGTACGGGGTATTTAGTTCTCAACAATTGCGGATCTTCATTCATTGACGTATTTGATTACCCAAGCCAAATCCAGCTAATGCTGATGTCCAAACTTCTGGGAAGACGCTAATTAAATACCTGTATCCAACACCGCCCATTAGGATTGAAGTGTCCAAACGGCAGCGCGGTTGAAAGCCGCTCGATGATGGTATGATCTTTCGACGTTTTAAGTGTTATTTGTCAATTGAGCGGTCATCTCAACAATACGCGGAAATCATTTTCAGTCTACTGTGCGTTACTCATCCAACGATACAGAAGGGTTCTTCTCTTACCTTGATATTTGGTGAAATCTCTGTACAAACGTCAGTGGAATGCAGGCACATTGAGCGATCTTTATGATCTGGCTTTCCGGCAATCCTTCCGGGCGCACTAAAATAATATAACAATTAATTACACGTTCACATGCATTTGCAATTTCAACGTCACTTTGAGGTGAATCTATCGATTAAGAAATTCATTGTAACAAAACAGTCTACAAGAATGATTAGCGACTAATAAATCAAGAAACATCTCAACTCCAAAATAAACAACCTTATTCTGCGTGTTGAAGTAGACGAGACGAGACACTCTCACTAGTGAGATGCGGATTGTCACATTGATTTCTATCTGTTTGATTTACCCGGAGAGTTACAGTCACCGCCAAAATAAAGTGCCTACTTTTCTCATGAACACGTTTCATCTCTGAAGTCATTGAAAAACTCATTATATCGTATTCATATATTTTTCTAAGCATGATAATATTATTATTTTAAAGATGCATGTGTATTTTTGCAATGGAAAATACACATTTTTGCAAAATTATTTTTTGAACCATACGTGGTGTAAATTCGGTGTGTCATAATAAAGTGCCCAATTGAAAATACATTATGTGTATGTAATTTTTACATCCAAACGCCCCTCGTATTCAATTTTTTTGACGTTTCCAAGTGTTTGTTGATCTTCTTATGGATTTCAGTTGTCGGTCAGAAAGATTCAGTGCGAGTTATCTAAATAACCATGGATAATACGGCGGCAAGCAAAACTATTCCCTTGCAGATCCGAAAATGTGTTATTAGTGACATCGAGAAAGGTGAATCGCATCGCAAGATTGGTGAAAAGTATGGATACAACAAAGCAGCGATTACCAAACTTTTTGCAAAGTACAAAACCCATGGTTCAGTAGCTGATCGCCCAGGAAGGGGAAGGAAACGTAGAACAGATTCCCGAACAGATGCGAGAATCATTCGAGAAATTAAGAAAAATCCGGAGGGAGATCAAGGAAGTGATTCAACAACCGATCTCGGGCAGTAATCTACGCAGAAGGATCGCTGAGCACGGTATGAAGAGCAGGTTTTGTAAGAAGTTGCCTTTTATTAGCAAAGTCAACAAAGCGAAACGACTAAAATTTGCTCGGGAACATGCTGATAAACTTTTAGAATATTGGAAGACTGTTTTGTGGACTGATGAGTCTAAATTTGAGTTGTTCAACAGCAAAACACGAGCTCGTGTATGGCGTGGACCTGGACAGGCGCTTCATGATCGACATATCCAGGGCACAGTTAAGCATGGTGGAGGGAACGTGATGGTGTGGGGGTGTTTTTCTTGGGCGGGTGTTGGTGCTTTGTAAAAATCGATGGTATTATGACAGCAGATTCCTACATCGACATATTGCGTAAGAATTTGGAGATTTCGTTGGTTAAAATTGGGCTGGAAAACAAATTTGTGTTCCAGCAAGATAATGACCCAAAACATACCGAGAAGAAGTCAAAGGCATTCTTCCGTTCCTGCCGTATTAAACCTATAGAATGGCCCCCACAGAGTCCAGATCTAAACCCAATAGAGAATCTGTGGACCATCTTGGATTCACGAGTTGATAAGGCAGGAGTTACCAACAAACATAACTATTTTCAAGCTCTTGAGAACGCCTGGGAAGATCTTGGCCCACAACACCTGAAGAATCTGGTGGATGGTGGAGAGTATGCCGAAACGTTTGCAAAAACTGTTGAAGGCCCCGGGAGGTCACATCAACTACTGATCACTCAACAGACTGGATCTACAACTTGTTTTTTTAAAGAAAATAAGAAGTGGGCACTTTATTTTGACATGCATAATTTCTACTATAGTTTGATCTTTCTTGAATAAAAAAATGAATTTGCAGGAAAAGTATTTTTTATGTACCAGACAAGAAAAGAACATAATAAATATGCCATCAAAACAACAAAACTTAGAATCTTTCACTTATTTTACAGTTTGTTGCACAAAAAGGAGAAACTGGGGTAGGTGGGCACTTTTTTCTGGCGGTGACTGTTCCTCACTCGCGGCAAAAATTACTACCCTGTATGTGAGAGCGAGTCGTCTCACCTCACACGCCACGCAGAATAGGTAAATCCCATCATTTCAAAAACATTGAACATGAGTTTGTTCACTTTCACTTTTTTTTTAACTATTTGGAAAAAAAATTGAAGCGTATTAGTAGAACGATTATCGTTGGGAAACTAGGAGAATCAAAAATTAACACTTCGTTTGATCCCTTTTTGAAAATAAAACATTGAAACACTTTTTTCAAATTATCACTAGTAGACGCGGACACATTCCATTAAATTCCACTAGAGAAAGCCTATCTTTTAACAACTAAGCCTATTTCGTCTGCGACTTACAGACTTCTTCAGTGTTTAGTGCTCGAGTACTGCGATTTTTATTGAAAAACTGCTATTTCAATGTTAAATTATAGCATCACTTGGCGGTAACTGTAATGACGCTGAGTAAATTATTGATTCCAATGAATTTCTTTTTTTGGCTGATGAATCACTTGGATATTTTACATACTACGACAATTTTTGAATGTAACCATTTTTTTTTGCGTACTACGGCATTCTTTCTAGTGACTGTACTTGAAAAAAATTGAGACACGCAAAAATGGTTGCCAAAAATTCATTTGCAATTGGATTTTCTTCACACATTCAAGAAATAAAAAACAACAATATAATTCTGTTTCTATTTCATTGGTTTACTGAACTCTTCTCCATGGCCGAATGAGCAAACTTTACCTTTGACACACCTCATAAGATTTTGGGCAATAGTGGGGCTGACTTTGTTTACCCACTGTTTCTTTAAAGCACGTTCTCGAATATTTTAGGTGTTTTACGAAGTTCGTCCTGGTGGCCCTAAACTTTTTGATCGCACGTAGTTACGGCAAGTCGGTCTAGAGAGTTCGGAAGTCTTTTAAGTATGAGCACATACATCCTCAATGTGCAATTACTGGTGATCCCAAACTCTGGCAAGATTGGCACAGGTCCCAGCCGAATACTACTAGGTTACTAGGTTGCCTGAAAAGTACCTTTAATATTAAACACGAAAATATATTTTTTTGTCGAATTCGGTTTTATTTCTCAACACACTCTCCTTTAAGGTCTATACAGCGAGTCCAGCAATTTTTAAATTTTTGGAAGTCCTTCCAAATAGCCATCGGTTTCAGCTATGAGCTCATCATTTGAGTACCGGTGAGCGATCTTTTTAGGTTTGGGAACAAATAGAACTCACTAGGGGCCAAGTCTGGCGAATACGGTGGATGGGGAACCAATTGATACCGGATTTCATTCAATTTTGCTTGAGCAAATGAGGATGAACAATCAGCGCATTTTCGTGATGATAGAGCACACTTTTTCTCGGCAAATGAGGCCGAAACTCGGATTCTTCCATTTAAAAAAAAAAATGGTGATCGGTCTCTTCTCACTGTTGAATGCGTCGACAGAAATGGCTGAAATTTTGACAGCCGTCATTCAGGAGTGAAGCTCACATTGGCGATTACCAACGCCATCTGTAGTAAATTAAAGGGATTTTTCAGGCAGCCTAATATGTTGACGTGACACTCGTTTGACACTCGGAAGCCGAAAAGACCTCTGCACTTCTATGATAAATCACTGGAATGTTGGATACTAGGATTAGATGGCAGCAGGCTTTATTTCGGTTAACGATAAGTGAAATATTCAAATATAGTACTGATTTCCGATTTGCACCGATTTATACTGATTTATATCAACACTGATTTATAGGTACAGTAAATATGCAATTGGGGCCACTCACAAAATGTGACGGTGTTTTTTTTACATTGTGAAAGAAATTAAATTTCCAAATTCGCTTGAGAGCCAATTTGGATCGATTCATACCAACAGTACGGATGCTGTTGTTGCAACATATTGTTCCAACAGATGGTTGCTCGTTCAGTATGGCGAGCGAATAATATGGATTAACTATGATCCCCACCACTGGCCCACCACACCCCGCGAACCACTAAATCTCATCTGGAAGTAGTTTTATTGGTTTTTCTTTTTTCTTTGCTCAGTCGATAACAAGCACCACCGAACATTCGGTAACCGAACCAATAGAAATTACTTTATGCCAGTAGCAAAATATTGCGCAACAAAGCATTGATACAACCGTTCACAGAAAATTCGGTTGGTTGAAGTCTTTTGATGCAAAAACAACCTTGTTATCTTTGTACTAGTCTAACACCCACCACGTGTAATGGCCAAAATAGCGTCTCGTCTCGGTGACACCGCAGGAAGGGCAGTTGCCGCCCCTGGAGGAACACGTCTCGGTAGATTTGCCCATTCATGGTATCCATCTTGTTGTATAGTTGACTTATCACCCCACACCCACAGTTGGCCAAACCAAGAACTTTTTAGCGAATTTGTCCACCTTCGTCTTCCTTACCTCCTCAGAAACGACCATATGAGATGCGGCAACGTAAAACTTCTGCCTCGACAATTGCTTCGAGTCCGGCTTGATGTAAGTCTCGTCGACCATCCCGACGCGTCTCGACTACGTATGCCACTCTCGGTACAGTTTCCTGGCGCGGGTTATGGCTACCGTGTTTTGTGTGTCGTTCCAGTTTGGTGCCTTCCTACCCTTGTATACATGAAGGCCGGCAAGATTCATAGTTTATTCGACAAAACATCCGGAAACCTCCGCCTTCTTCACCACATTGCGGATTCAAATGTTCGGTCGACGCCTGAACAGATTCAACACCTTCCCTGCCTTTACCGGATCAGCTGTCTTCGGTTTTCTGCCACTGGATCGTCTGGGTCTCCTTGAATGATGGCATCCCAGGTATTTTCCGATCCATCTGAAGGATGCATTCGGATTTTTTGCGGATCTGCTCTTGTTCCGATGCCATCTCGAGCATTTGTCAGGTTGTGTTGAAATTACACTTATAGCTAGTTTCAGTCAAAATTTCAACAATTTTTATCCACAATTTTCCGATCCACAGTCCAATCCAAACACAAAACACGGTACTTTTCGGTAGCGTACCGATAAATTCGGATTTTTCTGCCGTTCGTGCAAAATTCGTTTGCGCACTTCCACTTGATTCGACGCCATACTACTGCAATGAGGTCTATACAGGTGGCGAAGAGCAAGGTGTTTGTCAGTATTAGTAACGAAAAATGGGTAAGCAATCCATGATTTCGGGTAGTGACGTAAAACTCCAAAAACAAGAGAATGATTATAAAGCAAGTTAAGTTTTTGTCCGAATTCTTTTAGTTCACAAAAAGGCATTTTTCAGCCGAGACCATTTACAAAATATACCGATTACCGAAAATATTCATTCCTCCTTGTGATTTGCTGTTGTTATAAATTGTTGTTTTTGAAGATCTACGTCACGCATGTTTACAAAAAATCAGCTGTGCATCATCTCACGAACACAATGACAGTACTTTGCATTACACGAATACAATTTAACCACTTCTTCTCCACCTGTATAGACCTCATTGATACTACTAAATGTAACAAGAATGAAACATGTACCATTGGAGAGTTTCAGCTGTCATATAAGTGAAACGTTTCAGCGATCCATGAAATATTTCAAAATCTACACTGAAAGAAAAGTGTGCAAAATTTAACGTGGACAGGCTTTAAACACGTTGTACAGTTGTAAACAGTTGGAAGAAAAGTTTGCCATAACAGCTATTGTCGAACAATTTCAATAACAATGGCTGATCGTGTTGTGTTTTCGAACACAATTAATATTAATGGACTTTCTACTCGCGGTTATAATAAATTGAACAGTTTTGGTAAAACTTATTATTGTCAAAATTTTATCTAGGTGTTCTAAAAGAAAAAATCTCAAATAAAATCGAGTGTTAGTAAAACTGCTCGACTAAATGACCCATTGAAAATAGATCATAAGAAATTCACTTATTGTTTATGTTCATTTGTTTTTCATTTCCTCAACCGAAGCAGACTAGTACATCTACACAAACTTTTTTTTCATTGTTTGCTTAATGACAAAGTACATAGTTTCGCAGTGTTGTTTATAAACAACGGTTATTTCGTGTAAAGCACCATACTTGGCACAGTTTATCCTATAACGATAAGCTTTGAACAAATTGGTATGGGTATGAAGGTAAGAAGTTAAATTTTAATCTAATTTAACTTAAATCGATGCGTTTAGTTCAAATTAACAAATTTAACTACTGAAATTCACGACTTTGTTTCAACGATTAAATATCGATAAGAATGCAGCGCGGAAGGTTGGAAGTCCATCACAGCTCCCTAAGCGCGTATAATGAAATAAACTTTAGTAGGGATTCTATTCGGTTATTGAAATGGGGAAGAAACAAAACTACAATATTCCACAATAGTCCTTACATAATCAGTAGGCTTAGGGGGTGTAAGGGTTAGCCTAGCCCCTTCATTCCGCCCATTATCGATAATCACTGCTTAAATTACATAGTTGGTATGTAATTATTTCAGCGATAATCCACAAATAAACGATGCCAACATGGCGATCAACTTGTGCTTAAGCAATTGAGCAACATTTTCATCTCCTTTTTGTAATGTTTAACGAAATTAACGATTTATCTAACTTTATAGTCGCCATGATTCCGTAAGATAAGCTGACAAAATTTCAGCATGATCTGTAAATGTCCTAAGTCTAAAGAAATTTAATAGAACATAAATTTGATAAATTTAGATTTCGCAAGAAAACCGCAGGCCTAATATTAAGGATAGCTAATTTTATATGTTCCTAACTATGGATTATTATATACACTAGGTAGCTTAATATTAGCATTGGTAAATATACAATGGGGGTGTATTAGAAGGTGGTTATAAATTATCCGAATAGATATCGTAAGCAGTATCTACGCAAACAAACCTGTACTAAAGGGTGTACCATCAAAAATTACACAAAATTCATTCTCAAAATTCGAGTTTTTATCCGATAACCACAAATTTTTAGGAAGTAAAAAGAAACAATTAAAAGTAGTGTTGGTATCATTCATTTAGTTCATTTCGCCTTTATATCCAAATGCACGGATCTTGGCCTGATCCCCAGGCTCCCCCCCTTTCTTCATTTTTTCTACATTCTTCACCACTTCAGGCCATTTCAGAAGGTGATCCTTCATAATGGCCCAGTATTTTGCTATTATGTGCAGTTCCGATGAGTTTCGGGGGTTCAGATCCTTCGGCGCAAAATCGACATCATTCGCCTTATACCACTCTAGCACGTCCTTTGTGTTGTGACGTGATGTCAAATCCGGCCAGAAGATCGTCGGATCCTTCAAGAGAGGGACAAGCCGTTTTTGGAGATATTCTTCCAAATACACCTGTCCATTCATGGAGCTTGCGGTAATGAAAGCTGTTCCCGCTTTCTGCAAGTACAAATCGCTTGCCAAATTAAGAATTTCTTGGCGAACTTCGACATCTTCTGTGTCTGGAGGTTCTCGGAAGCATCATACTTATCCTTGGCAGTCACATACAGGTTTCCTGGAATCTGGTTGAAGTCCGCTTTCACATATGTCTCGTAATCCATTACGCAGCAGTGTGGTTTCGTTAGCTTCTGGTCATACAACTTCCAAGCACGGCTTTTTACGACCGTATTCCGTTTCTCGTCGCAGGTTGGGGACTTCTGATCATTGAACGTACGTAGTCCAGCACGAGTTTTGGTATTCTGCATGAAAGTCTTGCTCACATGGCGATAGGTTTCCGTTTACAGGCCCCAACCACGCGTTTGTGATCGTTCCCGTAGACCTGACGGCTTGTTTCCGGATCTTTGCTTGCGATCAACAGTCAGACGTTCTTCAAACCATTTTATGATACTAGACACCGTGGAATTTGCGATTCTGAACTTCCGATGACGCGATACGAAAGATCATTATTCTCAAAGTACTTTAGCAAAACTTTCTCGCACACTGTTCTTTCGTTGCCATTTTGAAAACTTATGCGCATCCGTCAGAGTGTCAATAATACACATTTAACTCTGTCTAAGCAAAATTTCAAATAATTTTACAGACGAATCAAAAGTTAGAGCAATTTGAGTGTGTGCTGATTCTAAACGGAACACCCTTTATGTAAGTTATAATGTTTTGAATGTTGTGAAGAATACAAACAAAAATCATGTAAGTCTTTTGAAGAAGTGTCTCTTCAAATATTATTTGTAAATTTTGAAGGAATATTGCTAGCAATGAAATGTCTAAAAAATAATTGCAGAAAACTGTACGAAAATTGTTCTTAATGCACAATTTAAAGAGTGGGAAGAAGTCGCATCCATGAAAAGACGCAACATGGATCCAAAATACCGACATTACATCCATATCTCTCGAATGTTTTTGCAATGAAAAAGGAATTTTTTCTACATTTTGGTGGTATTATGCACCACGAACATCTTTTTAAGAATTACTATGCAAGCGTGTAACCAGTTAAATGTCTCTTGTAGCTCAATTGTTGAATGAGTCACTATAATATGTCAATATCTTCCTGATTTCATATTTCCAAAAATAGTTTCATGTCGTCGGCCTTAATAAGCACTCGATTGTTCAAGAGAAATGTCTTTTACGTAAGAGCCTTGTAAAATTTTCTAAAGTGTCTTTAATGGGATGGGATTTCATTCGTTGAATTTTATTATTTGCTGGCGATTTGGAAGCGTGTAGCACACGATAGCATTCGAACTACTTGTTTTTCTATTTTTAGTAATTTGATGAGTAGCATGGAAGTATTTATAAGTAGGGGCAGTAAGTTTTAAAGCTTTTTTTACGTTAAAGTACTTTGGGAGGCAATGACAATGTCGTTATGCCCAACACTTTTGGAAGCACCCAAATAATTAAAGGCAAAGAGGATGTCATGTAATGCAACTTTATTGACTCAGAAAGGAGATTCTGGAATAAACTGAAAAAAGTTCCGGTCACAAATATGTTAGGAACAGGAATTGTAGAAATCCTGGATTGTAGTTTTGGAAATAACAGTTGCATATTTCATCCTAATTGTTAATAACTTGTGTCGTAAGGCTAGATGTATGGATGATGGAAAAGTATAGGGAAAAGCTTTTGAAATATATAAGCAAGAGTGCCTTCAAAAGCAACTCTTGCCATTCCTGAAGAGTCACAAGGGTTCTACTCTATTTTCTCCGGATTTTGCCTCATGCCATTATGGCATGAACGTGGGGCATAAGGCCAATAATATGCATTCTGTTCCAAAAGATATTAATTCTTTGAATCCACTGGAACTTCGGCCGATTGAGAAAAAAATAGTGCAATAACGAAGACAGAACTTCGTAAGAATCTCAAAATCATCAAAATTGAACTGAAATTGAAAAAAGTCTGGATGAAAGTGACTTAACAGTTGGGAAATCTTTTACACCAAGCTTAACGGATGGAGTCAAGAGAAAAGTATGAGCATTTAGAATGGGAAGAGAAGTCGAGTGAAATAAATAATAAAAATCATTGTTGGTCTTGATTATTAGTTGTTCTTTATTTTCTACAAGTTTTAAAAGAATTTTGGTGCATTTTTTTTGCGCCATTTTCCGCGAATACATTTTTATACCGAGTTTATACTTAGTTTGAAGTAAAACCATTTTTTTTCTTTACGTGTCATACATACACACTTCGATTTTTTAACAGAAATCTGTAAAATTACAGAACTCTCAACAGTTGAACGTTCGGTTTTCTGTTTAACGGATTTTGGTGAAATTTACCGAAATCCATAAAATCGGATTACCAAACGTTCAGCTGTTGAGAATTCAGTAAAACTTTACAGATTTCTGTAAATAAAAACTGAGTGTGTAACATTTTTGGTTCTGAGGATATTGTAATAAATAGTTAGGAAGACAAAATCTTACATTGAGAGTTGTTGGTTTAAAGAAACCATGAAATATTTAAGTTATAAAATAATCATTTGCACCGGCATTATTTTAATATAAGATTTCTTTATTAAATTTATTGGGGATAGCAAAAGGCAAACGGAAAAAATGGCAAAGAAGAGGACAAGCTTTACATTGGCTCCCGAACGCATTTTTACAAACTTTATGGAGTAGTTGAAACGAATAAGAACGAATTCCAGCTTTCGTAAAACATTAAAAAGTTGCAAAACAGTTGAATTTTCAATTTTAAACCAAATTCAACTATTTTATGCCATGTTTTGGTTTCTAAGAAGTTGAAAACGTCGATAAATATTCATTTCAACCGTTCCGTGTGGTTTTAATTTCAAAGGTCACAAATTAAGTTGACGAAAATGGCACATGTTCGCCACTGGTTGGATTGTCCCTGGTAATCAGCAATTGACAAGACATGGTTCTCCTTGACGAGCATTGAAAGTTTTGCTTATATAGCGTTATACGATCAAGATTTTGTCGCTCAATTGGATGGCAATGTTCGACGAAGTGGAATTTTAATTGATTCACATGCATTTTGGCTTCAGCATGAAGGCAATGTTGAATTTCGTTCCTTCTGATTAGCCGTTCTTGCTGAAGCTCTTTTCTTCTTCGAGAATGTTATATCTAAAATTCCAAATTCTTTCCGAGCTTTATAGAGATACGTTAATAAGGTAAAACCCATGGTGATAAATGTCATGCTTCATAGGCTGCAGTGCAAACAAGCAAGACATCAGCCAATGCGGAGGTGTCAACAGGAATCGCCAAATCAACTGCAAAGTGCTACTTCCATACAAATCAGAACGAAATGACGCTCGCATATCATGTGCATTCGAACAGACTTCCTAAACAAAATCCACCAACATCGAAAACAAATGCCAAAAAAAACAAAGCAAGCGTTCAAGCTAAAATTCATACCTCGTGTCAAATCTTCCCAGTTGTATCTTGACAATAATTCTCCCGATCGTGTGTGAAATATTGATTTCAAGCAGGACTTAATTTATTCCATAACAAACTAGCACCTGTAGCAAATGAATACCGCAAACCACACACACTTTTTGATTCGTGTTCGATTTCTCACCACGAAGTGACATAATATGTCCAGACAGATTTTTATGGCATAGTGCGAAGCTGTTGATTGTGCTGACCTTGATGTGCGTTAGTGGTCACTTTCCATTATTATATTATTTGCCTTTCCTGGTTGATCGTGAATTTCGTTTTGCACAACGACGCTAACTCCTTGAGCAAACATTTAAAAAATGGAATAGAAGATGGAACTTCAAACTTATTTTCCTCTTTTTCTCCCACGAACAGGCGATGACCCGGACTTTATCTATTTTTGGTGCCTTACAATATGGACCTACGGCCTCTTCTGGATCATTGGAGGCATGTTCGTGTACATGGACATCACAAACAAGCCAAAGTTCATGCGCAAGTACAAAAACCAACCCGGAACACACGAGCCACTGGAATGGAGCAAACTGAAACCCTTGCTGAAGACGGTTATCATCAACCAACTGGTGTTTGGAATTCCGACATCGTACCTGTCGTACCAAGGCCGGAAATGGATTACCATGGATCTACCGGAATTGCGTATCCTCCCGTCGTTCGAGGTCATCATTCGGGACATGTTGGTATGCATCGTAGCCTGGGAGATCACATTTTACTACAGCCACCGACTGCTGCATGCCAACTTCTGGTACAAGTACATCCACAAGAAGCACCACGAGTGGCCTGCCCCGATCGCCTGGTCTGCCATGTATGCCCATCCATTCGAGTTCATCATCAGTGATCTGCTGCCGGTTTACGTTGGACCGGCACTGATGGCCTGCCATCCGGTGACGATTGCCATTTGGTTCGTGTTTGTCATGATGGACACCCTGGTAGACCATTCCGGTTATCATCTGCCGATACTGGGAAGCTCCGAACAGCACGATTATCATCATTTGAAGTAAGTAAAGGGGTTGGGTGGGTTGGTTCATTTCCGTCATATTTTGTTGGATTCGAAAATGTTCTATAAGTGTGGGATGTAAACACATCAGTTTGAATAATCACAGTTTGACAGAAACATGTAGTTTTCTGCGTTATCGAATGCGCAGGGCAATGACTAACTTACACCTGTTTTTCAGGCTCAGTGAAGCAAACTATGAGCGTCTTAGGTTAACGTTTACCCCGTGCTTGAATAGGTCTTGGGTGCAGAGCAGTCCCCACCCTACATGCACTACCAGTCGACGACTCTGAAGAGTATTGCAACATACACTTGAATTTTGCATCACCCTCAAAAGTATCACCTAAATCAGTAGAATTTGTCATATTCCATCTTGACACCTTGATTACCTGCAAAATGTTACATTCAACAAAGTTATTCAGAAGGTCAAAAGCTTCCAGAAGGTGACAAAGTTCAGCCACTACTTCGCGCTAGAGTGCATGTAGAAGATTGATTTTTTAATTGTATTTATATCGTGATCCCGATCACCCAGAATGTTTGAACCTCCAACAAACTTGTTCAGAAGCTCTAATTGTTATGTTCTGTATTCTCCGTGCGTGGATTATACTGCAGAAGGAGATGTTCCGTCAATGTACGGTAGGTTAGAAATAGAATAGAAGTATTGAAAATCGAGCGAAAGGCCATGGGTAAAGTAGTACTCGAACCAAGGATGTTACCTTTGCCTAACATCCCACTGCGGGGTAGGTTGAGGCATGGACGAATCCGCCACCTCAACAGGCAAGGTTCAGAAGGTCACAGGCTTCTGAAATGTGAAAAGTATGGTTCGAAATTCTATCAGTATGCGGCGCTAGTGGAAATGTAAAAGATAGCATTTTCAACGATTTTATATAGATATCCAGACCACCTATAAAGGTGGAAGCTTCCGCAAATTTGTTCAGAAAGTCAAGAACTTTCAGAAGCTGGAGAGAATCGTTCGGGATTTTTGAACATTATGGGGCCAATTATAGAAGTCGAGTCGACCGTCACTTTGCTCGATAGGTTTATTTTGCTATTACAGATGTCGTCGTTGATCGACGACATCAACAGAGTTGGTCGACTCAATCGACCCCTCGGAAACTAGTGACTGATCTATCACATGTTGTCGAGTAAGAGTTTGTTTTGATACATGTTTTTCATCGGTTAGTGATAACTGGCTGAGCAAGGTAAGAAATACACTAAACCATAATGGTTTTCACGTAAATTTACAGAAAAACAATTTACTTCTAAAAAGCAAAAAAAAAACTATTGTCAGTTCGAATGGCTTATCGAACTGATTAAAATTAATATGGACAACGCCAGAGGCTTTTGGAGCCAGTAAACTAATGCTTAGCAAACGTGTTTGGAAATTGACTAGGAACTCGAGTTATTTGGACCACAATTTGGGCCGGAATAACCAAATGTAAATAAACATTGGCTCTAAAGCCCAGTCGGTTGCCACTCGGGGACTCAAAACAACAGTAAAAGTTATGAGCTATTAGAACATCTTACATCTTAGAACTCCAATTTTTTTTCCAAAGTACTACTAAACTCATCATTTCAGTACATTTGCACTTGGGATTTGGGAATTTACCCTCGAGTTAGGTAGTTTATGAAATTAGTACAAGATTCCTAGAAAGAAACTACCCAGAATTTAGGGCACACCCTGGAATGTTCAAAAGTAGACTTCATAGAGGTTCAGGAAGAAAATTTCTAGAAGTTCAGGAAGAGACCTACTTGAAAAAAAACTTCTCCGACGATCAGGCAGAAACTTTGGAGAAGAATTGGGAAAAAGTAGTTCAAGCAAGAATAACCTCAAAAAACAGGACCAAACATTTCCGAAGTTCATGATCATACTTCCCAGAATGTTAGGATAGAACTTCCCCGAAAATCAGGAGAGGACTTATAAGAGCATCAGGAAGAAGTTTAAGGAAGAGGATTTCTTTGAAGTTTGGAACTTTCCAGAGGTTTTGGAGTTCCCAGAAATTCAAGATAAAACTTCTCTGAAGTTCTAACATTTAACCAAATTTCAGACGGGAACTAACCAGGGAGGACTACCTATAATTTCTCAAAAAATCTGCAACAAACTTCTTAAGGACGACACGTCTTAGAAGTTCAGGAGAGAACTTCTCTGAAGTTCAGGCAAGGACTTCCCAGAAGTTCCGGAAGCAACTTTTCAAAGGGTTAGTTGGAACTTTCCAGAAGTGCTAGACAGCTTTTCCAAAGCTCAGAAAAGAACATATCAAAATTTCAGAATGAAGATTTCTTAACTTACCAAGAGAATTAACGGTACTTCCTTCTAGTTTGAGCAAGAATTTCCTACTAGTTCAGGGAAAAAACTTCCCCAAAGTTCTGGAGAAAACTTCCCGAAATTTCAGAAAAGAACTTCTCAGAAGTCTAGGAAGAAACTTTAAGAACAAATTTAAGGGATTTTGTATAGAAATTCTTAAGAGGACTTTCCCAAAGTTTCAATAAATAAAATTTCGCAGTTCAGAATGGGACCAATCAGAAGTTGGGAAAAAATAAGCTCAGGAAAAAACTTTCCCAACTTTTAGGGAGAAACTTACCAGAGATTTACTACTACCTGTAGGATCAAGAAGGAATTTTTCGAAAATTTCAGGAAATAACTATCCAGAAGTTCACATAAGCACTTCTCAGAAGTTCCGAAGGAGACTTCCCAAAAATTTAGTTGGAACTTCTCGAAAGTTTAGTTAGAACTACCCAGACGTGCTAGAGAGCTTTCCTGAAGTTCCGAATCGAACATTCCAGAATTTCAGAATAAAATCAGAAATTCAGAAGCAACATTCTAGTATTTTAAACAGGAATTTTTCAGAAATTCATGAACAAACTTTCTCGAAATTCAGGAGGACACTCCCATGAAGTCTAGAATAGAACATTTCAAAAGTTTAGAAAGAAACTAACAAACTTAAGAAAACATTTCCAAGAAATTCTGGAGAGTACTTTGCCAAAGTTTTGGAGAAATTTTCCTCGTAGTTCAGGATGCGACTTATCAGAAGTTTAGAAAGTAACTTATCAGAAGCTTAGAAAGTAACAAGAAAGTTCATGAGATATGTCAACTGAAGCTCAAAAGGAATCTTCCCAGAGTTTTAGCAAGGAGCCTTGCAGAAGATCAGGAGAGAGCTTTCTTGATATTCAATAGATAATCACTGATTAACCGAAGCAGCAGTCTATACAAAAATCATTCATATGACCACAGAGAACAGACATCTAAGTCAAATTCAAAAACTGTGTAAGAAATTAAACGGTCATTTCATAATCGTAATGAACTGGCAATAGCGTGGCGGCGCTGGCATCGCCACCCATTGACCAGCTTGAAATCTTAATCATTTTTTTAATTTTTTTGGCAGTTCAGTTCTTTCACCACACGGTCAACGAATCTTACCCATGTTCGATTAAAAATCGCAAGTGGCCGCGCAGCCCGAGAGATGGCAATAGTGTTTTGACGTCATTCTAATTTGAATCCTTACACAAGTTTTTTGAGAAACATATTCTTAGTTTTGATGTCTGTTCTCGTGATATGACCGCAATGATATTCATTACTCACCATTACATTGAATATGGTTTAAATATGGTTGCGGTCGTTTGATGAGTTCTCAAAATAGCGAAAATAGTACGCACAGCAATCCGGACCATCAAGGTTGAATTTCTTTTCATCCGAAAACACAACCTTTGTTCCACTCAGACTTCCAAGACATATATTTGCGCAAAATCCCCACGCGCCTGAATGTGCCGCCACGTGCTCTGGATGCTTTGCAGAATTTTGCGGGAACAATGTTTTGTTGTATGGGGATGCATCAAGTTCTTCTCGATCGCTGGAGCAATTCAGCTTTCCGGTCTCACCTTATTCTGCTTCCGTATGCCGTAATGTTCATTTTATTTTTCACGAAATTTTCAGCAACCGTTTCTTCTTTACCGATTCGTTTTGCAATGGCGCGTAGTTACTTTACACAGGACTGAAAACGACTGTCATCCACGAACAACAATCGTGAGGCCGAAAATTTGGTGCTGCGTGTGGTGCTAATTTGACAGCTCGGTTTTCTTGAAGGCTGTAGGCAGCAAACACAATTTTCACGGTGGAAGTTGGCGTAATTTTTTTGTTAACTTGACTCGAGAATAAAAGTCGTCGCAGCAATTAGTGCAAGTGAGCTATCGTCAACGATAGTATTTTTTCATTGTTTATCAGCCAGCTATAGAATAAAGTTTTTATCTACATTACTGATACTAGTAGGTTGAAAGAAGAAATATTATAAGGAATTATAATCCACCGTGAACCGGAGCTTAGAATGAACAAATCGTCACCGAAGCGCTTACACCAAAAGTAGCAGGCTTAAGAACTAACGCCTGCTTCGGTCCCTCTCGTTACTTAGGCCACCATCCTTCCTAACTCAGGCCTCAACTTATTTTCCAACGCTCCAATTCGTCGAGAGAACTTTCCTATCGGGCATTCGTTACAATCCTTACAAAACTATCGCTCCTTGTGGTTTTGTTTCCGTTCCACACGCTCACACATACAGCTGCAACTCAGATGAATGACAGTTTACTACTTTTTGTATAAATCGAACGCGATAGGTGTAGCAATGCACAGAGATGCAGAATGCGAATTTAGCTGGAAAGATACATTTTCAGTCTAAGTTTGAAGTTTTGGAGCAAAATTGTCTCCCATGCAAAGTTGTTTCAAATAACAAGGCGCTTCTTTTTGTGGCGTAATTTTAAAAGAAAATCATTACATTACGTGAATCGCCTCACGTAACTTTGAAAATATCTGGCAACAGATTAGACACTCCTTTTGTAGGAATTATCTGAAATATCGAAAGAAAAATAACTGTCCTGGACCGAAAGTTTTTACTTCCGATAGTTAATGATGAATAATTTGCTATAGGATTCTTTTGCTGTTTGACCAGAGTAGCTCCAACCGTTTCCAGTTAGTTGCGTTAGTTAGAACTTATTGATGAGATCACAGTGGCCGTGGTCCAGAAGTAACTTTAGCTGGAAAGATACATTTTCAGGAGCGAAGTTTGAAGTTGTGGAGCAAAATTGTCTTCTAAAAGTTGTTTTGCAATAACAAGGCGCTTGTTTTGGTGGTGTATGAAAACTAGGGTGGTCCTTATTTTCAGAGAAATCGAAAATCTAACTTTTCTATTTACAGAAATAAAGGCGTTCATTATTAGAAAAAAGTTGTAGAATAAATATTTCAAACAACTTTGATGCTATACTTTTTCTGTACCTTTGATATGACCGTACTAAAGCATTTTTCAGTGTCCCTACAGTTTTTGCTTTTATTTTAAATTTGTACCAACAACGTTGTCCTCGGATGACTTTATAACTTTAAAGATAAAAAATTTGACGTGCAAATCTTGCCGATGTCTCTTACCTTTCGCTAGTTAGTAAACGATTTTCTTATAGAAATACGCCCCCTTTTACTCTATTTTAAAAAATAACCTATCTCCAATTTTCAGACATTATATAATAATAAAAATACTTTCAAATTCTGTTTAGAAATATTTTTTGGTTTGCCCAACTAGAAAAACCAACATTTGAAAAGTCCTATTTTGTTTAGCAAGGTGACTGACTTTCTGAACCATACACACTCAAATTTTTTGACAGAAATTTGTAAATTTTACCGAATTCTCAACAGCTGAACGTTAAATAATCCGATTTCACGGATTCGGTTAAATATTACAAATTCGTTAAATTTTTTTGACAGATACCTGTAAAATTTCAGTTATTCAGCTGTTGAGAATTCGGTAAAATTTTAAAGATTTCTGTAGAAAAGTCCGAGTGGCATATGCTTTCTAAACATTTTTCGTGTATTGAGTATAGGTGGTTTTTGAATTTAACTAAAAATCCTGCCACATGCATTTAAAATCCAAAGACCGATCATTTTGGAGTTTTCCGATAACAGGATTTCATGCGTAGAATTTTAACACATATTTGCTGATCTGAAGTGTCCTTGGACTAGCAGATTTAACTGCTCATATATTGATCGCGAAGAATTTTAGCCTCAGAATCGTAGAACAGATAATGAGTTAGACAAAAAGAGTCATAGGGAGACGACCGCGACGTGGTTCCATCTCGCACCTAAAGTCACGAGTTCAGATCTCACCGGAGAAGTTACGAAAATGCCCAAAAGTGGTGTTTGACTGACTACGACGGGAGATGAACCAACCCGGGCTGAAAATCTCGATAATCAAGACAAAAAAAAAAAAAAAAAAAAAAAAACAAAAGAATTCATCTGTTTTTATTTTTAATTCAAGAAGATTATGTCCTCGTATCTGAATGCAGAGATTAACAAAAGAGATTGAATTTGCTGGTATTGATGATCCTTCTTCCAACATAAGTTATCTGATTGCGATGAAGGGCTTACGCCTAATAAATGGTAAGCCAAAGGGATATCCTGTCGAGGTGTTATCACAAGTTGACTGTTTTTATTTAATGTCGTCGCATTCATCTGGCATTGATGCACCGATTTTACAGATGTGATCCAACGGACGTACCTGTGTTATCTGCAACACCCTATACGTTCCTTGAGGATGACAAACCGTATAATCAATTGAACCTAAATCTAGCTTCAGGCAGGTATATAGTCATAGACCACGAGTCTTAGATTATGAACAATCGTGAAAACTGACCGTTCGAATCACTGAATAGAAGTTTTATTAAAACTAGGAACATGGCGCCGGTCTAATTTTGTAATGTGTCACTTCAAAAAGCCATAACAACAATACCACACATCATAACAATCTTGTAACGTCTTCACTTCTCGATTAAAAAACTTTGTAATACGAACGCATGCATTATCATAAAATTATTAATGAAGCTTTACTTTGTCACCGAAGAGCGAATCTTGACCACGATTTAAATAGTGTTAGTCTGCACATGCATGTAAGACTTGGAAACCGTGATTCCGTGACTTAGAGAGTATTATTAGACAAATAAAAGGAGGCAATGAACACACAAGTAAGCGAAAACTTGTCTCATAATGGCTATAGAATTAAACTGTAAATAACGCACAGACAAGAACCGATTAGGGCGGACAAAGTGATAAGCTAGAAACAAACGAGTTAAGGGCACGAGGTAATGCATCGCATAATGTTCAGAGCCTACAAGAACAAGACATCAATGAACTAAGCAAAAACGACTGAGGCAGTTACGACATGCCTTCTCAAACGTAACTGTAACTGACCATCTAAACACCATAAAGGGATTCAAATGACCTCCCCAAACCCTTTAAAGGAAACTCCCCTCTCTCATAAGTCCCATAGGCAAACCATAAAAATTATATGGCTATATGACATTCAGAGTACATTAATGACAAACCAACGAACTACAACAACTAAAACGTAAAATTCACAGAAAATAAGAAAAACGCCTTATGAAACTTGTAAAACGTGACACTGACACACGAAATAACAAAAAAGACAAAAGGACGAAACGATACCATACAAAAACAGTGGGAAATTAACATGACTGAAAGAAAAAGAAAAGCAAACATGAAAATATAACATCTTTTGAGGCAGTGTCTACAGCGTCGCTATAGATGACATGATCCTTGCACGGCTGGCAAAATGGTTCGAAAGAATTTACGAAATGATATCGTTAAAGGCTTGCGTGCGGTTTTACCAGAAAGGAGCAACGCTAGTAAACCTTAAAAACAAGTTTGGGATGATGATTGTTGGTCAGAGTCATCAATGCAAAGTACTTATTGAAAGTGAATAATGTATTGTTCAAATCAAATGGCTACTACATGGTAAAAGGTCAGTGAACTTGAATTGCCAACAGACATTTGATCTCAGAATCCAGCGTATGCTTCTGATTTTTTAATGGGGTTATTCGTGCTGGTCCGATCCATGAATAAATTTTAGAAAGCCTCTCAATAAGCAAAGCTCAATGAGAAAATTCTGAATATGCAATATAAATCCTCTCAGAGCCGAAGTGAAAATGTTTAATGCAAGCAATCAAATCTAAATCTAGCGGATCACGACGATTTTCGCTAGAAACATCTAATTAACTTGAACATCGCATTGACCATTGTCAACACCTCCGTTGAAGCACCGGCCCGCAACCGGTGGATTAATTTGGGGTATCTTTTTTGCCATCTGAAACGGCCGTGTGATGTGTTTGCTTAAATGTTTTTATCTTACTTACCGTGCCAATCAGACTAAGGCCACGGTGGCCTCTCCTGTACACAGAAGTCGTCTCCTTTCGATCGGGTCGATGGCTGCATTTTCGCCAACATCACGGTCTGTGAAAGGTCCGCGCAGGTTGCCTTCTGCTAGATCGATCCAACACGCAAATGATGCAATCCTCGTGATTCATTCACCTCCTCCATCGTTCCGCCTTCCATCTTTACTCCACCGTAGATCGCATGCACCATTGTTTTCATCCGTTCAGGATGCCACCGAGATATCAAGCCCAATTTTTCGTGGATCGTAAAGGGACTCACCAGGTTCCAATTCAATGTCGTGTAGAGGGAGAGCTTTGTAATTTGAGTTAACTTTGTTAGATCTAAGCATCCTTCGAAGTCAAACGCAGGCACGATTGCCAAGCCATAATGCACCTTTGTATCGCTCTGCTGGTATCGCGGTTATCGACGTGTCGCCGATGATCTCCACTTCCGTCTACTACTTCGATTTCATCACCGTAGATCTGAAACTGTTGTTATCTCGTGAGCCTCTTCCCCTCGTTTATTTTTGTATTTCCACGCATTAATGACAAGCCCTAACCTACTTGCTCCAGCCTTAAGTCTCGAAATAAGGTGCTATCGAACTCAAAGTTGTGTGCTACGATATTAGCGTGCATTGGCGAAGCCAAAAAGTTGGACATTCATCCTGAAGATCGTCCCCAAACTTTGGATCCCACCTCCAATACCAAGTAATATTGCAAATACGATCATTCATGACCTCGACGTAACGCTCTCCGAGATATAAAGGAACTCGAGATTGTTGCGGCAAAACTACGTCAGTTTTTCTGAAATTCTGTATGTTGTGTATGCCTCCGCTAGTTAATTCCACATTTTCAGCCAAATCACGCATAATCTACCAATTGACTAATATTTTTATTTTCTGCTTTACTTTCCCTTCTTTGGCAGATTCAATCAGTGCTACGGACTCTTCTGGTTGGTGGGACACCCTGCACGGTGCGAACGAAGAATTTTCGCAGAGAAAGCAACACCTGCGCAACAAGAGAATATTCTCCCTGAAGTCAGCGCGCGGAGCTGATTCCAGACGAGTAGACTGAGTATAATACTATTATTGGGATGAAGGAATCATGTTGAGTAGTCACCTAAATAAAACAAATAAACAACTAAGTTTTAACCACACTAAAAATGGTGGTCAGCGTTTTGGTGAAGTTGTTGCTCAAGTTGCTACTTATTACAACGTGACATTTTATCGAACGAGTAGCAGTCAGAGTAACCAATATGCTGGAGAGATAACAGTTTTGCATGGCAACAGCAGCTCAACGGCATGCTATACTCAGCCAGATATGGAATTGTCGCTTGTTAATAAACCGTTATGCGTAGGAAGAATGAACCAATTATTGGTTAGGCTTGTAAGCTTCTAGAGTTAAGATCTACCGATGGTCTGATGGCAACATTTCCTCTGTGCCAAAGAAGTATGAATGCTGCGGAAATAAGAAGTGTCACTACAAGTCTCAGTTGTGGTTTGTTGTTAAGAGAAAGATATCCGTTCTGAACAGATGCTCCAATGCACTGGTGAAGTAGAACGATAGTTGATTAACAAGCTTTCAGAGCCAGTTCCTTCCTGAAGGACACCTCAAATATCTGTTTAAACAAAAATCGCAGTCAATGACTTGGTTGATGTAATCTTTAAAAAAGCCAGTGTAGAAAATGCATCGTGATCTTTTCAGCCTCACAAATCTGCAGGTATGGACGGAATTTTTCCAGCACTCCTTCAAAACGGCGAAGCAGCAAGGTTGATCTCGCCATTAATTGAGATTTTTTAAGGCAAGTTTCATGTTCAACCATATTCCGTAAAAGACTTAGTTATCTCTATACCTAAAGTAGAAAAGCAAGACAAGGCGCATCCTAAAGCATACAGACCCATTAGTGGAAAATTTGTTGAACGAGTATGTCAACTCAAATTACATGAACCAGTATGCACCATCTGAGTTCCAGTTTGCCATATAGTCATCATAGTGAGAGGAAAATTTGACAATATCATTTCAGAGAGCATGCAATGGGGCCTAAAATTGCATACAGATGGTGAGTTCCAGTTTAGTAAATACGAGTGTGTAAGGCGGGTTTGTCCAATTCTAAGCCGTGTTAATATGCGTTGTTCGGAGGCACATTTGCGATCCTTGTATTTAACGGGAAGTCGTCTAATTTGTCTCAGGTGTACTTGTACATCAGCACTCCATTCTGGAAATAACTTCCCAGAATCTTGTATAAGTAGCCCGGAACAAAAAGTCGTTGAAGCGAGACAGCGATAGCCACCCAACTGGCGCTATTGGACGCATTTCGCACGTCAAGGGTGACCACTGCATAGTTGCGGACACCTCGCCTCTTGCTCTGAATTACCACTTCGGCCGTCTTGGCGACGGACAGGATGGCATCCACCGTCGACTTCCCTTTAGGGAAGCCAAACTGGTTTTTTGACAGACCGCCTATACCCTTCGTGTATTTTGCTAGTCTGTTGAGAATAACCCTCTCGAGCACTTTACCCGCTGTATTCAACAGGCATATAGGGCTCCCCTGTCTTTGGTAGCAATACTAGAGTCTGGATTTTCCAGGCGTCCGGGAAGACGGTCTCGTCCAAACATCTTTGAATCGCCACCCTGAACATTCCGGGCGCCAGTGAAATAGCCGTCTTGATAGCCAGGTTCGGTATACCGTCAGGTCCTGGCGCTTTGTTTACCTTCAGCAGTTTGCCTATCGCGATGAGTTCCTCGTTTGTGACGGTCACTTCGTCCCTTCCGTGCGCGGTGCCATTGTCGTGGGGCAATTTTACTGTTTTGGGAGGCCATGGTCTCTGGTCATGGCTCGGAAAGAATCCAATAATGATGGCCTGTAATAACTCTGCTGATTGCTCGGTTGGAGCTGTCGTGCCCTTGGTTTTTGCCATTACCATCCGATAGGCGTCACCCCATAGGTACGCGTTGGCTTTCGAACACAGACCCTCGAAGCAGGCTCGTCTGCGGGCCTTAATCTCTTTCTTAATAGCGACCTTAGTGGTGACTAGCACCACGTGGCGCTCCGTTCTTTCAGTGTCCAATCACGCGTTCTTTTGCATCCTCCTTCACCGGCGACCTTCCATCCTTAGGTTTGACCTTTATGGGCATGGATGGTAGTGCTACGAGTTGATCACCGCAGGGATTTTGGTAACCGCTCTAGCACCTCTTTAAATACTTCTTTATCGAAGTACGACGACCTCCATCTGTGGACGAACGGAATGGGTGCTCTTACCTCTGCGCGCTGCCTAGCGCTGTGAATGATGCTATAGCGAACCTCCAGGTGGTCACTGTAGGTGTAGCCATCCTCCACTCTCCAGTTGTTCAACAACCCGGGGCTGCAGAACGTCACGTCAATAATCGACTCCGCTCCGTTTCTATGGTAGGTACTTTTAGTAACTACGTTGGCCAGGTCTACGTTGAGCCTGTCCAGGGCCTAAAACAATATCTGGCCCCTTGGATTGGTAAGGCGGCTGCCCCACTCTAACGCCCAGTCATCCGATCGACCATTTGAGAGAACTGGTCAATCGACCATCTCGGCGGCGCATAGCAGCTGCAAATGAGCACTCCGTTCACTTTTGCGACCGCGAAGTCCTCGTTTGAGGTGGACACAACCTCCTGGACTGGGAACTTGCCCGTCATCCATAGTCACTGTCCGAACAGGTGACGTTTTCCAGTTGAGCCTGGAGGCAATTGATGTGGAACAAATAGAGGCGTCGAGAGCCTGCGAGTTCCCAGTAGGCGGGTCAATTCGGGTGTGAAAACCGTCGTTGAGTACTAGCATATCGTGTGCGGCTACTAGCCCTAGAATTTGATCACCTCTGTTTTTTCGCTTCGGAGGCTGAAGAGGCTATTTTACTACCCCAAGCTAAGTGGTTGGCGTTTAGATCCCCCAACAGTAGCACGGGTTTGGGATTTGTAGAAGTGCATCAAGCAAGTTCACAGCGTCCCAGGGGTGGCAAGTAAGCTCAGACTACTGTTATTTTCATCAAAGCGTGTAATTGTACTGCAATTTCTTGTATGTTGATTTGTATCGGAATTTGCTCAAAGGTGTTTCTTTCTTGATAACCATACCAGTGCCTTCCCAAGAAACATTGCTGGTTTTATCATGGTTTTATAGCATTCTTGAAGTCTAATTCATGCTCTTCAGAACCCTTATAAAACCAAAATTGTCACTAGGGTTGTCTACCGTGGGTAGAACACTGACTGAGTAGAAGCCTCTTTGGATGGTCTGGGTCGACGTGTTGAGCCTCGTGCTTGGCGAATCAATTGTTGCATTGCTACTGCAGGCCGTGGATCCTATGGAATATTCGGAAAGTTGGGGATGTACCTGAAGGTGACTGAATTCGGGTTTCTGTCGAGTTGTTGGTACTGATATTATTCAACTCGACTGGATTACAGGAGCAAGGGGGGATGCTATGTCCTCGTGACATGCCTTAATCCGATCCCCCCGAAAGTTGACTCTTTGTGCTGGATGAGTGTGCGTTTCTGTATGCTTTCTTCGTTGAAAGCGCTGACAGGGATGGATGATCTACGTTTGCACCTAAGTTGGCTGAGAAGCTTGGGGGAGTTGAGCGGTTCATATGTTGAATATGTTTGAAAATACCTGCCGAAAAGAAGAAGTTAGTGTGCTATAGTGTGCGTAGTTGTCGGCTTTGGATAGAGTTGATACTTCAGATTGCTTTTCTTTGTAGTTAGTTGAGTCTTGCATGGTGTTTGATCGATGTCCTGAATCAAAATCCTCTGTGTTGCTGGGATCTAGTTTTGTGTTGGTAGATAATTATCGGTTGTCCTTTATCGTGTCCATACTTGTTGGTGGGTCAGATTATTCAGTAGGTTTTTGAGTCATTGTTTGTCAGATCTTTCGTACTACGTGTACCGGATTTGTTTGAGACCCGCTTGCCATGTATTCTACTTATTTTGGTAGGGAATTGCACTTCGGCTTCGAGTTTGAATACCGCAGTTCGGTTGGATATCACGATTATCTTTCCTTTTAACTGGTGGCGATGCAATAGTTTGTCTTTCCTTGATTTACGTTAATCACCTCTTTGTGATGTACTTTGATATACATCGATGTTCTTTGATGTGGACAATTTTGTCCTCCTCCTCATATTTAGAACATTTGCGTGATGTGATGGAGTGGCCATTTTTGCAGTGATGACAGTACGGTGTGTTATTGAATTGCTCTCCAAGCTTTCCTTGGGTGACCGCAGATAAAGGGTGATACGGACAAATCGTTTCTTTAAAAAATCAAATTAAATTTCTTTTTCAAGTTCAATTAGTATAAAATTCAGGAAAAATATTCAGTTAGGCTTCCGCTTTTCCAAATCCGAATTGCCGGGCCTTACGCTTGACCCCTGCCATCAGATTTTGTACAGCCACCTTGTCCACCTTCTTCGCCGCAGAAAGCCAGTTTGCCTTGAACTGCTGCTCGTCCTTAGCAGTTTTTTTGGTCTTCTTTAGGTTCCGCTTGACAATAGCCCAGTATTTCTCAATTGGGCGGAGCTCTGGCGTGTTGGGAGGGTTCTTGTCCTTGGGAACCACCTGCACGTTGTTGGCGGCGTACCACTCCATGGCCTTTTTACCGTAATGGCAAGATGCCAAATCCGGCCAAAACAGTAAGGAACAACCGTGTTTCTTCAGGAAAGGCAGCAGACGTTTATTCAAACACTCTTTCACGTAAATTTCATGGTTGACAGTCCCGGAAGCTATGAAAATGCTTCTTTTCAAGCCACAGGTACAGATGGCTTGCCAAACCAGATATTTCTTTGCGAACTTTGACAGTTTCGTGTGCTTGAAAATATCTGCTACCTTTCCCCTTCCTTTTGCCGTATAAAACTCCTGTCCCGGAAGCTGCTTGTAGTCGGCTTTGACGTAGGTTTCGTCGTCCATTACCACGCAGTCAAACTTCGTCAGCATCGTCGTGTACAGCCTCCGGGATCGCGCTTTGGCCGTCGTATTTTGTTTATCATCGCGATTTGGAGTCACTACCTTCTTGTAAGTCGATAGTCCGGCTCGTTTTTTGGCTCGATGCACGGTTGTAGACGATACACCCAGCTTATTTGCGGCATCTCGGAGAGATAGGTTAGGGTTTCGCTTGAAACTACCGGCAACTCTCTTTGTCGTCTCAGCGGCTTCCGGTTTTCGATTTCCCCCCGATCCATACTTCCTGGCTGTCGACAAACGTTCCCCAAACACTTTAATTACATTTGTAACGGTTGATTTGGCAACTTTTAGCGATTTTGCCAACTTTGCGTGCGAGTAGCTCGGATTTTCGCGATGCGCGAGCAAAATTTTGATACGCTGCTCTTCTTGCTTGGACGGCATTTTGACAACTGAAGAGTGAATTCCAAAATCAAAATAGGAGCAACATTCTACACACACATACCTTCAAAATGAGGGGTGCTCAGGTTTTTTAAATGCAAAATTGAAAGACATACGTCAAGTTGAAATTGACCAAATTTTGACCGTATCGCCCTTTATCACAGTTGAAACAAAGCATCGGTGATGAATAGTAGAAGCGAACTGGAATTCGTAACAAGCCAAAGTATACATACTCCGGGATAACCGTG
The DNA here is from genome assembly GCA_034211315.2 of Aedes japonicus. Classification (NCBI taxonomy): domain Eukaryota; kingdom Metazoa; phylum Arthropoda; class Insecta; order Diptera; family Culicidae; genus Aedes; species Aedes japonicus. The sequence goes on along the minus strand of JASCZW010000369.1, from coordinate 290,558 downwards.
TCATGAAACGTTAGAGCCAACAGAGGAGTGTTTTGCAAATTCCCGTTGGCACGTTTTTTGATTCGTCGAACTGGTTTAACGCCTTCAGGTGTCAACATCTCTTCTATCCTTTTTTCGTCGGTATTGAATGAGTCAGGTTCGTACACAAATCTCTGAACAGTGTTGAGTGTTGGGTTTAGAGTTTTAGAGTTTTTCAAGTCACCCACGTTACTCGCGGGAAGCTTTTACACTTCTAGCTTCTTTCTTGCCAATTGCCATTTGAATCGATGTCCCGATGGTGAATGGGTCAGGAAGCCGACACTCTCGATTTTCGGTATTCGTTCCTTCTGCTTCAACTGTACAGCGCAGCACAAGCACCATAGATTCACCCATTTCATCCTCATTCCGTATCCATTCCGGGAGTATTCCATTGCCGTGTGGACCTTGGGTTCTCCCCGGAGGGAGCTCAGTACCCCTTTTTTATATTCACTCTACTTTTAATTTTATTGACGAAAAAGTAAGCGACATTAAATTCAGTCCCTTTTTGACACCGACTAGGATTCGGGGCGCACTGGTAATACCGTATTTCAACAATGTGTGTGTTGGTGGCGTATTGTTTTCTGCACTACGGCGTGATATTTGTCGCTATGTGTTTATAGTTTTTTTACCACTCAGCACGTGGAATTTCACGTTAACTTGACTATGCTGGTGATAACACTACCAGGAAGAATCACGTGATCACCGAACTACCGATTTGAAAGGAGTTTTCAAGGCAAAACGCGAGAAATTGGATACGAGTAGTTCGTGCTTGTTGATATGCAGCGTGATCCAATTACTCGAACTGCTGTTCATACTGGTAGGTTTCAGATGTAATCAAATAGTGTTGAGTAGATAATTCGGTCTGTAAATGCGTCGGAAAGAACAGTCTCTTATATAAAAAGGGTTGGAAAAGTCTTAAACTAGCATGTACACCTAACCGGAACAAAAATATAAGTTCCGTTTAAATACGGCTGAATGGAGTCAAAAAGGTGGAAAAAAATCGTCTAGGTAGATCGATGGTAGGTCGAAAGGGAAGATTTTTTTTATTGAAATAATTTGTTATACAATTCCCATATGTAACGAAAGTATATAAACCACAAAACATTAATTGCATACATACACAGAAAAAATATGAATTTTAACAAACGCGTAAAATTTTCCCTCCGTTTAAATCCAAGCCAATGGAGGCGTAAACAACGAAATTGATTGCAATATTTGATGCGCCATACAACAGTGTTTGCAATCTTTCATACAACAGGCTAGATTCAGGCGTTATTTGGCTTATTTTTAAATAATATATCCCATCATTTTCTGCCAAATATAGAATTCCCTTTATGTGCATTAGATAGCGCAGAAAATTAAATGTTTCTTTTTATCTGTGTATTTTTCCTAAAACATGCCATTTAGGGCAAATATTCGCCACACACCTTGTATTTGCGTTGGACTCTCGTAGCTAAAGCGTCGCAGTAAATTTGTTCGGTGGGGATGAATGCTACCAATTGATCGATTGCTTATAAAACCCACAAAGGGCGATTTGATAATAAGATGCCAATGGAATGGGAGGTGGTTGTAAAACGCTGGACTAATGAGCATACTAATAAAAGTGGCTATTTTTGATCAATTTGCGGATAAAATCCATCCATTTCCTTAGAGGTGCTGTAACTTATCTAAAGGTTGAGCATCAAATAACATCCAACCAGAATCGCGCTGGCTTAGATAAGGCAATAAAATGTGCGTTATTATGCATCACCAAAAAGCTAACTTTTTCGAAATGAATACTTTTGAAGGCTATGGATGTATTTTCAGTTAGACTCCATATTGGGTCTATTCATGGATAGACCTTCGTCATACCCTCTAGATTTTTCATTAAACAGAATCGTTGTTGAGCTTTCAACTATTATGTTTAATTTTTTTAGTGTTAGCAATTTTCTCTGTGAAATATCGCAGATTATAATTAAAACGCTATATTTTTATGTGCCGTATGTTCATCACTCATGAAACTGGTAGACGGACATCATGTTCCATTTTTTGTAGCTGTTTGGAAAAATTAAAATAGGCACCTTTTTGTAAAAAAAAACTCCGTTTTCTTATAATAAAATGTGAATCGATGTTTTGCAAGACAGTTGGTTGCTATTTTACCTAAAAAGTGTTTACAATTTTTCCCGGCTACGTATGAATAAGTTTTTAAAACTTTAGAAAATATGTTGCTAGAAGATTTAACAGATTTATGAGAAACTGTCTTTAAAAATAACAACATTACATCCTGGGTGAACATCCACTGCTCCGTAACAAAACAACCAGCTACATAATTTTCTGCACCCACAAGCCACTTACACTGATTGGCCAAAACGAGTGCGCTACTCCTAATTTTTAGAATTTCTCTCATTTATGTGGTTCAAATGAAAGTGAACAAACTGTACTCTTTTTTTATGTTTTATTTTACATATAAAAAAAAAGTACAGATCGAAACACAACAGTGCTGGCATACTCAACAAATAGTAGAATGAAAAACGTAAAGGTGATTGGAATATGAATGAAAGAGAAAGTAGTCAAAGAGAGTCACTCAATGTTAGATTTTCCCTAATGGAAAAAAAACCCTAGAAATCAAATTAATATAAAATAAAAGCATTTCAATAATAAATTTGTCCTCCTTTGGCCTTCAGGACCTGCTGAAAGCCCATATCAACCAGGGAGAGCATACAACCAGGTTTTTTAGGTGTTATCAATCTGCCGTGCACGGTACAGATCTTCAAAATAGTCTTTATAACTTGCATTCTATTTATTACTTGTAGCACAGACAGACGTTTAAGAAGAACAAAACAAGAACAAAATTAATCTATATCATACACCCAAAAAATATTCACATAATCAGTGGAAAATATCCACTAGAAATTCACTTAACTTTCATCTGATTCAGGAAGTGAAAAATGCTTTGCAAAATCAAGTGAATCTTATGTGTCCAGTGAAATGTAAATTATAAGTCATGTAGAATTTCGTTTTCTATGTGACATTCATGTAAAAGTCACTAATATAAGTATTGGAAAATATTTACATGCGTTTGCAGTAGTAGCTAAGTAAAATATTTTTTCAGTGTAGAGTGTCGGTAAAAATAAAATCATTCCCGTGTGGCGTCTGAGACCAAATACACAGATAAAAAGAAACACTGAATTCTCTGCGTTATCTAATGCACATAAAGGGAATGCTAGATTTGGCAGAAAATAATGGAATATTTCATGTAAATTTAAGCCAGATAACGCCTAAATCTAGCCTGTTCTATGAAAGATTGCAAACAATATCGTTGTTTACGCTCCTTTGGCTTGGAATTACACGAGGGTAAATTTTACGCGCTTGTTAAAATTAATTATTTTTTTCTGTGTAGAGAACTATATGTTACGTTGTGATGTTGCCTGCCGATAATGATTACTCATGTTGCTGTTGTTTTGGTCGTTTTAACGGTTAATTAAATGATCAAAATTGATAGCAAACATTATTCATTCCTGTGACATCAAATTTTAAACTGATCCTGCTTGAAAAGTCAATTTGCTGTACATTTTATTCCTGCTGCTAGCAAAATTAGTTTTCAACTTGATGATCTATCAATACAATGAAAACAAAACAACTTTTCTCAAAGAAAAATGAACGCAAGATTACAGCAAGATAAAAACTAAATTTGATATCAAATTTGGCAATTGTGAAGTGAAATCAAATTTTAATTTCAGTTTGATGTGGATATCAAAATAAGTTTTCAAATTGCTATCTTTATGATTCTACACACTTAGAAAAAATTACAGTATTCGTTAATTTTTTACCGAACTTTCAACAGCTGAACGTTCGGTAATCCGATTTACCGGATTTCAGTGAAATTTTACAGTATTCCGGTAAAAAAATTACCGGAACTTGTCAAATTTTACCGAAATCCGGTAAATCGGATTACCGAACTGTTCAGCTGTTGAAAGTTCGGTAAAAAATTACCGAATACTGTAAAATTTTCTAAGTGTGTACACTTTACTCGGGTAAGCACTCAAATGAGCTCAAAATGAAGACAACCATAACGGACAGACCAACTATCTTCGTGAATTTAACTTCTGAAATGACAGTCTTCTCTTGACCAGGGATGCCATATTTACAGATATGCCTGTAAATTTACAGACTTTTCATTTTTGTTGCAGACTGTTTTAGCGATGCAGGCATTTGGCAGACATATTATTTATGTTGCAGACTTTTACAGACATTTAAAATAAAGGTATTCTCTGAAGTTCGGATTTAAAACGTAGCATGATCTGATCAGTATAGTAGCTACGGTAAGAAGCTTTGTTGAAATATTTTAGATCAGTGTAGGTATAATTTCTATTAAAGTAGCACTCTTTGCGGAAACTGAAGAAGTTGGCCACTTGGAGACACCATGAGCCCAGAGATAAGCAGCGTATAAGCTCTTTTGTTACGTATGGTTTACCCGACAGTATTCAGCAGCGCGAGACTTGGAGCTTGTCACAGGATCGGCACACTACTGGGCAATCGGAGAGGCTTCGCAGAATAAGAGAGGCGCTCGAAGATTCAAATTATTTAAAACTCAAGGAATTAACGTTTTGTCTGGTGTATTTGTCTGTAGTGTACACGAGATTACCGGCACGTATCTTGAAGATTTTACTGGACCCCGACGATTGCTCGCGGCGTCAATGCAAATTCAGTGATGACTGACTTGTCGTGGTGTAAAAATGGCGATCTGGCGGTGACGACGAACAGCAGAATGACAATTGTCGATTAGTTAGAATTTCGAGGTTTTTGACTACAGGCGCTTCTTTCAACCGAAGTCGGTCGACGACGACAAGGCCGCCCTTTGTCAAACCGAGAAGGGTATTCCTCCTTGACGATTAGGAATCACTGCCCGAAAGTGTTGTCATCCAGAGGAACAATAACGGTCCTAAACTATTAGATAACGATCCTTAACTATTAGAAATTGGAACCTCACAGATGCCCAAATCGTAGCGTGCAATGGCTCCCTTCGCCAATCAGAAGGCTCACTCTTGTCCCAGCAAACTAACTTAGCCACTGGTAATATTTGGTAGCACTTCTGATCTACACGCTCGCCTGATTCAAATTCCTCGATGGCCGCTCACTGCGAGACCTTCGAGTCTTCAGCCAATCACCCATATTCCGTAACGTCAGCGTGACTTTCTCCACACCATTTTGGCTGTTGTTGGTTGCAGCCCAGTAGTGTTCTAGCCGCTAAAGTTTGGTAATGGATTTGGTGCATTAAAAAAAACAATTCGAGTTTCTCTAACAACGCTTACACATTCCGAGGGTATCCTGGAGTGCCTACTTATGGTAGAGTTCGATCCCATGCGTAAGAAATGGGGTTAGTAAATGCAATTTAAAACAAAAAACAATAATCTTCACTGCTATTGTAACCATGAAAATGTGTGTCAAATCATTGGTAATATTGCCATTTAGCCACAAAAAAAAAATCACGTTTCACAATAATACAAATCACATTTGAGAAAATTTACCGTAAAAAGGGGTTGCTTAGTATTTTAACTAAGAAGCAATCGATTCGATCTATCATCTAAAGTATGAATATCTTGGTAATCTGTTCAGCAGGTGGAGACTGGTGGAGCTGAGCTGCAAGTCACCATGTGGGTCATAGGTTGCACATAATGAACGGCCTCCAGATATGGAGGTTAGATTCGAATTAAATAAGCATCCCCGGATAAGCAGCGGGTGCACACGATGTAAATAGGACGTTCGACCAACATTAGAAAGTAAACCATGGATACAAGCTTTAAAAAATATATGTCTCCGTTTCAAAATATGAATCATCTAAAAAATAAGGTACAGCTAGATAAGTCCAAAGTGAGCGATTTAAAAATATCTTATTTCTTATTCTAGACTGAAATACTGAGTAAAATACCTAGTACCCTAAATAACACTCAATAGTAAGTTGACAGCCCCTCGACTTTAACTGCAAAAAAATCGAAAGTCTTAGGATGGCGCTGTAGAAAATAAAAGAGAGTGAGGCAGGAGAGAATCCCTCATTGTTAGATTCGTCCTATTGAAAAAAGTTCCTATATATACACACTTAGAAATTATGAGTTTTACACGAGACTTAATTCATGTTTGTAAAAAGTCGGGGAACGTAATGAAAGATTAAATTATGTCGCCTGAGACTGACACATACACTCAGCGAAATAAACTTTCGATATTCATAAGATTGCATTATGATTATTTGCTATAAGGAATCAGTATGAATTTCATAAATTTATCTTATGAAATATAATGATGTTGAGAAAATAAAAATATGGAGCAACCTGGATTCGAACCTTGAACGTTGAGGTTGTGGGTCCAGTGACTTGCCCACTAGTATATATCAACACTTGTAAACAGGAAAGCTTAAAGGCGTACAAGAACAACGTCGGGTGAAACAAAATCCATTCATAAGTCAGTCTTATGAAATTCAAAAGCATCGTTCATAAGTTGAACCTTATGAAATTTATAAGATTATTTGGTTCAGTGTACGCAATTCGACGAAAGACGTGTTTGATTGAATTTATTTTCGCAACTCATTTTTATGTGCTAAAGGACGCTTGCATGTGTCGGTCTCAGGAAACAGAAATTTACATGACATTTTGGTAGTGTGTAGCGAAAATGACATAACTCGCTTTCTTTTTTTTTTTTGTTGGGTCGTGAAAAACCACTGCGACCAATTAGAGGAACATTGTGGTCGCTTTTTTACTACGCCACTTTGTTGAAATAGGTCTAATTTTGCAAAAAAAAAAACAGATTTTTTTATACATTCAATTTTATACGTTTCAATTTTCAACGCAGACATTTGCAAAAAAATATCTGGTATCCCTGCTCTTGACCAGGGCAACCACTGAATTTCGAAGTCATTATTTGGTTTTGTTTATTCGCCGATCGATGCTTATTATCACCTGTGCCCTTGTTAATATCTGTATTCAATTTCATCTAGGTGAGGATGGTCTTGAGTATCAGTTGAAGAAACAATATTTGTCTCTTTTTTTAATTTTTTTATTATGTATTTTTATTATGTAGAACATGATGTGTAACTTTCCAGGCACAGATCGATAGGATCAATGACTACAAGTTGTAATTATGATAATAGAGGACAGTAAGACTCTGCGATTGACATTATTCAAAATAAACATTTTGGTTGTAACGAAAATCACGTTTTGATGTTTCATGGTCACATGGGGTTTTCACAAAGTTGGGCATGAAACACAAACTTTAATGGGTATCATGGAACGAGTCAAAACAAATACAATTCATCTACACTGGCTCGACATGCTGTTTATTGCGTATTACAACAAGTGACAAAAGCTGACAGTGGTACGCCCACAAACTCTCGATTGAGTCGAGGTTCGGACTTTGTGGAGACCATTCCAGCGGTTTGATCCGGTTTGAAGACCGAAAAAAAGGTTTGGCTTCTTGGCAGTATGCTTCGGATCATTGACCTACTGAAATACGAACTTCTCTTCAAGGCGCACCTGGATCAGCGAAACCTCCAGATTTTCCAACAGTATGTTGATGCAGGAATCTGTCGTCGTTATCCCGTCGATTTTCATGAGGTTTCCCATCCCACCGTACGGAAAACACCCCAAACCATCACATTTCCTTTGCCATGCTTCACCGTGCCATGAATGTAGCGCCTCTGAAAGTCCTTAGTCGATCATAACCAAACGTGGACCCACCACGTAAGGATAAAAAGCTTGAATTTTAATTCGTCCGTCCAGAGAACCGTTTTCCTGAATTCTGGTGGCATATCAGCATGCTCATTAGCAAATTTAAGCCATTTGGTTTTGTTTGCCTTGCTGATAAATGGGCGCTTCCGGGCAACTTTGCAATGTAATCCCTTTGTTATGACCCGCTGACAAACAGTTCAGTTGAAAATGTCTCCCTCTTCGCATTTCGTTCGTCCGTTTTCACATCCATCTTGCCCTTCCTTCCTCTGTCAGGGTGATACAACACAGATTCGCATGTTTTTCATTATGTCTGTCTGTCTGTCTGTCTGTCTGTCTGTCTGTCTGTCTGTCTGTCTGTCTGTCTGTCTGTCTGTCTGTCTGTCTGTCTGTCTGTCTGTCTGTCTGTCTGTCTGTCTGTCTGTCTGTCTGTCTGTCTGTCTGTCTGTCTGTCTGTCTGTCTGTCTGTCTGTCTGTCTGTCTGTCTGTCTGTCTGTCTGTCTGTCTGTCTGTCTGTCTGTCTGTCTGTCTGTCTGTCTGTCTGTCTGTCTGTCTGTCTGTCTGTCTGTCTGTCTGTCTGTCTGTCTGTCTGTCTGTCTGTCTGTCTCGTCTGTCTGTCTGTCTGTCTGTCTGTCTGTCTTCTGTCTGTCTGTCTGTCTGTCTGTCTGTCTGTCTGTCTGTCTGTCTGTCTGTCTGTCTGTCTGTCTGTCTGTCTATCTGTCTGTCTGTCTGTCTGTCTGTCTGTCTGTCTATCTGTCTGTCTGTCTGTCTGTCTGTCTGTCTGTCTGTCTGTCTGTCTGTCTGTCTGTCTGTCTGTCTGTCTGTCTGTCTGTCTGTCTGTCTGTCTGTCTGTCTGTCTGTCTGTCTGTCTGTCTGTCTGTCTGTCTGTCTGTCTGTCTGTCTGTCTGTCTGTCTGTCTGTCTGTCTGTCTGTCTGTCTGTCTGTCTGTCTGTCTGTCTGTCTGTCTGTCTGTCTGTCTGTCTGTCTGTCTGTCTGTCTGTCTGTCTGTCTCTGTCTGTCTGTCTGTCTGTCTGTCTGTCTGTCTGTCTGTCTGTCTGTCTGTCTGTCTGTCTGTCTGTCTGTCTGTCTGTCTGTCTGTCTGTCTGTCTGTCTGTCTGTCTGTCTGTCTGTCTGTCTGTCTGTCTGTCTGTCTGTCTGTCTGTCTGTCTGTCTGTCTGTCTGTCTGTCTGTCTGTCTGTCTGTCTGTCTGTCTGTCTGTCTGTCTGTCTGTCTGTCTGTCTGTCTCTGTCTGTCTGTCTGTCTGTCTGTCTGTCTGTCTGTCTGTCTGTCTGTCTGTCTGTCTGTCTGTCTGTCTGTCTGTCTGTCTGTCTGTCTGTCTGTCTGTCTGTCTGTCTGTCTGTCTGTCTGTCTGTCTGTCTGTCTGTCTGTGTCTGTCTGTCTGTCTGTCTGTCTGTCTGTCTGTCTGTCTGTCTGTCTGTCTGTCTGTCTGTCTATCTGTCTGTCTGTCTGTCTGTCTGTCTGTCTGTCTGTCTGTCTGTCTGTCTGTCTGTCTGTCTGTCTGTCTGTCTGTCTGTCTGTCTGTCTGTCTGTCTGTCTGTCTGTCTGTCTGTCTGTCTGTCTGTCTGTCTGTCTGTCTGTCTGTCTGTCTGTCTGTCTGTCTGTCTGTCTGTCTGTCTGTCTGTCTGTCTGTCTGTCTGTCTGTCTGTCTGTCTGTCTGTCTGTCTGTCTGTCTGTCTGTCTGTCTGTCTGTCTGTCTGTCTGTCTGTCTGTCTGTCTGTCTGTCTGTCTGTCTGTCTGTCTGAGTAATCGATTTTACATCTTTAATTTCAGTTTTAAGGAATGTGTCGAAAATAAGCTATCCACGTAAATTTGCGTTGTACGCGTGGATTTGTGATGATTTTAATGTATTAGTCATAGCATGCTATGCTCTTGACTGTCAACTTTTGTTTGTTTACTTGTTTTCACGGTTTAAATTCTTCGTTTTCAAAATGTCACGCATTGAAAAATTGAAGTCTTTTTTAAGGTCATAAGGTTTTGGTCACATGGGTACGTGAAAAGAGTGTGGTGTACAAAGGAAGAGGTGTGATGTTTTTTTTCTTTCTTCAAGTTAAATTTCTTCTCTGAAGAGTTTTTTTACCTGTGATTTTGTTTGTATTGCATCGTGCGCGAAGTACTAATTGTATTCGGGCTGTTCCGTTCAAAAGGGATGATTTGAACATATTTGCCGAATAGCGGAGTACTTCTGTAGACACATAAATGCATCCTTTATCATCACAGGGAAGCCGTCTAAATGAAAACTGTACACCAGCAACAGTTTCCGGTGAGATCAATCTGATTATAACTAAATTTGAACGATACTGCTAAATACGTGCCATCCTCTCTTTGTCGGGGGGGGCGGGGTTCATAAAAATGAAATACAAATTTAAACCAAACATGTGAATTATACCTACTGTTATGAAAATTTGTGTGCAGGGTTTTTTGGGGCTGGAGAAGGTTCTTATGATGATTCGAGACTGCTCCCCTGTCTGAAAGGGAGTCTCATACAAATGAAACACAAATGTCCACATCATTCGAGAATGAATCAAGCAAAGGAAACTAAAATCGACATGTGGGGGTTTTTTAAGGTAATTTTTTTCTATTGTGCTTTCAGACCCCTCCCTTATATGGAAAGAGTGGCTCTCATACAAATGAAACAAATGAAATTTCTGTATATCTAAAGAACTAACCAAGCACATGGCATCAAATTTGGCATGTGAAGGCAAAGAATGTTTCTACGGTGGTTCGAGACTCTTCTCCGCTTCCAGTGGGGGGGAGGGTGGCTAGCATACAAATGAAACACAAATTTCAACCACATATGAGAACTATTCCTACTGTTATGAAATTTGTATGCCTGAGTTTTTGAGGCTGGACAAGGTTCTTATGATGGTTTGAGACCCCTTCCCCGCCTGGAAGGGAAGGCTCCCATAGAAATGAAACACAAATTTCTGCATAGCACGAAAACTAATCAAACAAATGGTACCAAGTTTGCCGTCTGGAGGTTTTTTGGAAGCAGGATTTTTTTCTATTGTGGTTCATCTCTGGAGAGGGGGCTCATTCAAATGAAACATTTTCAACCAAACATGAGAATTATCCAGGCAACTTAAACACAAAATGTGTAGTTCTCGGGTTGGCAGCATGTTCTGATAGAAGTTTGAACCCCTTCCTCAGAGAACAGACATCCAAGCTCGAACATTTTTTTCTCAATTTACTGTGTAAATTTTTGAAAGCAAACCGTTGGAACACCAGCGCCGCCCAGTCTAGGTTTTACCAAACTAAAATTGACAACGAGCATCAAACACCGAGGCACACAGGTGGCGCCATCAACATACGATTCACCAAAACTAACAGAAACAAGGTGTAATTTTAAAATATCAGTTACAGAAATTCTCACTCCAGCTTGAATGTCTGTTCTCTGTGCCCCTTCTTAGTCAACAATGGAAGATACTTGAGTTACTCTCAGTGCTACATCATGCACAAGAAGTTAATCTCAGGTTATGCAAGAGAAAACTACGTTCAAACGGATAGGATACTGTGAAGTTTGAAAATTAATGTTTTGTCTATGGAATAATTCTACACAGAAAGAAAAACCCATGGTAGAAACTAACGATTCAACGGTGAAATTTAAAAAAAACACACCTACCGTTTATTTTGCAGAATATACACACATTAGCAAACGAAAATATTTTAACAAAACTCATGCCTAAAAAACCGCAAGTTCAATTAAATTTTCATTTATTTAGTTGCGAGCGCAGCAGCGCTCACACCGGGTTCAGCTAATATCTATATAAATCTTTGTTAGAAAACTGTCATTTTTGTTTTACCACGAAGGTAACTAACTTATGTCACTGGCTGTACATAAAGTCTTTCACGGAAACATCCATAACAACTATTATTTAATATTTTAATGTATTTTCAGTGGGAGAAAAATTTGCATTAATTCTAGAATAATCCAATCACGATCTCTCTTAAATCAATTCTGATTATTATGGTTACTAATAAGAACCCGAGTTACTTTCTAGTAGTTCTACGTAAATACTTCGTACCATCCTATAGGGGTTGTCCTTTGTAATTTTTAAGGTAGGTGAACCTGTACATCGTTTCATGAAAATTTCACCCAACGTTCTTCAGCTTTGTACAGCTGCTCTTTAAATATCATAGCACCACTAAAGTTTAGGCAAACTCAGCTCTTAAATTAAACTGGAATTCTACACCACACGTAAATATGATAATTTTGTTATTCCGTATGTCTCAAATTCGGAAATACGCAATTCACATAATGTTGTACCGTAACTGAAAAATCAATTATGAGCCTATTCTTAAGTAGCAGAACATCACAACATTGGCGGAAACCAAAAGCGCTAAAAGCATTAATATGCTTTCGGTTTCCATTTCAAATTATGCTGATCATACTGTTTGTTTCACACAAGTATCCAAAAAAACTACAGCAAGCACCAATGCTCTATACATAAAGGTCACTGCGTAAACGCTAATAATGCCTATTTCATTCGACTCTCTGTACATTTTCGAGTAAATGCTCGTATAGAACCGAATCAGCATATCTTCACCATGATCAATGTTGTAATAACTTACAACAGCTCACAAGAGTAAAGCAACGGATATTTCTATGAAAAGACAGAAGAGGACTTAGTGGAGGTGGAAGCGGGTATCCTGAGAATTAATATTGCTTTACCATGAATGGAATTATGAATACATAACTACATTAATACTACCATTAATGGAATAATGATTATGCTCACGTGTCAAATTTTACGTTCAACTTTTCCAGATTTTGCAGTACGTTTACGGTCTTGTCGCAGCACTAGTAAGAACAATAATCATTTATTTTCAAACTTAAATGGTAACTGATACGCTGCCATTTAAATGCATTAAAATCTAGAATAAATTTTCAAGAGACACCACTGAAATTGTTAGATCTAAAACCAACAGTCTTGACTACGATAAATTGCCTAACCTACTCCTACGTACTCAGACTCTGTTTGAATGAGGGGACGAATGACACCCAGTTTAACAATACAACATTTTCTAGTTCCAATGCCTCCAATCAACATCAACAATAAGACAAACGTCACATTCGAAGCATTAGTGCCGCGGCACTAATGTGATCTTGTATCCTAAACAGTAGGCTAGGAACACACTGCTGGGTCAAGGGAAGCTCGCGAGTTACCTATTTCTAAAGCCTGTCATGCCCTAAGCCGTAGCACGCGAAAAACCGATTGCATCGCAGCTGCGTTTCAGACTCTAAAGAAATAAAAAAAACAAAACAACAACAATAGAGCTAGTGGGAAGGTTGAACCGAAATTTCGGTGCCTCTTGATTTGCCATCGGTCAACGCACATTTTTCAGATTCAGTTGCTCTCGACCAACTGCCAACTAACAACGCTTTTCTGATAGATGCCGCGCTTCTGAACCAAACAGTGTGTTCCATCGTGGTTGGTTGAAATTTGAATTTCGGTTGTTTTTCAACTGTTGCCAAATAAGAAGCTCTTGGTAATAAGTGGGGTTAATCTTTCGATACGATAATTCTGAAGGGCAATGTTCGACCCGTACGCAAATTTTACCTCAGAAGAGATCGGTTGTGTCAGCTCTAGTTCATTTCTCCAAAGTAAATGGGACGCCTTTCTGGATCTAGTGGGTGAGTGTTTCGTTTTTATCTAATCGTTAATTATGAAACTCGAGAAGAGAGAAATCTGTGATGTTTCTGTTCTGATTTAAAGTCAATTCAAATATTCAAATGTGTTTTATCAGGATTCCAGATTTATACACAGTAAAGTAAACATGCGTTATTTAAATATGAAAATCAGTGAAAATTAGGAAAGGAATATTAACCAAGCTCTTTATACAGGCGACATGGAGATCGCACATTTGTACATATCAATCTAAAGCATTGAACCAACATTTTGTTGAAAAACAATTAGGATTGGCGAAATCTTTAAAAACTGTTAAGGCAATCTATTTTTGGCAATGTGTTTTTTTTTGCAATGAAAGGAAAAACTTCAATTGAATTGTATAACTATCGACTTTATGATTATAGGTACATATGTTATGTTTTAGGCTGCTCTGCCAGTGCACTCAATTGATACCGCCAATTACTTTGAAGAAGTGCGTTTATGGCATTGTAAACTTACCTACTGAGTGCGAAACTAACCTCGACAACCATTGAATCAATTTTCTTCTAGCAGCCATCAAACTGTTCTTTTTTTCGACAGCATTATGAACTGTGAAAAGAAAAGCAATACTTCAGCGTCCATTTTCATCATATCTCAAAAAGCACAAATATATCAACTAATTTGATATGATACATCCAATAACGCTTTTTGTGCGTCAGTTGTGGTCTGTTTAAATTTGTATGGAAAATATATCAAAAGAAAAGGGTTGGAGCTCATAACGGAAAATAGCTATCCAACACGCAGACAAATAAATTTAAGAATTTCATAAGGTTCAACTAAGGAACGATGCTTTGGAATTTCATAAGACTGACTTAGGAATGTATTTTGTTTAACACGACGATGTTCTTGTAGGTCTTTAAGCTTGCCTGATTGTCGATATATACTAGTTGGCAAGTCACTGCACCCCTAATCTCAACCACAGAGAACAGACATCCAGGCTTGAACAATTTTTCCCCAATTTACTGTGTAAATATTTAAAAGCAAACCGTTGAAAAAACAACGCTGGCACTCTAGCTTGGATGTCTGTTCTCTGTGCCTCAACGTTGAAGCTTCGAATCCAGGTTGCTCCATGTTTTTATTTTCTCACCATCATTATATGTCATAAGGCAAATTAATGAAATTCATACTGACGTCTTCTTCTTCTTCTTCTTCTTTAGCATTTCAAGCTTATTGCTTTCACAATTACCTTATATTTATAATTACCTTATAAATTGCTTTGCTCTCAACTTAGTGTTCTAGATGCACTTCCACAGCTTTCGATGCCAGGTACCATTTTTGCATTAGTATGATTGTGTGGCAAGTACAATCATACGCTATGCCCAGGGAGTCAAGAAATTTTCCTTAACGAAAAATTCCTAGACCAGACCGGGAATCGAACCCAGCCACCTCCAGCATGGTGTTGCTTTGTAGCTGCGCCTTTACTGATTGAGCTAAGGGAGGATACTGACGTCCTATGGCAAATAATCATAATGCGATCTTATGAATAGCGAAAGTTTATTTCACTATTCAAAAAAGTTCTATATAATCATCAGTTTAGCGCTTAGCACCGTTGCGCAAGGAAGAAATGCCCAACAAACATCGGTGTTGAATTAGAGCTTGTTCAAGCAAATTTGGAGAAGCTATTCAGCTGTTTCTTCTAGAATAGCTGGATAGCTTCTCCAAATTTGTTTGAACAAGCTCTAATTCAACACCGATGTTTGTTGGGTGTTCACATTACAATAAGGGAGGGTCCATTAATTATGTCACGCAGTAAGGGGGGAATAGGGGTTTGGAACGTGAAGATCCATACAAAAACAATTGAAGGTCCATACAAAAACCGTTACGTGGGGGGTATAAAAAGTCACTTTTTGCGTGACGTAATTAATGGACGTTCCCTAAAGACTTTTCACTAGGCCCTAACTAACAAACGTAAACAATGGTTTCTTCCGTACATTTCACGTGGTACAAAGACTACCAATGTAAGCCTCCAATTCTATCGGAAAGGGGAACTCTTCCTCATAAAACTGACCGCGGTGGATTGATTAGACGAGTTTACAATGACGAAAAATTTGCGGAAAAAGCTTTTGTTTACGTTTGTCAGTTAGGTCCTTATTAAAAATCTTTGTCGATTTATATTATCATGTCAGAATTTAAGACAATGAATTCCATACAAAGGATAATGTTATTGGAACGCTTTTCTTATTATCTGAGTTGATTTTTAACTGATGTTGAGTACAATAAGATCAACATACATGCAATATATTTGCATGGTTGTCGTCAATTTGTGTACTATGAATACGTAACTGCATCGATCGAATCTCTTTAACGGATGATTTGTTAAACAAAAATTCATGTTTGACTGAATCTCGTAGGAATGTATTATTCTAAACAAAATGTTAACGCAAAAGTATGGCGATGAAGAGAAACCGTTCTTTGCAGGTACGCCCGTGAGGCACTATACGTAAGAAATTCGAATTGCAATGCAATTGCATTATGATTATTGGCTATAAGAATTCAGTATGAATTTCATAGATATATCTTATGAAATATAATGATGTTGAAAAAATAAATATTTGGAGCAGCCTGGATTTGAACTTTGAACGTTGAGGTTATGGATCCAGTGACTTGCCCACTAGTATTTATCAACGCTTGGAATCAGGAAAGCGTAAAGGCGTATAAGAACAACGTCATATGAAACTCCACCAACCGGTCAGTGGTCGAAGTGCTGACGAAAGTATGTCATCAGAACAGATACTGCTTCCTGAGTTCGAAAATCTGTCGCCATATCAACTTCTCGCTTCAGAAGCTGATACAATAGACGACTGCGAATCTGCTTCTGACTTGAAAACTGACACCGATTGTTTCTACGATTGTGAAGAAGATCAGATTTTTTTTGCTTAAGCATACTTACTTGCTGGAAGTTCAGGAGTGTCGGAGCCAATCAGACTAAGACCTGCGTGGCCTCTGCTGTACACAGAAGTTGTCTCCATTCTACTCGGTCCATGGCTGTCACTCGCCAACCTCGCTGTCTGCGGAGGGTCCGCAGGTCGCCTTCTACTTGATCGATCCACCTTGCTCGTTGCGCGCCTCCTCTTCTTGTACCTGTCGGTTCGTTTTCGAGAACCATTTTCACAGGTCTGCCGTCCGACATTCTTACGACATGCCCAGCCCATCGTAGTCGACCAATTTTTGCGATGTGTAGGATGGGAGACTCTCACAGCAACTGGTGCAATTCGTGGTTCAATCGCCTCCTCCACGTTCCGTCTTCCATCTGCACTCCACCGTAGATGGTACGCAGCACCTTCCGTTCAAAGACTCCAAGGGCGCGTTGGTCCTCCACTAGCAATGCTCATGTTTCGTAGCCGTATAGAGCTACCGGTCTAATTAATGTCTTGTAGATGGTCAACTTTGTGGTTCGGCGAACTTTGTTCGATCTTAGCGTCCTTCGGAGTCCAAAGTAGGCACGATTGCCAGCCATAATGCGGATTTTTATTTCTCTGCTGGTGTCTCTATCGACGGTCACCAATGAGCCCAGACACACGAATTCGTCTACTACCTCGATTTCATCACCGTCAATCTGAACTCGTGGTAGGAGGCTAACATTGTCTTCTCGTGAGCCTCTTGCCTTTCATGTATTTTGTTTACAACGCATTAATCACAAGCCCAATCCAACCAGCTTCAGCCTTAAATCTGATGTACGTTTCTGCCATCGTCTCAAAGTTACGTGCTACGATATCAACGTCGTCGGCGAAGCCAAATAGTTGGACAGACTTCCTGAAGATCGTGCCACTCGTGTCTATCCCAGCTCTTCGAATCACACCCTCCAGTGCAATGTTAAACAACAAACACGACAATCCATCACTTTGCCGTAACCTTCTCCGAGATTCGAAGGAACTCGAGAGCGTCCCTGATACTCGGACGACACACATCACTCGATCCATCGTTGCTTTGATCAACCACGTCAGTTTTTCCGGAAATCCATATTCGTGCATTACAGAAGTTAATACGGACCGGAACAATCGGCAAAGACCTAGGCGACGAATTAAGGACTGCGATTGGAAACTCTGAACATGGAAGTTCAGGAAGCTTCCTCTTTATATTTATATAACCAAAACTTCGTGCGGAGCGATGAGAGGCTGCATTCCAACCTGCGGATTAACAAAAACCATGTGATGCTTACATGACTTTTTTATGCTTTTTTATGCATCACATGACCAACGTTTCCCCTTGAACATATTCTAGAAATGATCAATGTGATTTTGGATATTCCGTCACAACCTACAACATTATATTCATTCATGAAGTTTTTTGGCTCACAACAATTTATCCGTCATTATGTATGTCAATACTGTGGACTTTATTACGGAGAAACTCCTGAGGAAACGTGTAAAGTCTGTAACAGCACAAAGCCGGATTTTTTTGTATCATTTGACATAATATCGTCTCTCAAATATTTTCTGCTGAGAAACTGAAAGCAAATAGAAGATTACAAATTATCGTCAACATATTACATACAGGATATTATACATGGTGGTGTCATACAAAATTTAATGAATGCTAGCAGCATTATCATATCTTTTAACACGGACGGTATGACTATCTTCAACTTGAACATTTAAAAAAAAACCTGTGGCCTATTATTATCACAATCAATGATTTACCGCCCACTCTACTATTCATACAGGGTGCGGCAAAAAATAATGCGAAAATGTTCATACTTGAGTTTTGGGTTAGTTCGTGTTGCAAGTGAATAATTTCTGTCGAAAGTGTAATTTATGTTTACTTCCAAATGCTGCATCCAAACATTCTATTTGTCTTATTGCAAATTCGTCAAAATGTTCGCGAAAGAAGTGATCACCAGTTTGTTGCTCGCCCAGAAGAAGCCGAAAGAGATTGCCAAGGTGGTAGGGTGCCATTTGGCAACAGTTTACCGCATAAAAAAAGTCCCTGCAGGATGGTTCTAAGCAGCGGACGTCCGCGGTTTGCACGCACGCCGAACGTGATCAAATCGGTCCGTGCAAAAATTGCTCGCAATCCGGTGCGTTCCATAAGAAAACTTGCAAAGGAAGCCAATATGTCGGAGAAATCCATGCGTACAATCATCAAAGAAGATCTGCATGCATCTTCCAAAGCCAGAGTGAAACGCCACTTGATTACGGACCGGGTCAAGGAACTACGAGTGACTCGTTCCAAGAGATTGCTTTCCTTGTTGAATAAGGAAAAAATGGTAATCCTGTTCTCCGACGAAAAGCTTTTCAGCATCGATGCTGCAGCCAACAGCCGCACGGACCGGTTCATTTCACCGCAGAAAATGGAGAACGTTCCGGAAAAAGTGAAATTCAAATTCCAAACCAAACATCCGGCTGTTGTCATGATGTTTGGCTTGGTGACGTCCAACGGTTTGAAAATGCCGCCTGTTTTCAATGATGCTGGAGTTAAAATCAATACCGAAGTGTATATCCCTGGGTGAAGGCCAACTTCTTCGAGGACCAAAACGTTGTCCTACAGCAGAATGGAGCGCCGTGTCACACGTCCAATCGAACCCAACAATGGTTGAACGATAACATGAAGTTTTCGCCGAAGGATTTGTGGCCCCCTAGCAGTCCAGATCTTAATCTGTTGGATTATTCGATTTGGGCATATGTTGAAGCACGAGCCTGTAAAACATTACACCCTAGTGTGAAAACCCTGAAGTCAACCATAACACGCACATGGCAGTCAATGTCGGAGGACTTCGTCCGAAAGGCATTCTCTGGCTGCCAGCGTCGGCTCGAGGATGTTATTAATAAAAATGGAGGACACATTGAATAAATTTGTTGAAAAGGACTTTATAAATATAACTGCACTCTAGAATAATGATATTATTGCTTGAATTAGTTGAAAATGGAATTTGAAAGATATAGAACAAATTTTCGCATTATTTTCTGCCGCACCCTGTACGTAGCAATATGGCAATAGCCGGACTATGGTGATCCTGATTTGGATATTTTTATGAACTGCAATTGCAAAAGCTAGCTCACGGAGGTTTAGATGGTTTGGAATATTAAATATATACCATATGCTGTTGCGTTAGTGTAGCAAGATGTAAACTACAACAAATAAAACAGTTTAATGGCTATAATGCCTGTAGCTATTGTAAACATCTAAGAACCTTAACAGACTATAATCAAAAACAATAGTCAAAAACATTCAACTTCAAAACCTGTTAATGCTATGGATTTTGATAAAGTTTGTCAGTTTTCTGGTTCTAGCGATTTGTCCCTCTCCCAATACTGCCTAAGACTGGTGAGAAATTAAAGTAAAGGGTTATGTGCCTGTTTTGGATACTACCGTTCAATGCCCTCCGCTCGTTTCCAAACTTGTATCTTTCCATTTTAAAGCCTGCCTTTGCCCTATATGGAACTATCAATACACTTTCTCTTCATGTATATTCGTTCTAGCAATAAATTACCGTCCACTCCTAGCGCTTCGCATGGAGATGAGAAATTATCTGCTTCTGACAAACTTCATCAAAGATCGTTACTTCCATGCATGGGAGAATACAAAAAAAAACAATCAAAGTCTATGGATTTATGTTTAAAACGTGGCGTACCAATTGAAGTAATATCGAGCCTTCTTGTCATTCCAAACTTTGACGTGATCTGGAACTGTCCCGTAAATTATATGCACGCAATTCTTTTAGAAGTCTGCAAACAACTATGTAACATCAACGCAAACCACGCAACAAATGCTTCAAAAAGAAATGATTCAACCTTTATTATAATTTTTGAGAGTAAACATATAACGTTTGCATTAAAAAAAATTGACTTTTTTCGCATGGTGATAAAAAAAAGCTCGGACAGATAACTGCTTTTGATAAATATCTCATGGAAGGTAATTATTTAAGCTTACTTGCAGAAAAATTCAACGCCCTTACGAGCGGCCTTCTCGTAGTTAACCGGAACATTCGCCATGCCGGACGAAAACATGCGTGTAGGCATGTTTTTGAGTTCTTTCTTCGTTTTATTTATCAATTCCTCCTCAGTTTTCGCGATAAACTTGTTGGAGTAGATCTTACGCTTCAGGTTGGACCAGAAATTCTCGATGGGACGCAGCTGGGGGACGTTGGGTGAGTTCACCGACTTGGGTACCATATCCATATTCAGCCATCTCCTCCAACGATCGCTTTGAATAGTGGACCGACGCCAGATCCGGCCAGAAGACGTGGTTCGCCCTTATAGTATTTCTTAATGAACGACGCTACTACTGGCAGGCATTTCGTACTATAAATTTCCCCGTTCTCGGCCAGTCCGGAGCGTAATAAGAACGGCTTTGACATCCCCTTCACGCTGATTGAAAGCCACAGCCGTACCTTCTAGGGGAAATGAACTTCACCTCGGAGCTTACTTCCTTCGTGAGGGAAGTAAAATACGAAGTGCCCTGCCAGTCGTTGCCATCCAGGGTGAGATAGGTATCGTCGTTCATCACTAACACCGATTCGCCTGGAAAATCGAGTTGACCATCTTATTCAGCCTCTGCCATGCAGCTCCGAAACCAGTGGACGCGACCTCCGCTTCCTGACATGTATGTTCATGTTCACCAGGTAGTTTTTCACTGTTTGGCCGGTCGAACCGACCTACTGGCCACGCGCACTCAGCGATGTAGTCACTTTTCCCTCGGTCTTCCTATAGTGCCAAGATGTTGTAGCCGGAACGGACGTAAAAATGTGTACAGAACTCATAGCCTTTAGACACTAATTATGGTTTGATCATCACATGCACATGAGCGCTGCCTAAGGGTCGTTAGAATGTGCACTGCTCCAATTGACATGAATCAGCTTGACAGAAAATGTCCAGCTCTTGAATTTAGCAACGCTTTGTCTCAAATTTCAAATCGGTGCAACTAACGTAATGAGCCTGTTAAAGAATTGGTCAAAAGTACTACATTTCAGTCATTCCCTTTGAATTGACTGCAAAATGAATGCAGTCCGTTGTGCTCGATTCCAGTGAGGACCCCACGGTTTATGTATGGTTTATAAATTCTGAAGCAAAAATTTTCATCATCGGAAAGCAATTCGTATGCTTAAGTACCTGCCACTGAATACTTTATTTCATGACTCTTTCTGAGTTCAATGCTCATTTTAAAAAGGTACACACTAAGAAAATAATACCCAACTAAGTTGTGTTTCAACCGAGTTTTTATCTGCTGCACACTCGGTTGTCCGTTTGGTTCAAATGGAACAACTGAGTTCTCGTTTAATGTTTCAATCTGTCAAACTTTCCGAAAAAAATAACGGTTGACAAAAATAAATCCAATCAGCAATAACCGAACATCGATTTACTCAAGTATTACCGAACGCGATCATACAAAACGGCTTATCTGTTGGTTCTTTTCGGCTGTGCCGGAATTTTGGTTGAAATACACAGAAAAAAATAATTAATTTTAACAAGCGTGTGAAATTTCCCCTCGTGTAATTCCAAGCCAAAAGAGCGTAAACAACGATATTGCTTGCAATCTTTCATACAACAGGCTGGATTTAGGCGTTATCTGGCTTAAGTATACATGAAATATCCCATTTTTTCTGCCAAATCTAGCATTCCCTTTATGTGCATTACATAACGTAGAAAATTCAGTGTTTCTTTTTATCTGTGTAGCTTCTAATCTAGCTTCAAATTTTATAGTAATAAAGGGTGATACGGTCAAAATTTGGTCAAGGGAAAACGCGTGTAAATCGGTGAAATCGTTTATTTAAAAAATCAAATTAAATGTCTTTTTCAAGTTCAATTAGTATAAAATTCAGGAAAAATATTCAGTTAGGCTTCCGCTTTTCCAAATCCGAATTGCCGGGCCTTACGCTTGACCCCCGCCATCAGATTTTGTACAGCCACCTTGTCCACCTTCTTCGCCGCAGAAAGCCAGTTTGCCTTGAACTGCTGCTCGTCCTTAGCAGTTTTTGGTCTTCTTTAGGTTCCGCTTGACAATAGCCCAGTATTTCTCAATTGGGCGGAGCTCTGGCGTGTTGGGAGGGTTCTTGTCCTTAGGAACCACCTGCACGTTGTTGGCGGCGTACCACTCCATGGCCTTTTTACCGTAATGGCAAAATGCCAAATCCGGCCAAAAAGTACGGAACAACCGTGTTTCTTCAGGAAAGGCAGCAGACGTTTATTCAAACACTCTTTCACGTAAATTTCTTGGTTGACAGTCCTGGAAGCTATGAAAATGCTGCTTTTCAAGCCACATGTACAGATGGCTTGCCAAACCAGATATTTCTTTGCGAACATTGACAGTTTCGTGTGCTTGAAAATATCTGCTACCTTTCCCCTTCCTTTTGCCGTATAAAACTCCTGTCCCGGAAGCTGCTTGTAGTCGGCTTTGACGTAGGTTTCGTCGTCCATTACCACGCAGTCAAACTTCGTCAGCATCGTCGTGTACAGCCTCCGGGATCGCGCCTGGCCGTCGTATTTTGTTTATCATCGCGATTTGGAGTCACTACCTTCTTGTAAGTCGATAGTCCGGCTCGTTTTTGGCTCGATGCACGGTTGTAGACGATACCCAGCTTATTTGCGGCATCTCGGAGAGATAGGTTAGGGTTTCGCTTGAAACTACCGGCAACTCTCTTTGTCGTCTCAGCGGCTTCCGGTTTTCGATTTCCCCGATCCAGACTTCCTGGCTGTCGACAAACGTTCCCCAAACACTTTAATTACATTTGTAACGGTTGATTTGGCAACTTTTAGCGATTTTGCCAACTTTGCGTGCGAGTAGCTCAGATCTTCGCGATGCGCGAGCAAAATTTTGATACGCTGCTCTTCTTGCTTGGACGGCATTTTGACAACTGAAGAGTGAATTCCAAAATCAAAATAGGAGCAACATTCTACACACACACACCTTCAAAATGAGGGGTGTTCAGGTTTTTTAAATGCAAAATTGAAAGAAATACGTCAAGTTAATATTGACCAAATTTTGACCGTATCGCCCTTTAAAACCAGTTTTACCAGTTACATTGTTTATTGATGCAAAAAATCCTCATACATTTTCCTATTTTCAAATTGCAATTCAAATGTGCATCCTCCTGTTGTAATCTCTTGATTATTATTCCCATTTTCACCTGATAAAAAAAACACAATACGGGATAAAATTCATTTTTATCTGTCAAATATATCATATAGTAACCGGAATTCGGTTTTGACTCAAAAAATACACCCGAAAACAATATATATAAAGGATTTTTACCCTTCTTACATCAACAGAAGGGTATTAAGATCGCTTGAAAACTCGACTTTTTATCCGAGGCCCACAGGGCCGAGTGTCATATACCATTCGACTCAGCTCGACGAACTGAGCACATGTCTGTGTGTATGTATGTGTGTGTGTATGTGTGTGTATGTGTGTGTATGTGTGTGTGCGTTACAAATAATGTCACATCGGTTTCTCAGCCATCTGTGATCCGATTTCAGTTTTGTTGACGGCAAATAGAAGCTACAACATTCCCATAGAGCGCTATAGATTTTTTATTCATTCGGACATTTCGTTACGAAGATATGAACGAAACAGTACTTGAAGGCCTTTTATAATAGTAATCAAACAGTTTAGTCTCCGATTACATACTGAGCTATTTGTTTACCGATTTTAGTTTTGTTGGTGCCAAATCAAAGCTATGATATTTCCAAATAACTGGTCAAAATTTCATTATGATTGGATAATCCTTCATGGAGATATGACCAAAACAATACCTGAGAGCACATAATTGTGAGATGACAATATACTCGTTGCAGTGCAAAACCGAACAAGACCAATCACACCAATCGATGCCGCTTGCATTCTATTGTGTCGCATCTGGAGCGTTGTATAGCACATACAGTGGACTAGCCACACTATGCGACTGTATATAATTAGAGCAGCATCGATTGGCTCGAGTGGTCTGGTTTTGAACTACGAGTATTTTCGAAAATTACACAAAGTCTCCATTTAATATAACCAATTTTCAACGAACCTGTGCTTATTAAGCATATTGAATTCATATCGATAATCAAAATTGACGATTAGTATTGCCTAATAATTCATTCTGATTCAGACTGATTATATGAAATTGGTAATATTTATGTAATTTCTGCTTTTATATAACTAACAGAAACAGGTCATTAAAGACTATTAATGGTTATATTTTAATCACATCGATGAACAGTACGTTAAGGATTATCGAACGGTACCATTTTTAAACACAAAATATGACATATCGAATATTCCTGGACCTTCCTGGAATTTCTGATGAAAATATGTATCGAGTACCATATTGGCCACATTTGAGTTCGTAATTCTGATAAGGTGTAAGAAGGGTTCAGTCGCAGGTGGATTAATTCAGGTTTTTCACTTTCTTGTTGGTAACCGATGTGGTTCAGTAGAAAATTGAACCGAGTTCGGTGTTGTATTCTAAGTGTGTATGTTCGGAAAGACAACAAATAAGCAAATGGATAAATGTTCGAATATTGACAGTTCTATTAGTAAATCACAAACAGCTAGAGTTTAGCATTGCCCAGATAATGATTTTGTCTGATCTAAGAGTCTAATGACATCCGGAACCCAGAGTGTGAACCTTACCTGATTACCAGCTCCATACCCCTGAGCCTTACAAATAAACGAACTAATTAAAACAAACAGCTTGTACTGTTTGAAACCCGTTCCGTACGCTATTTAATAATAGCGATAGGTACATAAAAGCAAAGTCTGTGTTAGTGACACTCACGTAAAATCTATTGGTATCATTGATTTTCGTAATTATATGGCAGAATTTTACCTTTTGCTGATTTTTCATTTTTTACTGCTGATCCAAAAATTTAGAAAATTTAACTGACCACTTTCGTAACGCGGCAATTTGCACCCTATATGTTGTCAAAGGATCCAAAGTAACCACGAAGCAATACTACACACTTAGATTTTTTAACAGAAATCTGTAATTTTAACCAAATTCTCAACTGCCGATTTTACGGATTTCTGTGAAATTTTACAGATATCTGTAAAACAAATTACCGGATTTCGGTTAAAATTTTACCGAAATCCGTTAAATCGGATTACCGAACGTTCAGCTGTTGAAAATTCGGTAAAACCTTACAGATTTCTGTAAAATAATCTGAGTGTGTAGTATGCTTATATCGGACATATGCATCACGTCTATTTTGACACAGATTTTAGTCATTAGAGCCACTCTCTTTTTTCTTCCTTATTCAGGCGATGACCCGGACACTCTGTACCTCTGGGTCCTCCCTATGTGGAGTTACGGGCTCTTCTGGATCATCGGAGGAGTGTTCGTGTTCATGGATGTCACCAACAAACCGGCATTCATGCGGAAATACAAAACCCAAACAGGAACAAACGAACCACTGGATGTGAGCTTACTGAGACCTGTTGTGAAAAACGTCCTGATCAATCAACTACTGTTTGGAATACCAGTAACCTATCTGACATATCATGCAAGAAAATGGATTCACGATGATCTTCCGGAAATGCGACCGCTTCCGTCGTTGGATATTGTCATTCGAGACATGCTAGTTTGCATCGTGGCCTGGGAAATCACCTACTACTATACTCACGTTCTGCTACATGCGAAATTTTGGTACAAGCACGTCCACAAACAGCACCACGAGTGGCAAGCACCGATTGCCTGGGTCGCCATGTATGCCCATCCGGTGGAGTTCATCATAAGCGACATGTTGCCAGCGTATGCTGGACCTGCTCTGCTGACTAGCCATCCAGTGACAGTGGCTATTTGGCTCCTGTTTGTCATGATGGACATTCTCATGGACCATTGTGGCTACCACGTGCCGGTGCTCAGCAGCGGGGAGCTGCACGACTTTCATCACTTGAAGTATGTATTAGAAACCACAACCGCACAGCAAGACATTTGGGTGTCATTTCAATGTCAACGATTGACATGACCTCAACCTTCGTCCTGTTGCATTCGTCTGATCGAACATGGTTTGAAATAGGACCACCAGATTGATAAGTTGATGACATCCACGTGTGACCTAGATTTTGGAAAACATTCGACAAAAACGAGTTCTATTCAAGGCAGTTTGTATATGAGCGAGCTTTACATCACTTATGCACCGAATGGGCGTCATAAATCCCCTTCCCTCCCTCGATTCGACGGTGTGATGATTCAATCAAGAGATTTCTCTCCCTTCGATTAATTTATCTAGGCAAGGTTTTCCTACAGTGACGGACAATAAAGCTTGTTCACGACAAAATTTGGACAGATTAAATTTTGAATAAAACAAATTTGCTGTTAGTTCAATTCAAGATGCATTTTCTATGCATTTAATTGTGCATTATTAGTCATATTAAAACTAATTACAGTTATTTAATTAGGCTGTATGAAGACACTACGAACTTTTAAGTTTACTTCAGCCATTAGGGTCTGTGCAGACTTCTCTGCAACCGATTTAGCTGCTTTGGCCAAGATTTTCGAAATGTTTCTATAGTTGTAGCTTGTTGTTTATTTTGTGAGAGTAACCGCTCGATAGGTCGCAACCCCCTGCAGTTAGGTGGATTTGCCTCTTTCGGTACAACATGGACTCCATTCGCTTTATACCATTCCAAAACATCTCTGGCGTAGTGACAAGATGCCAAATCCGGCCAGAATAGCGAGGGAGCGACATAAAAGCGTAGGAATGGTAACAATCGCTTCTTTAGGCATTCTTCACGGTATATTTCTTTGTTAACCGTTCTGGAAGGGATGAGGCCTTAGCTTACTCGACCACAGCTGCATATTGCCTGCCAATCCAAATATTTTTTGGGAAACTTGGGCCTTTTTCTTCGTCCTGAAATGCTCATCTACGCCGTTCCGTTGCATGGCATAATAAGTCATTCCGGGAAGCTGCTTAAAGTCTTCCAGCACAAAAGTTGCATCGTACATTATCACGCAGGAAAACTTCGTCAAATATTCGCAATACAACTAGCGTTTTGAAATTGGTTCACTGTTGTACGTACCGAAAGATCTGGTTTCTTCTGCAATATTTGCCTCACCTTCGCGTCCTTCTGGTGGTTCCTGAGATCCGTTTTTGTTCCGCTCCCAGCCTTCCTGGCTGTTGTCAAACGTGTATCGAAAGATTTAAGAACGTTATGGACAGTGCTTGCAGGAAAACCAAGCGTTTTTGCAATTTTTTTTACTGACAGATCCGTTTTTTCATTGCGATTGCATACAATTGCTTTTCGTATCTGCTCTTGTTTCGACGCCATCCTCGATCTAAAAACTTGTAGTATCACCAGAAAATTATTTTACACAATAAACAGACATACGTTCATCAGTCATACGTCTTCATCATGTCCAGAGATTTACGTATTTAGGGGTGTCCAGATTTTGTCGCGATCAAGCCTTACAGTAAGACCAAAATCCGGGTTTCATACGAAATGTTCATGTTTAGAGGCATGTCTTTTATTTTACCGTTTACTAATTGTTGAAATTTTTGGCTATAATCTAAAAGTAACCTGGTGGTCTTTTTATTTTGCCATAAGTTAGGTGTATAACTTCGAAAATAGTGAATGCAAATGTATGGATTTGTAACAGATAAAAATTTAGGGAATTTATAGGCTATAGCCATCTAGGCCAGCTAAATTGCGTTGCACGAAAATGAAAGACAAGCCTCCAAACATGACCAGTTTGTATGAAACGCGGGAAATGGTCTTATTGTATTGTCGGTCACGGTATACTAATCTCATCACTCGCCACTCACCTTGCTAGAAATAAAAGAATTGACGCACAAGTGGAATGATTTGCAATACTTGTTTTTGTTATTCAACATAGGCGAATATTATTGCGAAAAGAAATCACTCAATTTACTTTCCAAACTCTTGATTCAGCGTAGAAACAATATACCTAGGAACATGAGATTGATAGTCCGTTATAACTTTTCAAATGATGACGGATGGAAACAAGGTCGACAGGTTCTCGGCTAAATAAAAGTTCATTATGTTATCCAACGTTAGGTTTCAAACGTCTCATTACTTCAGTTCCTCTCACCAACGGAAATGAACATTGAAATTAATAACAATTGTTCAGTAGCAAAAAACTTGCCAACTACACTGAAGATATAATTAAATTTCGAAATCAAAATTATTATGCAAATATAATTGAGGTGGTTAGATATCATCAAAGAAGAATGCTTAGATGGAACAGTTGACTCAATTGTTCTTTTTCATTTCAGTGTCATTTAAAAAAAAAATAACTGCCCTTTCGAATGAGCACTCCCCCGTAAACGGGGTGCAAGAACTTTTCATGGGCATGTCGTTCCCTCGTTGTGTACTAAATTAGCCACATTAGCAGATGCAAAATCAAAACAAAGTAGTGCAATGGAAGAATGTGAAGAATGTGAAGAATGAATGGCTGTTCCAGCCATTCTGGTATGCAGATTTCTTTTCGTGTTTCGTTGTTTGTTTTATATCCATTTTTATATCGTTGTTTTCGTGTTTGTTTTTATATCCAAATCGCAAAACGATGCTCGCGGAAAAAGTTAATAATTGGATTGGATTTCGCGAAGAAATCACGGAATCAAGATGTTCGCTCGTGCCACCGCCATTTTCCATACTAGAATGACCAGCCTGGTCCCGTACTCGTTTTTCCACGGTAGAATCCCCGGTGAAAACACTGACGTTTTGACAAAGATTTTTCATCACGGCCCAACTGACAAACGTAACCAATGGCTTCTTCCGTTAATTTCCCGTGGCACAAAGGCTATCCATGCAAGCCTTCAATTCTTTCGGATTGGCGAACTGTTCCTCTTCGAAATGACCGTGGTGGATTGATTAGGCGAGTACTCAATGACGAGAAATTCACGAAAAAAAGCCATTGTTTACGTTTGTCAGTTAGGCCCTAATGAAAAATTTCTTTGAAACTCTCGACAATTCAAGTGTGTTCAAAAATTATGATACAAATTGAAAGGGTCCGAGGGTGGATCACAAATTACGTTTGCGATTCATGAAAAACTTACGAGTATGTAATCGTTTATCGTTGATATCCGATGTGTAAGTGACAAAATTAACCACATTTTCGTGCAGTTTTGCGAATCGCTGGGGTTATGACAATTTGAAATACATTTCTAATTTTTTTCTCCGTTGTTTGAAAAAATCCTGTAATTTTCAGCGATATCTAATGCTCATATTTATGCCTAGTTCAGACTACGAAGTTGTAACATAATATAACACCCTTGTATAAAAATTATCAGCACGAAAAACGTCATCAAGATAGTCATTAAGAGAGATGTTGCCAAAGTCAACTGTTGAATGGAAGATTGCAAACATCTTCGT
Organism: Aedes japonicus; assembly: GCA_034211315.2. Classification (NCBI taxonomy): domain Eukaryota; kingdom Metazoa; phylum Arthropoda; class Insecta; order Diptera; family Culicidae; genus Aedes; species Aedes japonicus. Next base: position 260,905 of record JASCZW010000369.1, on the reverse strand, counting down.
TGTTTACGCCTACTTTGGCTTTCAATTGATTCTTGATTATTATTTTAAGATTGAATATTTAGTTTGAAGTTTGTCTTCTCTTCTCTTCTTCCACGTCTCTGCTTTCCCTTCTATTCCTCCGTTGGTTCGTTTAAACTTTTCCTGCTTTTTACATTTTTTCTACTTTTTCTTCCTCTTTTTTTCGCTCATTTTCTTTGATTTTTCTCAATTTTTCATCTTCCACTAGTGCTTCAACTTCTTGTACTTCTGCTATTCCGATTCTCTTCTTTGACTTCTATTCTTCCACTTCATCCGCTTCGCTTTTATTCTTCTTCTTTTCTTCATGTTATCTTCTTTTACTGGAATTGTGTCGTTTCTTTCCTCTGCTTCGCTTTCTCCGTAGTGCCTTCTTTAATTTCTTCAACTTCATTTATTCATTTTTTCTACTTCCCTTAATGATTTCTTCCCTTTGTTCATCCGCTTCGGTTTTCTTTTTCTTCTTCTGCTGATTTCGTTACACTACTCTTTTTCGGCTACCCTCGTCCCGCTCGTTTTTACCAATTTTTTTGCTCCAGTTCTTCTGCTTCCGTAGTTGTTTTCATCGCCGTTTCCGGATTAGCATAGGACACGTTTCAGCTTTCCTCATTGTCTTCATCAGCTTCTTCCATTTCCTGATTCCACTGCAATTGTCTAAAAAGTCTTGCGCCCCTCAGAAAATTCGTCTTATTTACTCAAAAGGAACGAGTGTATGTTTTTGCCAAGTGTGGCGGATCCTCAGACGAACACGTAGATCAATCGTTCTTCCGCGTTCCTTATCTGCAGGTATCTGCCTTCACTTTCCTCAACTGTGACTCCCTAGTCCCATACTACTGGTTATCCCACTGGAGGCGTATCGATTGCTTCACTCTCCTGAAAGCATCTTCTCTTGGAATTGGCACATCAATGGCCAATTGCATACTGGCCTCATTAGCTAGTTGGACGGCTTCGGAATCGCCACTGATTCCAGCATGCCCGGGAATCCCACACAAAATCGGATTGGTTTGTACGCGAGATAGCAAGATTCCAAGGATGTCAGGATGTTCTTGCTTCCAATGCCATTCGGCAGCTAGCAAAATCCGATTGAACCACCAACTTGCTATTCAAGTTCGGTATCTTTATGGCGTATTCCTTTGCAGAGAAGACGCTGAATTCTTCACACTTAGAGCTATGGGTGTAGACGACGGTCGATCGATGGATGCTGGTGCTCAGCAACTGTTACACGATCGGATCGACATTCTCCGGAGAGTCACAGGCTCGTATGCTTTTCGTACATGCCACACACGGTCACTCTATCTCACAAGTTGATCGACAGCGGGGGGCGCTGTTCCTGTCAATTCTTCGATACGATTCGTGGCTCGATGAATCAGCGGAAGAGTGATGTTGCCACGACTCTTGGCTGCTATTCAGATTGCAGTCCGCGCTATCGACTGTGCTACCGGCAGTTCAAATGGTAAGGTTCCCGCTTCGGCCATGATCGAAAGTATCGGATTAGTCCGGTAAAGCATACCGAACCTCCGGAAGCATACCAAACCATTTAGTTATCTGCAAAGTTGCTGGTCCTCGGCTCCCTAAGCATATTCCGCAGATCAGCTTCGCGGTTACTATGTCCGATCCCTTCTGCAGCATGCCACGTCCGATTGCCACGCGGAAGCTTAGCACTGATCATCTTTAAAACCAGCAATAAAGACTCACATGCTTTCTTTGCCATCTGACAGTGTGGTTTGAATGTCAAGGTTCAATCCAGGGTAATACCCAGAACCATCAGCTGGTTGATCCTAAGAACGGCGAATCGCTCGATGGTAATGTCACGTGCAGGTTCCCAACGTGCATTCGGACTGCAGTAGAATATTTGCGACTTCGTTGCTGCATGGTGAATCCCACGCTCTTCGTCGATTTATCCACGGCCTTGATGGCAGTCTGCAACTTCTCTTTTTGCGTCTCGTACCACAAGAAGAATGCTTACAACAGTATGCTGAATCCGCATGGCACTACTCGAAATATGGGCTGCATCGCGATTAGGAACAGCGTCACGGATAGGACCGAACCCTGTGTCACTCCATTTTCAGTTGACGATCCGCTGAACAGCTTTGCCATGCACCTGGTGAGTGACATCGGAAGACATCATGTCTGGAATCGTGGCTGTTCGGTCTCGGATTAGGAACAACAACAGCATTCTGCCAGCTGGAGGTCATTCATCTCAATTGTTCTGCAGATGCTTAAGTTTTTTATTTTGCTTGTCATACATTGGATGAATCAACAGTTTTGTTGTTGATCTAATTGTCATAAAGGCGACTGATGCTGTAATACAGTACACGAATTCCTCGTTTCTTCGGTAACCAGCTTGTTGATGACAGTCGGTTTGATATTACCGTAATTCGTTTGTTGCGGGTTGTTATTGAGAGTTATTAGAACACTAGCATGTTGCAAGTACTAGGTATAACACAATCCAATAATTATTGTTATTTAATATTCCACTTTCAGATTCAACCAGTGCTATGGCATCTTCGGCTGGTGTGACGCTCTTCACGGAACAGACAGTGAATTCCGCAAGAAGAAGCAGTACAAGCGACATATGAGAATATTCTCTCTGAAATCCGCTCGTGAGCTGATCCCAGACGATGAAAAACACCGATAGAGAGGAAGTGATATCTAGCACCTAGAAAAAATAAAAAGCATCTCGAAAAATGACTGCTTTTGTCAGTGTGAGCTTCGGCCTGAGGACGGTTACAAAAACGAACGATCCAATTGGACTTTCTTTGAAAAAACAAGTGGGGTACCTTGATGTCTGATTGAGTCTTGGAATGAGCTGAATAATTCCTGTGAATAATCATCAAAACATATTACTTCAGAGAATTAAAAACAGTTGGTAGAGTATGGCAGTCAATGAATTGCTCACTGTGTTCGATAATTTAAGTTACAAAACTAGTTTAAGACGATTTGTTTCTCAAGGTAATCCAAATTTTGTAATTCAAATAAATTCAAATAAATGAGAACCGTGAATGTATAGTTTAAAATGTTCACCAGAATGAGTACAAATCTTTATTATGTGCCGACCAAAAGTTTATATCTGCACTGCTCCATGGGACATTCAAAACTCCTATAGTTTTTTCATGGGTTCTTACAACCTCTACGGGACTACAAACTATCCAAGACCCTTCAGATCTTGAGGCTTTATAAAGTAAACAGAGCGATCTAAGGTTTTTTCTTGATTATATGGTTCATCTCCTGTCGTAGTCACTCAAAAACATCTTTTGGGTATTTTCGCGATATGGAGTATCTTGATATAAAATGCCATGCACATTTTTCCCAGTGAAAACTAGATGTATAAGAGCATCTTCAGCGGCGGTATATTTGTAGATCAACTTTATACCTGATTTACATCAGCGAAACTTGAATAGAACTAGCTAAAATAGACCAACTTTGCGTTCCCCGCCCCGGTGTTGTATTTCTTGTTGTTAACCCTGCCAACACCTGTCATCCTGTCGATCATTCAACATTAGAGATCAGAAGTTTTGTTTTCAGAGATAGCAGATTTTTCACAAACATTTTGCCATTAATTGGTTTGACCAATTAATTGTTAATGCCAGTAGTGCTTCGTTAGCTGTCGACGAACGTGGGTGTGTAAATGCATGCATTTCATGAAAACGATATTAGAGCATGTTGATTGGCAGCGGATTACCAAGAGTCGAAACGGAAAGAGTCGCGTCCTGGAAGACGCCCCAACCTCTGTTCCAGGACTACTTTAGCGACACTTCAACCTATGACGGGAAGCACTTTCTACGTTTCCGCATGCCAATCTATCAATAAACCGATTGTTTACTTTAAAGACTTCATTACTTTTCATTTCCGAGCAATCGAAATACTATTCGGAATCTCGGAACCTCCGCATTTCGATCTAGTCAACGTTTTCCGGAAAATGCAGTGGCTGTAATAAAAAACTGAGACAAGCATTCGGTATTTAGGAATGCAACGGGAAGGCAATTCACTAGCACCTGGAGCAACATGGAGTAATTATCAGCTTCCTAGGTGAGCACTAACTTTTTACCAACTTTCTGTCCGCCGCCAGGATCACACGCAGCAAACACGGCTACTTTTCGGCTCACAAATATACATCACAAATATACATCACTCAACAAAAAGGTATTAATGTTTAGTAAAAGCAGAAATTTTACTCTTTATTTGTTATTATCAAGCAGCGTGTAGCGTTTTGTAACTGTATTTTTGTTGTTCCTAATTGCTGCAAGAATAGACAAAAAAAAATTACCAGATTTAAAATGATGCAAAATAGATCCAGTATTAAACAAAACCCGCGCAGCGATGTTTCCTGCGTTTGTTCTAAAAAAATAAATCCAATCCAATCGCCGTTGAAGATGCCCTTATTGTCCCTTTTCTTATCACGGAAAAGTTAAGGCCCAGCTACAATGGGGAGCGCAACGGCGCGTTGCGGCAGTTTTTGACATAAAATATATGGGCTAACTGTCAAAAGCTGCCGCAACGCGCCGTTGCGCTCCCCATTGTAGCTCCGCCTTTATGGCCCAAACACAATGATAACGGAAACGGAAAACGGCAAAGCCCGATCTGAGTATGCCTGCTTGTCGGAAAGAAAACAGGTTAGATACAAGCCGATTCTAAGTGGACATATCGAAGTCATTTACAGCAACTGTCAAAATTGCCGTTTTCCGTTCCGTTTCCGTTAGCATTGTGTTTGGGCCATTACTCGGTTTAGCGGATCTACCCATACATTGAGTAGATCCCAAGGGGTGAGTCGCTGAGCACACTTTTCTCCTGTGCTATTTTGCCGTATAAAACCGTCCGCACCGGTGGGTTCGTATCTGGGTAATATTTTGATGACAGAGAGCGTTCCTATTTTGATTTAGCCACCCACTTTCGCACCGGTCGTTTCTAAAAAGGTTACACAATAAGATAAATGTATTTTCGCACCGGTTTCGTTTCGCTAAAAATTTCGTGCAGTGTATAGTTTAAATACTTCAAAGATTGAATCTTTTCAAACATCCAGCGAAGCCGTGCAAAGCACTTCATTGTCTTATTGCGTTCAATTCCTTCCACGGGGTTTTGATGCACTCATTTTTTCACAACATATCACAATAAACGTGAAATTAGCAAATAACACAATAACCTGTGCTTTAACACCAAGGGCCATAGACTAACTCTAAGACCAGTAGGTCCCATACAAAAACGATTTTTTACTTGGCTCAGTCAGTACTAGTACATTGGTCCCAAGCTCGATTCCAAGCTCAATAATGCGCCCCTAATAATGAACTCACACGAACACACTCTCAAATATTCTGTCGAAATAACACAGCAAATCAAAACAAAGGCGCAAATATGTATAACAAGGTGCTGACTTCAAGGTGTACTTTGGACCAAGGGGTTCTGCAACAGTGAACCAATTTCAAATCGCTAGTTGCATATTGATTGTTGTTATAAATCTGGCAATTATATACCGATTTTAATTCTTTTGACACCGTTACATTAAAAAAACTCCTTCGCATCATATGAGTTCATCTGGTTTCTGGAAATCTGGGTTTACGGGCCTGTGTTCCGGTACGGAGACACAATTTCGGAACATCTATTGAATTTCCAGGAATGGATGTCAAAATCTTTGGAATAATTCCTAAAAACAATTTCTATTCTATTGTGGGCCATAGGCCGACTTGTTCCTTAAACGGCCATTCTGTAACAAAACCCTGCCAAAATTCCCTGGAAGAAACCCTGGAAAAATTCATGAATTCTCCTTTCGCCTGTAGGATATTTCTCAACATTTTGTGGCTTTTTTATTCATGGCCTCTAGAGGCCTCACAGAAACCTGTTCCGAGATGACCGTTCTGAGGGTTATTCATCAGATGATCACAAAATGTTGAGAAATATTCTACTGGAGAAATTTCATAAATTTTGATACCCATATTGCCAGGGCTTCCTTCTAAATATCTTTTAAATATGTTCATGGCCACTCTGGGCCCCACGGAAACCTGTTACAGAATGGCCGATGCAGGAACAAGTCGATATATGGCCCACAATAGAATAGAAATAGTTTCTAGGAATTATTCCAAAGATTTTGACATCCATTTCCGGAAATTCAATAGATGTTTCCAATGAATTCAAACGGTAATTGCTAAATATTTCCCTAAAGCAAATGATTTTTTTTTATCTAACAGTGCCAAAAGAATTAAAATCGGTTAATGATTGCCAGATGTAAAATCATTTGTATTTGGTGGGTGCCCGGGTACCATAGACTAACTCTTAGACCAGTAGGTCCCATACAAATAGGATTTTTTCTTGGCTCAGTCAGTACTAGCACATCGGCCCCAAGCTCGGTCCCAAGCTCAATAATACTCACACGAACACACTCTCAAATATTCTATCAAAATAGCACAGCAAATCAAAACAAAGGCGCAAATATGTATAGCAAGGTGCTGGTTTCAACACTGAGAAAAAAGATTGGTAAACACAAACATATTCTAGTTTCATTTAACCGGAGTCTCACGTTGAATTGGGCACAAACATCATATTAGTTTGATTTGACTACCTGCGGTGGTTAAAACAAACTAAAATGTCGAGTAATTGTTTCGGGAACTAAGCAGTTAAGTTCAACTGACATCCGGTTGAATTAACCATTATGTTGGTTGTTTCATTATGACAGCTACGAAAACAAACAGATTTGTTGGTTGATTCTACCAACGCTTATGGTTTGTTTGAAACACATTTTAGTATGATTCAAACTGCATTGCTGTTTGAAACAAACAAATGAAAATATTTGAAACAACAAACATTTCCGTTCACATTCACCTACATTTCTACTGTAATTTCAAGAATATTTATTTGCATAAATTGCTAATTAGAAAAGTGCACATTTACAAGACTTATTTTCGTCTAAGAGAAATATACAAATGTTTATGCGAGCCTTTCTACTATTTTCAAGTTTTTTTTTAATTAAAATATAATTTTTTTACCTATTCTTGAGTGACAGCGTCAGCGCATGATGCGGGGGACCGGATGATGGAATATGAAATAACCAAAAAAAAAAAATCTGTGTCAAACTGTCTGTTTAGTTTGTTTTCCTCCTAACAAAATATTAGTTTGATTTTACCGCCGCTCTGGTTGAATCAACCCAAAATTTTATTTTGTGTCCCTGGGTCAACGCAACCTGTGTTTTGGTAATAATAAAACCCTCTCAAGGTGTAAACAACAAAAATATTAGTTTAGAACAACCATAATTTGTGTTGTATTGTGGTAATATATTCAGGTAGAAACAACCAACCTATCTGTTTGTTTCAAAACGAAATCGTTGGTTTGAAACAACAAAACGGACTTTTAAAACAACCAGTTTTTTAGTTTGGTTGTCAACCAACATGTTTGTTATTTCAAACGAGACTGTTTTTTCTCCGTGAAGGTGTACTTCGGACCAAGGGGTTCTACAACAGTGAACCAATTTCAAATCACTAGTTGCATATTGATTGTTGCGGGTACCGTGTCGATCACTAAAAGGTGTTTTTTGTCGAACACATAAGGGTTAAAATCAAATCTGAAACACTCAAATTGACATGGAAGTCTTCCAGATGAAGATGTTCTTCTAATGTTTCAACTTGTTTTGCTTATTTTACCTCAAATAGCAACGCTCGGCTCGGTTGGGTCGGGTTGTCAAATTTACGAACCGGCTGCTCACCGAGCGAGTAAATTGTTATTTAAAAATCCGGTTAACAACCACCGGTGCGACGTCAATTTGTCAAACAGGGTAGCAATTTACCGATACTACCAACAATCAGTATGCAACTAGCGATTTGAAATTGGTTCACTGTTGTAGAACCCCTTGGTCCGAAGTACACCTTGAAGCCAGCACCTTGCTGTACATATTTGCGCCTTTGTTTTGATTTGCTGAGTTATTTTGACAGAATATTTGAGAGTGTGTTCGTGTGAGCTCATTATTAGGGGCGCATTATTGAGCTTGGGACCGAGCTTGGGACCGATGTGCTACACGGAGAAAAAACAGTCTCGTTTGAAATAACAAACATGTTGGTTGACAACCAAACTAAAAAACTGGTTGTTTTAAAAGTCCGTTTTGTTGTTTCAAACCAACGATTTCGTTTTGAAACAAACAGATAGGTTGGTTGTTTCTACCTGAATATATTACCACAATACAACACAAATTATGGTTGTTCTAAACTAATATTTTTGTTGTTTACACCTTGAGAGGGTTTTATTATTACCAAAACACAGGTTGCGTTGACCCAGGGACACAAAATAAAATTTTGGGTTGATTCAACCAGAGCGGCGGTAAAATCAAACTGATATTTTGTTAGGAGGAAAACAAACTAAACAGACAGTTTGACACAGATTTTTTTTTGGTTATTTCATATTCCATCATCCGGTCCCCCGCATCATGCGCTGACGCTGTCACTCAAGAATAGGTAAAAAAATTATATTTTAATTAAAAAAAAACTTGAAAATAGTAGAAAGGCTCGCATAAACATTTGTATATTTCTCTTAGACGAAAATAAGTCTTGTAAATGTGCACTTTTCTAATTAGCAATTTATGCAAATAAATATTCTTGAAATTACAGTAGAAATGTAGGTGAATGTGAACGGAAATGTTTGTTGTTTCAAATATTTTCATTTGTTTGTTTCAAACAGCAATGCAGTTTGAATCATACTAAAATGTGTTTCAAACAAACCATAAGCGTTGGTAGAATCAACCAACAAATCTGTTTGTTTTCGTAGCTGTCATAATGAAACAACCAACATAATGGTTAATTCAACCGGATGTCAGTTGAACTTAACTACTTAGTTCCCGAAACAATTACTCGACATTTTAGTTTGTTTTAACCACCGCAGATAGTCAAATCAAACTAATATGATGTTTGTGCCCAATTCAACGTGAGACTCCGGTTAAATGAAACTAGAATATGTTTGTGTTTACCAATCTTTTTTCTCAGTGTAGTACTGACTGAGCCAAGAAAAAAATCGTTTTTGTATGGGAGAGTTAGTCTATGATGATACTAGGTGCTGAAGGAGCCGATGTGTAGATAGTCCAAATATTTATTTTTGCTGATCATGGCAACCAGGCATTTAATTAACAATTGTTTTGGTTTCTACAGGATAAACAACACAAAAACCAACAAGCAGTGCACTAATGCTCTAGGATTTTAAGGACATAAATAATAAATTAGTTGATAGTTTAGTTACAGTTTAATTATAGTTTAGAAAGTGATTAATATCGGATAGTAAATTATTCAAGTGGAATCAATTCAGTTAAAAGAATTTGCTTCGAATCTGTCCGAATACGATGAAAGCGTTGCAACCGATCGTTTGTCCTTCTTACGCGTCCTGAAAACAAAAGCCAAAGCATCTTTGACTTGGTGATGTTAACAACTTATCCTGTAATTCGTTTTATTCTGAAAATGTTTCGAGTCATTTCGGTTTCACCATAGACTTACTCTAAGACCAGTAGGTCCCGAACAAATACAATATTTTTCTTGGCTCAGTCAGTACTAGCACATTGGTCCCAAGCTCAATGATTCGCCCCTAACAACTCTCACACCAACACATACTCAAATGTTGCGTCTAGTGATACTCATAGTAAAAGATATGCGGAAGCAGCCATTTTTGAGCCAATCGTGCAGCGAGAGCTGTCAAATCTGAGCCAATCATGCAAATTTTGCACTGTGGCAAGTGTTATCAGCCTCTGTGAATAAAATAAACACCGTTGCCAAATCGTTGAATCGAGTTTCCGCATATCTCTTGCTATGAGGATCACTAGTTGCGTCAAAACGAACCAAAACAACAACTAAGATACTAGTATGTCGTTTATATTCACAAACTCGAACTTAGCTTTTAGGTTGGTGTTTCGTAAGATCAAGCTGTTTGTGAAGTTAATTTTTCTCTCATTGAACCCAACCGAAATGAAAAGCTCAGCTGCTTTTTTCTCGGCTATTCTAATATGATGTGCAATCTGGTCATCATTTGGCAGATCGTATGATGTGGCTACCAAGGCTTTGAAGACTTGTTTGCGAAGACTTGGGAACGAGAGTACATCTTTTCTACGATGCGCAGTTAGAAGCTTCATTTGTACTCGTTGCATTCTTTGTTCAACGTCCTTCATAGTGAAGTTAACTGCCTTGTGATTGATGGTAGTCATTGATCGTAGCTCTCGAAAAGACGTCTCACAAGGCTGACCGTTCAAGTTTTGAACTAAAAATTGGGCATCTGCATTATTCTTACGACAGTTTACTAGGAAGTGAATCGACTCATGTGCATTTAATTCTAACCACCAGTACACATTTGAAGTTGTACAGTGATGAATGCTGTTATCTGCGTCAAGACATTTCCATTGCAACTGGATGAGGAAGACGTGTCCTTCCCTTCATGGCGCGTAAAAGACATCGATCACCATCGGATGCCTGTGCTACCACTTTTACTCCAGCCTTTTGTCAGTTTAGTCTCTACGTATTTCCAGCGCTGTTTTATTTTAAAATGCGTGAATTTGTTGTCACTACACATGTATAGGACACAAAAAAGAGATGCACCTACGGCCATGGGAATGGCCATAACAACGTATAAATATTCTCCAACTGTGTATCTTCTCAAATCATTCATCATTTTTTTCCGCTGAAAAAGCCCGGAAAAAATCAAGCATTGGCATTCCTTGACTGTCAAACGGTGCAACAAGACCACGCATAGAATCAGTTCGAGGTGAGTACTCTGGGTTGGGTGACAGGGATGTTCCATCCTCGCACAATGCTACCACTTTTGGAAAATTGTTGGCGTTCAAGTATTTAACCAACGGGTCAATCATTAAAACACCTTCTCTCGTATTGTGTGTGTCGGGAAATATGTCGTTGAGTGGATTTAAGACTGGGAAGATGCAAATTGGCTCTTTTGAATTTATAAGCACTGATTCCCGACGTCAATAGAATGAGGGTTATTCCGAGAGTCGTGAGAAAACGTGAGAAAAAGTGAGAAAACGCATCTGCGGTGACGTGACTCTCCATTTGATTTACCCAGAAGAGTCACGTCACCGCAAGTGACATTTGTCACTTCACCAAGTGACAAACGTCACTTCGACTCTCGGAATAACCCTCAATATATGCTGCAACATCATGTTCATATTCCGAATAGCGTACTCCATACGTCTTTTGAAGCTTAAATATGTTTATGTGAACATCTAGTAAAGCTGTCGAGTTTGTTGTGCTCATCATGTTGGATTTTTCGACCGGCTCATAGCTCTGATGACCCGCATAACGAAAAACAATTTGCTATATAGTCGAAACTATATTTCGGATGTAAGATATATTATCACATTTTTTGTTATCGATTAGTTTAATCTCATTTTCACCCTACAACCTCTACATTAACACCTATTGTTAATGTATGCCATATTGTCATTGAAAGGTTTTTTATTGTCTGCACTCGGTCTTGATTATATACTAACCTTATGGCATAGAGTACAGCCAATATTTTGTTCGTGAAAATTTCCATTTATTTATGGTAACCTAACTTAACCGCCTATTCAGCATATTGTTATTTGGCCTTTTACCATCTGACATATTGTTAAAACTTTATAGGAAATTGTTAGTATATAGTAGTCAACTATAACGGTAAATGTCGTAACGATAACGGAAACGGTCGTCAACAATATAGAAAGTGGTCTAGGAATGGTTTGTGATTATGCGGGGAGGATTTCCAATATTTTCACTGTAACAAAAGACAGACTTGTTCACTTAAGATTTTCTCAAGGTTTACACTCTATTTCATATATATAAATTTGAAATCAATGGCACATCCTTAACAAATATTAAGTTCGCTCTTCTTACATTGGTTCAGAAATTCCCACGACTGCCACATCTACAATTCCATAATTTCGACGATGTCCGACGTGTACGTTGCCATGCTTTTGTGCATCCTTAAACACAATTGAAGCATTCGATTTATCTGTAACAATATTATTTGTTGTTTGTAAGTGTTTACTGATTTGCGCGATGGAGTATGATGAGCACCTCGTTATCAACATTACCTTGTCAAAGGCATACCTTGACAGAAAGATAATTTCTTGCACCTTATTAACCTACACTTTGCCATTTCCTTTGTTATTCAGACTGTATTAAACGAACAAAAATAAACACGATTCACTTGAGTTCGGTCGCGTGGTCATTTTATTAAGAGCATCATTAACGGTGGGCAACATTAGCGCTGCTATTTCAGAAGCGCAGAAGCGCTCTCGTTTTAGTTTAGCCACCCTTCTCCACACCGGTCGTTGCTATAGCGGTGATCAATTCAGTTACCCTATTCCGTACCGGTAGAGAGGTAGAAGTAATCTTTTTATTTTATAAATCATTTATTTGGACAGGCTCAATCGAATCAACTTTACAGAGCCAAGTTTTCATTTTTATATACATCAGTTATCTTAAAACTGAAGGGGGATACATTTTTGAGTAGATCCACTTTTTACGAAAATTGAGTAACATTTCCGTGAGATAAAAAGAGATAGTATTTAATTGTACTAAAAAATTGAGTAAAATGAAACAGGAGTGTAATTTTCTTTTGTCTCCTGAAAGCGCGTGTATTTTGCATTCAATCCACCACTCTGCCTCTATTCGCATTCGTTGTTTGAAGCTCGCACATCAGAGTACAAAGAGCAGCAGCTTGATTTATGCATTATATGGAATGAATATATATATAAAACATGCATTGGAATGCGTATATTTGATATATTATTATCAATGTATAAGCCTGATTTTTCATTCTAATGACTAGATTTATGCTTTTTAGTATATTTGTTTTTCTCCATGTACCAACCGCTTCACGCGCTGCAATCGGGCTGCTAAATTTGAGCACCCGACTCTTCCCGAAAGCCTCACTGCTAGTTTGACGGGAGCGCCGTGTTAGACACGCGATGCCGGTCAACGCATGTCTAGGTGACGGTGGTATGATGATAGAGCGCTGCTAAACGGGGTTCTATACCCCACCGCTAATGACGCTCTAAGCTAGTCGAAAACCTTTGTTGTCCGTAAGTCCTGTTCTGCTTGCCTGCTGGTTGTTCCGTCCTTCATTGTGTATTATGGAAATTACCATTTTGCTCGTCATCAATCCCTTCGTCTTCCAAATAATCCAACTCTTGATCTGATCGTTCTTCTGCCAAGTCAGTCAAAACATTCGTCATCTCATTCTCTGGTAAACACAATGGGTCATAAGAGATGGAATATGGATTGTTTGAGGCGGAACTGGTAGAAATCTTTTGAATTTTCAACGCTATTGCTGCGCTATTGATTCGCTATTGCAGAGGCATTTAAATGGCGCTGTATCAGGAGGCTGACTTGTTACGGTACAAGCCACCGGCACATTACCTGTTCGGCGTCGTTTCCGGAACAAGGAGATTGACATTAAAGTTGCTCTTTGCCAAGAAATTTCAAAACACCCTTGCTTGTACCAAATAACAAGCAAGGAGTATTCCAACAAAATGGCTAAAGATACTATTTGGCAACAAATCAGTTGCACTATTTCATCGTCCCTGAACAAATCCATCAGTGTTCATGAGTGCCGGAAGTACTGGGATGCTCTGAGGGAATCGACCAGGTAAAACCATACATTGTTAAAGTAAACTTAAATAAACTAATTCGTAAATTTCTAGAATATATCTTGATAAAGCTAAACTCCAGAAGATTTGTGATAAATCCGGTGCACCAGCAGATGTGTTGGAGCTTTACCAGTCGGATGGGTCTCAGCGATCAGGAACGATGGCCATTAGCTGAAGCTATGAGCTTTTTTCAGCCGTCCTTTGCCCGGAGTGCTTACACGGTCTCCATCGGAAACCGTGCGTCAACGACAGCTCTTAAAAAACCGGCAGAGTTCGAGGAAGAATGACTGTCAAAAGAAAACGAGGTTTGCTTTTGTAACTAATTTGAAATTATTGAAACTTAGAACACTTTACAAATTACTTTCCAGGCCTTCACAGTTTCTGCGACACCATCGAGCCGCAGTCGAAGCCGTACCAAAAAGAACGGCAACTCGGACGAACTTTTGGACGAAACATTGTCTTCAGTGGCGGCAACATTATCAAAACTGGTGGATTCTAGGAATTCAACGGAGGAAGTTACTAAGCTTAAATTTAAAGAATTTCACGTTGAGCTTGATCGAAGATTGCGCCAAATGCCGTTCATGCAAGGTATGCAGTTTTGCCTGGACATTATTGATCAAGCAAACGAAAAATTGGAAGATCTAGAAGAGAAGTAAAAGTTGATAAAGGTATTGAATATCTAATAACAAAATGTATATAACAAAAACATGCTTATTCTTGAACCCTAATAAATCATCTATATGATTTGTATTCAATTATATGCTTTGTTACAGCGAGTACATCTCTTCGGTTCCAGACGATGTTTCACTCTTTGGAACAGTTCTTCAAATTGCTCTTGTTCCATATGAAAGTTTTGAGCAAACTCACTGTTCCATTCTCGCATATCATCAAACTGTGGAATAATATAAATATGAATTTTGGGGTACTTGGAAAGGGCATAGCTATTACTTACATCTTTCGCAAATCTCCCCTTAGTATTCCTTTGTCGTAAGTAAGGATTTACCCAGCAATTCCTGGTGTTTTTGTTTGATTTTCGCTTTCTTTTTAATATAAATTCTATAGATAATATTGAAGCAGCCACTAGCAATAAATTTTCTTCCAAACTGTCCATTTTTCAGTGCTTCTGAAAGAAAAAGCTTGCGCAAATGTAAACAAAACGTGTGGAGAAATGTGGAGATATGTCACCTGGAAAATTTCCCGAGCCAAATTCCGTATCAATATCCCGTGAGGCATTTTCCGAACTGTAGCAGTGTCGGGTTAAACTGTAAATATGCCGGTTTCCTCTGTCATCCATTGAAAATGATAGCTTTGATTTTTCCCATTCGTTTGGCAAATAGGGCATAACGCTTCTGCTCGAAATTTTCCAAAGCCGCTAGTTATGTCAATATTTTTAAGTTTTTCCAGCATCTCGTCCTAGATTGAATTCTGTATACCCCTGTTTAAAGACATTTGATGTGACAGGATCTTTGATTGAACTTTTTTTTTTTGCATTTTGTACTTACTGGGAGGCGAAGTGTAACATTATTTTTTCAAATAATGTACGAGAGTGCTCTTCAGAATGTTCGTCACAGAGTTCGATGCTGACAGCAGTAATGTTCTTTGTGTCGAGAAATTTTTTTATCCCTTTCTTCTGCATCAGTTTGCCAGATCAATGAGACACATAACCTCTCCGCTCAGAAACCGGAAATTCTTAGGCTGACTAGCCTCTGTTGTGCCATATATTTCATGAAGAGGAGTCCCACCAGCTGCATCTTTTTCGCGTAAGCTATCTATTTCCATTTGCTGAATGGCCACGATGGTTAGTTGAGACAAGGACTGGCTGCAGAGGTTTTGTTTTTTTTTAATGTTGCGGATGTGGAGGTTGATCGTGCCATACTCAGCGTCCAATTTGTTCCAAAAATATGCCTTTAATTAAAGTTACTATGATTGGTCGGAACTTGCTTATTAAATTAACCACTTGCCTCATCCATTGTTCAACGTAACGATATACCTGAATTAGTTTTCCCCGTGATTTTTAAGTTAGTTAGTTGGTTAATTTAGCGAATTCAACAAACAAAACTCTCGCTAGATTGACGTGAAGAAACAAAGTCGAAAAAAATTGTCACCAACAACAACGCATATTTGCAAGGTTGCTGATTTTTTATTTGAAAAAGCTCAACTGTCAAAAGTGTTCCTCAGTGTGCCAGATGTGGTATGGTGTGTAAGACATCGCACAGTGGGCAAAAATGGAACCAAAATCCGAATAATTTAGAAGGCGTAGGGTTGGAGTCCTGAAAAATAGCTTTTCTTATGGAAAAAAATGCGGGAAATCGAATGGTGTTGGTTTCATTTAGGGTTGACCACAGTAAGTGTCCCATTTTGCCCATTTCTCCCCTTATTTTGGATGCAAATTAGGTTTATTACCCACAGAACTTGGTGCTATTATATTGCATCCAAATGTTCTGTAAATTTGCAAAAAAAACCTGAAGAACTGAATGGAACAGATTTCACTTTGATCGGATGCCAGGAAGTGGTCCATATTGCCAATTTTACCCGATTCTCCCCTCATACTTGAATAAACTCATATACCATGCACTCAAAAAAATCGTCACGTTATTTCCACGTGAAATTTCACGTAACTTTCACCTGAACACGTAACCAAATCTTCTTCAGTAGAAAACCCAACAAACAATCACTCATTAAATAAACATCATTTTGGCGATTTAATTCAGCAGTGTGTTGAATAATCTCTAAACTATTTTCAATCACTGCTTGTGTTCAGGCGTTATTCACACAAATTTGGAGAAGTTATTAGGCTATCGCCAAGTGCTTTTGGACACTGGCAATTGCATATGCTCAAGAAGCAAGTTTGCAGCAATGGAGTTCAGCTGATAATTGAATAACTGCTGTTTAAGTGCTGCACACACAAGTGCACACAACTTGAGGCTGATTCCGAGAGTAAAAGTGACCTTTGTTTAGCTAAGCGAGTTTCTTAAAGGATAATATATTCTATCCTTGTTAATTAAAAGTCATGCCGAAATTTTTCTTCAACATCATTAAGCTTGTCAAAAAAGCTGTGTTGTCTTTTATAGAAATTTAGTTCGACTTTATTAACAATTCTCATAAAACTTTCTTTGGTTTTTTTTGTATGATTTTCCTTACGATACAGACATTTTATACTAAGCATATATTTTTTGATATTATTATACTTGTACATTAACAGAAACATTATTTATATAACATTTATTTATTAACATTTAATAGCGAGACTTGAACCATCAACCTTCGTATCCTCAACTACGTGACATTTCCACTGCGCTATCTTAGAATTGAATGAAGTATAAACGAGTCGTCTATATAAGCTCAATGTTATATTTTGAATAGTAGCAGAAGTGGTGCTTTCATTGAGCACCATTGATATTCTATTTATAGCGTTGTCTGTAAAGAAGCAACATCAGTGCTCAAATAAACCTTCTAAATGTTGTTATTAAACGTCTGAATTAGCAAGCTGTACACAAGCTTTGATATTGGATGTTCGGTTCTACTACGTGCATTACTGACAAGGGCATGTTGAACAAGAGACGATGAAAGGTGTTAACACTGCGCTGTTTTTCATTCGGATAGGCAATGTTAAGATTAGCCTTTGAGCTATTTGCTACAAGCAGTTGACTATAATTTCAACTCTTGAAAACAGGTCAATACTTTTTCACCAAAAATGAACAACTCATAAACGGAAATATAGGCATTCTATTATTTATATCATTTGATCAGTAATCCAGCTTAACTTGAACTTGAAGAAGAAATATTTATCAACCAAAATTACTAACACTTCGGACGCTTTACTACGGCATTTAAACGACTTTTATTTTAATTGTAATTTATTTTGATGACCATTGGCTTAAACCACAGCTATTATTCAGCTAAATATAAGGTTTAATTGGCAAAGCTAGTTAAAAGTCGTTGCATAAGAGGCATAAACTGACACCTGTGTAAAGCTTTTGTACATTACAGCTATTATTCAATTCGATATCAGGTTTTATAAGCTAGGCTATATAAACGATGTTTAAACGGATTTTTAAACTGTTATTTATCTCTTTGTTAAACTGTGTAAATTTAATTACACATAAATACTAAACATGTTATTCAAACAAAATGAAACACTTGAATTAATATTAATATTTCAATTGAGAAAATGGTTATTCAGCTTTTATTTCAGCCAGATTTTTTATTTAGCTATGAAAGTCGTAATTCAGCTTTAATAAAGCATGTATGCTTATTTACTGCTTTCGTTTGTTTGTTGGGAATTACGAGCCAGTGAATTGTAAGTGAAAATCACGTAACAATTATATGATTTTCACGTAGAATGTGGATTTACGTGGAAATCACGTAGCTCTTACACACTTAATCACAGCTTCCCTGTTCAGTAATTTTTTTACAGTTTTTGCACCGTAAAACACCTATATTACTGAACATTTGGCTTTCCATAAACAAAATACAGTTGTTCAGTGAACCACTAAAAAAAAATACTGAATTTTCCGTAAAATAAACGTTTTACGGGACATCACAAGGTTTCAGTAAAAATAATACCGAAATTTCAGTATTTTTGTGTTGTACTGAACTGTCAGTTGAAAAAAAAAATCCAATTTGCTGAACTCACCAGTACTCTGAAAACCTTGACTTGTCATTCCTATTCGTTGTTTTCTGGTTTGCAAACCGTACTCGTGCGTAGAATAATTTGAAAAAAGGAAGAATTTACTTAAGGAAATCGATGTAGTGGGGCATGAATTATTTAGTAAGTAAACTTTTTCATTAATTTTGGTGGTTTGTTTCAGCTATATTCCTTATTATTCCAGCACGATGAACCACTCCCAACCAAGATGAACGGCTATCCCACACACAGAGATTCAATTACCAAAGTCGGTAAAATTTTACTGGGTTTTCAAACAGCTGAGAATTCAGTAATCAACCGAGCAGTATTTTGATTTACTGAAAACTCCGTAAAAACACAAACCGCGAACTGTCAAATACAACTACTGACTTTTTCGGAAATTTATTTGTTTACCTTCAGTTTGCTGGGTTTTTCGGTATTCTTTTTATTTTATTTTTCTTTGGTCAGCCATTTTACGGTTTTACAGAAAATAAAATAAGGTTTCCTAATGTTTAATGTTTATTCAATGTCCATGTTTAATGATGAAGGATAAAATTAACATGATTCCTTTAATTTAACTTTCTTAGACATTATTGTCCTGTACTGATAAGGGTACTGACTCCCAACATTGTAGCTTGTTAAAAAATCGTAGAACTATTTGTCAGTTGGGTAAATCCCAGCTTTGAAAACTACAATTGCTTCGGCAGCGCAGCTGCAAAGTGCCAAAAAGTATCTTTGGTGGTGACGGTTATGCCGTTCCACGAAATGGCTGCCTCAGAGTTATCCTCTGGAAAATTTCCACTCATGCCAAGTATGGGATAGCCGTTCATCTTGGTTGGGAGTGGTTCATCGTGCTGGAATAATAAAGAATATAGCTGAAACAAACCACCAAAATTAATGAAAAAGTTTACTTACTAAATAATTCATGCACCACTACATCGATTTCCTTAAGTAAATTCTTCCTGTTTTCAAATTATTCTACGCACGAGTACGGTTTGCAAACCAGAAAACAACGAAAAGGAATGACAAGTCAAGGTTTTCAGAGTACTGGTGAGTTCAGCAAATTGGATTTTTTTTTTCAACTGACAGTTCAGTACAACACAAAAATACTGAAGTTTCGGTATTATTTTTACTGAAACCTTGTGATGTCCCGTAAAACGTTTACTTTACGGAAAATTCAGTATTTTTTTTTAGTGGTTCACTGAACAACTGTATTTTGTTTATGGAAAGCCAAATGTTCAGTAATATAGGTGTTTTACGGTGCAAAAACTGTAAAAAAAATTACTGAACAGGGAAGCTGTGATTAAGTGTGCATACTTGGCATAAGTGGAAATTTTCCAGAGGATAACTCTGAGGCAGCCATTTCGTGGAACGGCATAACCGTCACCACCAAAAGATACTTTTTTGGCACTTTTGAGCTGCGCTGCCAAGCAATTGTAGTTTTCAAAGCTGGGATTTACCCAACTGACAAATAGTTCTACGATTTTTTAACAAGCTACAATGTTGGGAGTCAGTACCCTTATAAGTACAGGACAATAATGTCTAAGAAAGTTAAATTAAAGGAATCATGTTAATTTTATCCTTCATCATTAAACATGGACATTGAATAAACATTAAACATTAGGAAACCTTATTTTATTTTCTGTAAAACCGTAAAATGGCTGACCAAAGAAAAATAAAATAAAAAGAATACCGAAAAACCCAGCAAACTGAAGGTAAACAAATAAATTTCCGAAAAAGTCAGTAGTTGTATTTGACAGTTCGCGGTTTGTGTTTTTACGGAGTTTTCAGTAAATCTAAATACTGCTCGGTTGATTACTGAATTCTCAGCTGTTTGAAAACCCAGTAAAATTTTACCGACTTTGGTAATTGAATCTCTGTGTGTACGTGAATTCTACGTGTTTATTACTGGTTTTGGCAGTGGACGAAAATTACGTGCGTTTCACGTGGATGTGACGTGTCGATTTTTTTGAGTGTGCGGTTCTGAAGATCGCCGCCAGTAATATTACTCTCGCTTGCACTGTACTTATGTAAAAATGTCCGAAAAATCGAGTGGGGAGGATTTCGTTCAGGGTTGACCTCAGTAAAGGGTCCATTTTATCCGATTTCCATGCATGCTATTGTAGTCGATGTATATTTGATTTTTTTTTTCATTCTTTATCTTATTAATGAGATGGAAAATCTTAGAATAAATCTAATGTTAAAATAACAATTTTTCAAACCACATGGTATATGAGTTTATTCAAGTATTAGGGGAGAATCGGGTTAAATTGGCAATATGGACCACTTCCTGGCATCCGATCAAAGTGAAATCTGTTCCATTCAGTTCTTCAGGTTTTTCTGCAAATGTACAGAGCATTTGGATGCAATATAATAGCACCAAGTTCTGGTTTTGGGTAATAAACCTAATTTGCATCCAAAATGAGGGGAGAAATGGGCATAATGGGACACTTACCCTAAATGAAACCAACACCATTCGATTCCCCGCATTTTTTTTCCCATACACTGTAACCTGCCAGTACCCATTAATGGGTAAAATATCACCCATTTCGAACTTAAGTGGGATAACTCCTTTAATGGGTAAAACGATTTTACCCATTAATGGGTAAAGAGTCTGTACGTCAGACTACCGGGTATTTTTTACCCATTTTTTGAAATGTTTGTTTTTTGGGAAATGGGTATGAAATACCCATTTTACTAAACGTTTTTTATTTAAGAAATGAGTAAGAAATACCCATTTTTCGAAATGTTTGTTATTTGCGAAATCGGTATGATTTTTCGTGTTTTTAGTGTGATATTGATTAATGAGCATTTGCATGAAAATAATAGGTCGCAATTACTGTATTTGCATTTGTGTATTTGTTTGTAACAACAAACTTTAAGCCTCAGGCCTTTTACCTCTCAGGTATGTCAAGTTTTGTTCGGGGGTTTTCACATCGACAAATATTCCAGCGACGTTCAAGTGATCTATTGAAGCGGTCATCACATCGTTATCATCCAGAGAGATGCCTACATCGGCCAAACATTTCCTCGAGGCTTCCGTGTAAAAATGCTTGATGAACGCTTGAACTTTACGCTCCGGAAGCGACACAAACTGGGAAGTACTGTTCTACTAATGAATTCGAAGCATTTTATATAATAATAATAAATTATTAACGTACCTCTCAGATTTTGAAAGCTTTCGCTATCCAATCTAGCCTTCAGTTCTTCTATATTATGCGCGTTTTCGTGGACGAAATTCCAACGCGAAGTTTTTTTCATTTTTCGAACAGCGCACTTTCAACTACCCATTAATGTGTAGAAAAATACCCATCTTTTGGTCTCTCATTGAAAATAAAAAATGGGTATTAATATGCATTATTTTGATTTTAAAATTACCCATTTTTTTGACAGCTTCATATACTATCAAAAAATGGGTACATTTTCACCCACTAATGGGTACTGGCTGGTTACAGTGTAAGAAAAGCTATTTTTCAGGACTCCAACCATGCGCCGTCTAAATTAATGGGATTTTGGTTCCATTTTTGCCCACTGTGCATTGTTTACAAAAGCAGATTTGCCCTTATCTAATGTTAGCGCGGCAATGGTAAAGTGTTTTTAATAAATAATAATATTAATAGAAGTTTAAAAAAAATAACAAAAAATTTCCACTTCACCCACAATTGTTGACTACCCGGACACTTTTTAATGCACTGCGGATGGAAAACAAACGAGTTTGTCCTCAAGAAGCTGCTGCTCTTTGTACTCTGATGTGCGAGCTTCAAACAACAAATGCGAATAAAAGCAGAGTGGTGGATTGAATGCAAAATGCACGCGCTTTCAGGAGACAAAAGAAAATTTCACTCCCGTTTCATTTTACTCAATTTTTGAGTACAATTATAAACTATCTCTTTTTCTCTCATGGAAATGTTACTCAATTTTTGTAAAAAGTGGATCTACTCAAAAATAGATCCCCCTAACTTTAGTTTTAAGATAACTGATGTATATACAAATGAAAACTTGGCAGTGTAAAGTTGATTCGATTGAGCCTGTATAAATAAATTATTTATAAACAAAAATGTTTACTTCTACCTCTCTACCGGTACGGAATAGGGTAACTAAATTGATCACCGCTATAGCAACGACCGGTGTGGAGAAGGGTGGCTTAACTAAAATGAGAGCGCTGCAGCGCTTCTGAAATAGCAGCGCTACTGTAGCCCACCGTTAATGATGCTCTAAGAACGAATGACTCTTCATAATCATTCATGGATTACCTCAAGCTTTTAAGGGAAAGGGGAAGAGAATGAGAGTAATATTTAGTGATCTATTTAAGTTCCCTTTTACAAAAAAAAAAAAAACATTCAGGAAAGGTTTAAACCCTAAGAGTCTTCGCCATATGAAACTAACAACTAAATCACACAATACCACATCGCATTTATTTCACCTGATTTAAATTACAATCAAACAAAGCCGTTAATTAGCGAAGCTTACTCCATATGGAATGACAACAGTTTTGCGTTGGTTGTGAACAGTATCCAAAACCATATTCCTATCGTTATTATCAATAGACACATACTTCTCCCAAAAGTCCTCGACAATTTGCAGTGGATGATCCGGACTGTAGTTGTCGAGTTTATACGGGCTGCTTATAATCTGGTAATTAACGTTCTTCTCATTTCTGACAAATGCAAGCTGATGATTCTGCACCTCACTGGGTACAATTCCCAGAGTGCTGATGGCTGCTCTGTTCTTTTCTGTTGAATTTTTCGGATTTTCCACGGATGGAACAAACACTTCCTTCACCTTCTTCTCGTACACCGCGTACTGAGACCCATAGCAGTAACCGTTCCGGCGGAATGTATATGGGAAAGCTGGGTTGAACCGTGCATAAGTATTAACCCAAACTGTCTGCGCGTCGACTGAATAAGCCGTTTCTAAGGCAAGGCAAAGCCCTTCGGTCCAAATCGAAACCGAACCTCCATTGCTTTTATTAGCCAGGCTGATTGCTTCCTTCGGAGTCCTGAACACATTCATCACCACTACGGGATTCGGTTCTGTGGCATGGGCTTTGATGAAAAAATCGACACTCGAACCATATACGACAGTGGGCGCTAGCGAACCCTTATGGCCTGCCGGCTGAATCACTCTTAGACCCGTTGAAGATGCTTTGTCAACAGTACTTCTCAGTTCATCTTCATATGAAATATGACCCGGGAATGGTTTAAGTTTGCTCTCAAGCAGCTGAATAAACTTTTCCTGCACAGTTTCCTGAACCAGCAGATTACGAATGACCCATGGAACTGAGCAGTTGACCCAAGCTTTTGAAAGCACATCCGTAGCGGACTCCAGATCACTGGTGTCGAAGATTATCATCGTGCAGAAGGACACGTCGAAAGCGGTCTTCGGAATATTTAGCTCATCCGCAGGGGAATCGAAATTTGAATATTCCAAGAGTTTTGCAATGAATGAATCCTTCGTGCTGTCTCCTCCGGAAAAATACAGGTTGAATCCAACGCACGTGGCTCGCATCGATGAATGTAAGTCCAGCAAGATTTCAAACAGCGATCTCCGGGTGTCGATAACCACTCGATGCTTGGCGAACGGTTGATCCAGCATCCCATCGCATTCCTGTTCCATGTAGGACTTCATGAAGCTCAGTGCCAACTCGATCTGGTAGGTGGCCTCCTCTTCCGGGATGCTTTCAACGGCCAATGCCAACGCATTCTTCTGCTCCGATACGTACTCGAAGAACTTTTGACCTGGGTTGACCGTATAGATGGCACTGCGAACGGGCTGAAAATTGAAGAGTGGTGATGGATTATGGAATATTTTAAGAAATTAAGGATTGATTCTTCAATGGCGGTGAGCATCGAAATTACCAAATCTGTTATTGTTATCATTGCTAGGAACTGCAGATTCGGTTGCCGTCATAGGCATAACTATCCCAAGTTCATAGGCAATTCCATAGAACATGGGACAGTTTTGGGTATAACAGTTCAATATATTTTGAAAAATTTGTAGATTCCATCATTCTCGAAACAATTATTTTATTAACAAATGATGGCCTACTAATAACAAATTTTTGATCTGAACCATTTATTAGTTAGCCATTTTTCTATTAATTATTCAACATAAAAGATTAGATTAGATGTCTTTATTTAAGAGACTTTCAGCTGGTGGCAGTATTCAACAACAGATTTTAGAGAATAATGTATTCGTTTTAAAATAATTCATAACTTACCATGGTTTCAATGGTGGAACTCATATTGCTTCACAAAAGAAAACAACCAACTCTTCACTCCCTGAGATGAACTGAAACATAAATGTGTTAGAACATGCGTTATCATTAGCTTTCTTCGCCAGTAAACGAAAGATAATCCTAAAAGTTTGAACTTTTAAAATGCGCTGATAATAAATACAGCAGTTTTCATAGAGGATGGCACTCACATATGACTGAAGTTAATCAGTTGAACACTAGAACCAGCTCAAATGGCGACGTAAACGAAAGTGGTGTTATCTGCAGAGTATACTGTATACAGAATTTACCAGGTGCCGAACTGGGCGCGATTTTGATTATGCTTTCTACGTTTTCTGCCTGCACAGATGCGATGTCAATCAGAGTCCTCGCGTATCATTCGAACAGGGCCCATACCCAGAATCCAAACTTAAAGATATGTAACTAAACTATGAAAATTGGGTTTTGTTGCAATTCGCGGATTAATTTTAATTTTACTTAAACTTGACAGATGGAAAATAATCGATTAATCGATTGAAATCTTTTTGTTACTAATCACTAAACTTTCGATAAGGTTAGCCGACTGTCAGAAATAATCAGCTCGAGTAGCAGACTCAATCGATGATTTTCCATATCTGTCAAATTTAAGTGAAAACCAAAATTAATTCGCGAAATGGTACACATCCATAAGGTCGAAAGAAATTTCTTTTTCTATCCCAAACCCATGTTAAATACCGTTTACTGAAACGGAAAAGTAAAGAATTCTAAAGAAATGTCTGCAACAGTACCGACCTGAATAGAACGAAAAATAAAATTGGAATCTGTAAGGTTTCCACGCAAATGATGGGAGCTGTCACTTTTACTTTCGGATAAATGTTCCGCTTGATTATTCCGTAAGTGTAGGGTGACCATATGGATCCTAAAGGAGGACATGTCTTCCTTTTTGATCAAAATTCAAATGTCCTCCTTCTTACTTCTAATGTCCTCCTTTTAACATTGAAATGATTATTACTTATTATTAACAATTTTGGAATACCTTTATCATCTCATCAAATGTTATCATATAAAATTGGCAGCACGGTAACACCACTGCTTCGAATTGATTTTCAATAGCGGGTACTGTGTGCACCTACTTATTTGACGTTTACGCTTTTTTGTTTTGTTTTATTTTCGTTATTAAGTTGTTACCAGTGCATCGTTTTGTACTGCTCTGCCTACTCTCACGAGGAAGATGGAAATTTACTGAGGTCCACAATTCGAAGTTTTCCACCAGACTGTCCAAGTTTTTCGTGAGTGCTTTCGCTGGTTTTAGGATTGTTTTGCTGCTGTGCACCGCGGTAGGTGTTAAGAAAAAATATGTAGATTTTATACTAATAGTCGGCAACTATTATTTTTAGAAAAATTAGCACAACTAAACGAAAATGTAAATTTTCGGTAGCGATGCGAGAAAAGTATACCTGTTTTGTTGCAGGAAGAGACGATTACGATGCAAAATGTGCTATTTGTGATTGCCATGTAGATGTCAGCAAAAAAAGGATCAGTAGCATAGGAGCGGCACGTGAGTACAGACACACACCGCAAAATGATCCGCACTTCCACTTTGTCTACCAAAATGACAACGTACTTTACGTCCGGCTCTGCATCAACTGTAACAACCAAGAAAGCTAATGCAGCGGCTGGTACATTGGTGTTTCATACTGTCCGGCATCATCAGTCGTACAGATCTATGGACTGTACAGCAGTGCTAATGCGACAACTTTTCACTAACTCAACCATTGTCGAAAATCTAAAGTGTGCCCGAACAAAATCCACACCGGATACCTTGAACTCCTTGAAAACAATCCGATTCATTTCCGTTGCAACTGATGCTAAAAATCATAACGCCGAAAAGATTTGTCCAGTCCTTATCCAGTATTTCAACTGAGAAGTCTATGGAATTGAAACAAAGTTAATCGACTTGACCAGCTTACCGAACGAGACCTCCGAAACGATTGCAGATTAGGGAAGGTCCATTAATTATGTCACGCAGTAGGGGGGGGAGGGAGGGTTTAGGAAAACGTGACGATCCATACAAAAAAATTTGAAGGTCCATACAAAAAACGTGACAAAGTGGGGGGGGGGTGGGGGGGGTATAAAAAGTCATTTTTGCGTGACGTAATTTATGGACGTTCCCTTACCTGTTGCAGTGCTTGAATATTCATGGGCGGGTCGAGAAGTGTGTTGCGTTCATTGGCGATTATGCTAATGTTAATTTTTGTGGAATCAATCGTAATCCCGGCCGGAATGCGCATATTATCAAAACGTTTTTTGAAAGCCCGTGCTCAGAGATATACTTGTGGTTCACTCACTCCTTGATATCTGTTTTCCAAAACAGTTTGGCAGCGATTCAGTACTTGAAGTAATATCGATTATTGAAAATATTCTATCGTATTAAAGACATGTTTGTCCCATTGAAGGTGCGACAGATGTCCAAAGAATCGAATGTTTCTGAAAACAAAACTCAGGAAATGAATAATGAGTTCCAACAAGTGTACAGTGCTTGATTGAACTACCTTGAAAAATGGGTCGAACAATTTAAAATATTTGATCTGTTTCGCTGGATGCTACTGACAGACTACAAAACCATCAAGTACGACAATGGGATTCCTTGTATTGATTATCTAACAAAAATGGTGTTTCTATAGATGATTTTGAGTTATACGATCAATTTTATAACTTATTTTCATTTCTGGACACTTTTGATGTAAATTCAGATGTTTTTAAGGAAAAACTGCTTCATGAACAATGGACGATGTTTTTGAAATTATGCCCCGATCAATGTGCCTTTTCAAAAAATTGAGATGGTTTGCCAATATTATTTTTGTATTTGTGGGCATAATGCCAATGTCGAAAGAACTTTCTCTTTGATAAAGCCTAGTATGCAGCTGACAAGTAAAGACCTGAAGGTATTTTCGCCATTTCTACCGAAGTAATTTTGACAACTGCTGTAGTATTGGTGGAATGTCAGGTTTCCTTGCGAACGGAATATTAGTCCACAAGGAGAAGCTACAGCCCCATTTAGATTACTTGAACAGGCGTTACTAATGTTACGAAGTTTGCCTTCCTTTTCAGCTGCATACAAGGTAAGTAATTCCGACAGTAAAAGCATTTCTCAACCATTTCTTGTCCTATACTGATTCAAATTACTTTTGAGCTGCATATATGTATACTAGCTTAAATGGATACTAGCCTAGTATACTAGCTATACTAGCCTTAAATGGACAATGGACAAAGGAGCGGAATATATTGAATGTAGATTCAATTAAATCATTGATTCAAGTTCAATATAACATGAAACACATTTCCTGTACTGAGTTTCACAATTGTCTGATAAAGAATGATGAATTGTTGCACGAAATAAGTAGTTCAGAAAAGTACACTTAAATGGAACACGACGTAATGTGACATTCTTGATGCAATATATGTAAATATATGTAAACATTTCAAAATTTCTGTTGTTTTAATGATTGTCCTCCTTTTTGATACAAATGTCCTCCTTTTTGACCTTCATTTGACTGAAATGTCCTCCTTAGTAAATTTTCAATATGGTCACCCTACGTAAGTGAAGGTGACATTCCTTTCCATGAAGATCAATTGTCAAAATTCCGCTTGGTAATATTGCACAAAATCCCGTAACCTCTTTACTTTTTAAGTCGATACTGGCCTATAGTCAGTAAATTTCCAAATATGGTGTAAAGCGTGGATTACGTATAAGCTAAAGAGACTGGATTTTCATAAAGGTGAAACGTCAAAACCGGAACAATCGTCGTTCCAGCAGTTCCAAATTCAAACGATGAGGTTTCACTTATTTTTTTTATAGCAGGCTTTTTAGTTTGACCATTTCGACATATTACACCATTCGAATTATACATTCAGGCGCTCACAATATATCGTTAGAATAACTATCACAAAGCCATCAGTGGTACATAAGCGCCTTCGAAACATCTTCTTTTGCCTGTTGAGGTGGCGGACTTAGTCCGTGCTTCGACCTACCCCGCAGTGGGATGTTAGGCAAAAATGTCGTTGGTTCGAGTACCACTGTACACATGCCCTTTTCGTTCAATTTTCCTAAAAACATCTGTCATATTTCCAAGCCTGCCGCACACTAGCGGAACTATCAAAACTTTCTCTTCATATCTTTCATTCTACCCAAAAACATTGTTGTTTACTCTTGGTGCCTCATGGTGATGAGCGAACATCTCCTTCTACATCATAATCGTTACTCCTCGCACGGAGAATATATAACATAACAATTAATGTCTGTTCTATTTCCAACCTGCCGTACACTGACGGAACTTTCAACACTTTCTCTTCATATCTTTCATTCTAGCAAAAACAATAATGTGCACTCTTGGTGCCTTATGGCGATGAGCGAACATCTCTTTCCCTGGATAAAAATAACCATACAATTACAATACAATAATATAAAATAACATTAAAATCTATTTCCGACCATTAATCGTATTGTTCATGAATCAGATAAATGAAAAATGCATATTGTCATTACAATAGATTTACAATACACTCTTTATGCTAGGATTTTCAACAATTGAGCAGCAATACAATTGATAGTAATTGACTAAAATTTGTTCGGAAAATAATGATTTTTTCTATAGTTAAGATACATAACAACCCCCCTTTTCTATTGTCGATGTCTCAATTTACATTAGATCCTATTGTGGTAACAATAACTCCTATCGTCATTTTATCGTTGTGAACAATACTATTAATTGTACATACTATAGATTGTTTCAATTCCATTGTAAATCTATGAGAATTTTTTATTCGGGTCTACATCATAATCGTTATTCCACGTACGGAGAATACATAACATAACAATTAATGTAAATAATAATATAATATTGAAATTCTTTATAACGTTTTGATGGCACATTAAAACCTCAAAAGACTTAAGCTGCGCCGCATTTAAGGAATTCCTTAGCAAATCAATTTTCATTTCAAACTGGTGTGTAAAATATACGCTTCATTGTTCATTAGATGCGGCCCTGTCGAACATCGCACGGGGTAGCATAAATATTGTAAACACGGCTACATAATGCGAGCACGAGAAACGTCAAAATAAAAATCCTATTTCGCAATCATATGGGAGTTCCTCAATAGTCATTCAATAAATGTTTTATTGCTGTGCAAATTCTGATCTCATCATTTTAAGAAGTCGCGGATGCTTCACACATAAAAAGGAAAGCAATTATTAGTTATTAAAACCGTCGTTACGTTCTTCAAAATCCTATGCAACCATGCTGAGTTACCTCCGTTTGGCATCGCCAATTCTGCGGGGATCCAACAATTCTACCTGCTTCGCGTGGAAAAGCTTCACCCCATGCCGGTCTTTCATAACCGGCAGCTCGCTTGGACGGGGAACCAGTATTCTTCACAATGTTAAAAAGGTATGTACTGCGATATTGTTATTCTAAATAATGTCAACTTATAATATCTATTTGGTATTTAGGCAAACATCACAACACCGAGTCGTATTCTACAGACCTCCCTTGCGCGTTACTGTACAAAACCGGAGGTGGTGGAGAAAGGACGGAAGGCTGTTGGCTATTGGCTGCTCGGATGCAGTGGAATGGTCTTTGTGGCTGTAGTCTTAGGTGGGATAGTTTGCTATGGTTTCGTGATCTATTGTGTCTGTATAGTGATGGCCGAGATAGTCAGCCGGACTACGAAATAAATGTTAATTTATAGCTCTGATTAACGATGATTTGTTATTTTTCCGTCCCAAGGTGGTGTGACGCGTCTGACAGAGTCCGGACTGTCGATGGTTACGTGGAAATTGTTGGGTGAAAAGATGCCACGAACTCAGCTGGAATGGGCGGAAGAATTCGAACGGTATCAGCAGTTTCCTGAATTTAAGCTGTGAGTAAACTTCTTTTTTGAATTGAATCAGCTTTCTGAACATTTTCTCTTTTTAGTAAGAACAAGGATATGACCCTAAGTGAATTCAAAATGATCTGGTTCATGGAATACGGACATCGAATGTGGGGACGCCTAATAGGAGCTTTCTATGCCATTCCAGCTGCTTACTTTTGGTCCAGGGGATATCTGGATCGTGGTATGAAAATTCGAACCATTGCATTTGGTGCTCTGATAGCTGCTCAGGGTTTGATGGGATGGTACATGGTCAAGTCCGGCTTGGAAGATCGCTTCCACGAGGAAAGTGATGTACCACGCGTCTCACAGTACCGACTGGCTTCCCATCTTGGATTTGCATTTGTTCTCTATTCCCTATTCTTGTGGTCGGCCTTGGACAAGTTGCTGCCAGCCCAGAAGCTGTTGGGGAAAATTCCGGCCGCTACGTTTAAGTTCAAAGGATTGGCACATGCCACCAAAGCAGCAGTATTCGTTACGGCCATGTCCGGAGCTCTTGTGGCTGGTTTGGACGCAGGTCTAGTGTACAACTCATTCCCAAAAATGGCAGACCGATGGATTCCTAGTGATATTCTTGCCATGTCACCAACATTGCGTAACTTTACCGAAAATCCCACAACAGTTCAGTTTGACCATCGAGTGCTGGGAACGGCCACACTGACGCTGATTTCCGGAATGTTTATGCTTTCGAGGCGTCGAGTTCTACCACCGAGAGCGTATACAGCTGCCACAGCGGTTGCCGCAATGGGTTGGATCCAGGTATTACTTGGCATTACAACGCTTCTTACGTACGTTCCCGTTCCGTTGGCCGCAAGTCATCAGTCGGGATCGCTTCTGCTGCTGTCGTTTGCCATTTGGTTGACGCATGAAATGAAACTGGTCAAACGGCTGCCCAAATAGAATGTAAGTAGATTATTTGGATAATGTTGATTTTTGCAAAAGCATAGCTGTTGAGTTTTCCTTTGACGGAAAGAAATTTCCTTGTTTAAAAACAACCTTGTTTTGAATCCTAGAGGGTTTGAGCTGTTTAGTGGAATACTTGTAACTATAAATTAGAAGAAAAATTAGTAATCTCCATTTAATTCCAACTACCTTTGCTTATCTTCGACAGATACGCGTATTTCGTCTACAATGTGCAGACTTCTTCAGTGTCTCGTACTTAAGTCGAGTTATTAGTACGAGACACTGAAGAAGTCTGCACATTGTAGACGAAATACGCGTATCTGTCGAAGATAAGCAAAGGTAGTTGGAATTAAATGGAGATTACTAATTTTTCTTCTAATTTATAACCTTGTTTTGTTATTGAAGTGGAATTCTTTTAAATGGGTTGAGAGATTTTCTTTCAATTCCGTTATAATTGATTATCCTTTGGCGGATACGCATATTTCGTTAACAACTTGCAGACATCCCCAGTGCCTCGTATTCGTAAGACATAGTACTTTAAGATTAGACTGCAGATAGGGAGATTGACCTATTCTAGGCAAGCTAAGCAGATGCCATCTCTGATGGTTCCGAACCTGTCACCGATTGTGTTGAAGCTGCCTCGCTCCAGAAGTTAGGAAGGAGCAAATCCGTTCAGCCCAACTCGTCCGTCTGCCGTACACAGGACCTCATAATTTTCGACCAGAACGTCGGTGGTATTAATTGCTATGATGTTATCGTCCTGATCGAAACTTGGGACGATAGTCGCACACTTTCCAACCTAGTATTTGGACCCAATTATGAGGTTTTCCGATGCGATAGAAATCCCAACAACAGCAGGAAATCTACTGAAGGTGGTGTTCTAATAGCGGTTCGTTGCGGATCGAAAATAGCGAATTGAAGTGGTTGGAGCAGATCTGGCTCAGATCGGACACGTGATACCGAATTCAATTGAGGCGCATTGCCGCTCCGTTTTCTCTATAGATGAAACTCGGCTTCAACGGATGAGTTTATGGCGCTAAGCTTCACCTTCGTCTTGCAGTGGCTTTTTCCATCCATACTGCGAAAGATCCTTGCTTCATTCAGAAGCTTTACATCTCCTCGATTGCTATTGCGTGGCAACACTCTCCTAAATTAACCACGTAGTGAACGAAAATCACCGCAGCTTGGACCTCTGTTTTGTTAGTGCTCGAACACTGCACTAAGCTTCAACGCGCTGTCCAAAGAAAGCTGAAATCACGTCTGGAATCTTGGTCTTCTAGCACCATGCTTCCTTGAACTCCTACAAGTCTCTGAACTTCTAAGATGTTCTGTATACTTCTAGCCAGTTTCATGAAATTCTGAGAAGTTTTCTGAACCTCTAGGAAGATCAGCAAATTTTGAAAAGCTTCACGAATGCCTGGTCAGTTCTCTGAATTTATGGGAAGTTCTCTAATTTTCTGGAAAGTTCCTTGAACTTTTGGGAGGATCCCTTATATTCTGGGAAGTTCCCTGAACATCTTGAGTAATTCTATGAACTTCTGAGAAATACCCAAACAAATCTGATAAGTTTTCTGAATTTCTGAATAGTTGCCTGAACTTCTGTAAAGAACCCTTTACTTTTGGGTGGTTCCCTGAACTCATGTGAAGCTTCCTGAATTTATGAAAAATTTCCTGAATTTATAGGAAGCAATCTGAATTTCAGGGAAGTTGCCGGAATTTCTTTTCCCATTTCTTTCAGAACCCTCAACTTTCCCTGATTTTCTGGAAAACTCCTTGATTTTTTGGGATGTTCCCTTAACATCAGGCAGAATAGCAAAACCTCTTGGAATTTCCTTAATTTCTAAAAAATATACCGAACTTCTTATAAGATTTCTGAGTTTCTAGGAAATTCACTCTTCCGGTGTTGAGAGACGTAAATACTGCGGAGGAATTGTACGCCAACATCCGTTAGGCTGCAGTGTACCTTTGTAACGGACTCAGGTCAACATTTCCAGCTGCATCGCAACAGCTGGAAAAGTCATCAGATTCACGAGGCATCGTCTCTATCTTCAACACTTCACATCTTACGAAAGCTGTGTTCTCTGCGGCTATCGCAAGAGGGTGATCTTCCCGAACACCTGAACGAGATGACGGATTTGGAGAATCGTTTGGAGGTGATTGGAGAAGGTCTAAAAGATCGAGTTTTCAGGGCGCTGATTTTGTCAAACCTCCCGCCATCGTATGGCAGCTTAATAAACGTGATCGAGAACAAGCCGAAGAACGAGTTAATGGTGGATTTCGTGAAGAGTAAGCTGCGGGACAAATGGCGTCGTCGTATGGAGTGCAATGGCGGTGATGTGCGTAGTAACAAGAAGGTGATGAAAGTAAAGCCTTAAACGACAGAAAAGAAGAAGAAAGGTGTTTGCCATTACTGCCAGGAGGAAGGTCATATTCGACGGGAGTGCCAGAAATTGGTCAAAGGAATGCAGGATAAGAAGAAATCGGAAGATGGAAAGGCAAATCTGGCTGCTGAAGTGCCGAGCGGAATGGAGATGTGTCTGATGGCTGTGACGACCTCTAGCGCAAACCGGTGGTACTTGGACTCCGGTGCTACTTCTCACATGACCAGTGACAGGAAGCTCCTGAAGGACGTGGACTCTTCGAAGCAGCCGGAAATCGGTCTGGCCGACGGAACGAAAATCAAGTCAAGCGGCGCTGGAAGTGGAAAGCTGGTATCGGTTACCGGCAAAGATGTTCGGATAGATGTTACCTTGCACGATGTGTACCATGTCCCTTCGTTGTCGGGAAACCTGCTCTCAGTCAGTAAAATTTGTGATTTGGGTTACATTGTTTTATTCGATCGAGTGGGATGCAAAGTTTTGAAAGGCCAGGAAGCTGTGCTGGTAGGCGAGAGGAGTGGTGGTTTGTACCGCTTGAAGCAATTTTCCCAGCAAGCACTTGTGACCAAGACTGAGCATCCGGACCTATGTGAGCACCTGTGGCATTGAAGGTTCGGTCATCGTGATCCTGTAGCGATATCGAAGATCGTGCGTGAAGGATTGGGTTTCGGACTGAAAGTGAAGAAATGTGTGAAGGAAAGATGAGTTCCCCCATTCCCGAAAGAATCTAGCAGCAGTTTCTTCTTCAGTTTCTTCGACAATATTATGGTTTTTAATAAAAGATACTTTTTGGAATTATTTATAAGCTTTTTATGTTTATTTATTTTCATTTACACATCTCTACACAAGTCTGAAGCTGTAGAAGATTTAGTGCATTCGGATCTGGGGGGTCCAACGGAGAAGGTGACACCTAGTAGTTACAGGTATTATATGACGATGGTGGATGACTACAGTTGTTATACGGTAGTGTACTTGCTGAAAGCTAAATCGGACCCTGAACAGAAGATCAGAGAATACGTGTGCCATGGCGAAGAACCAGTTCGGGCGTGCTCCGTGAGTGTTTCGAACGGACGGAGGCGGAGAGTACTCTGGAGCATCTCTAAGGAATGACTTGTCGGAGAACGGTATTATTTTGCTGCAAACGGCACACTATTCACCACAGCAGAATGGGAAGGCGGAACGGAAAAACAGATATGAGGTAAAGATGGTAAGGTGTTTGTTGATGGAGTCGAATCTTGACAAGAAGTACTGGGGCGAAGCGATTTGTACTGCAAATTATCTGCAGAATCGTTTGCCAACGACAGCTGTTGAGAAGACGTCGTACGAGTTGTGGCATAGAAAGAAACCATCTTACGGTCATTTGAGAAATTTCGGCTCGGAAGCCTACGTTCATGTGCCAAAGGAAAAGCGACGAAAGCTGGACAAGAAGGCAACGAAGATGGTCTTCATTGGTTACGCGGAAAGGCGGAAAGCGTATTGCTTTCTGGATACGAAAAACAACTGGATAGCAATGAGCAGAGATGCCAAATTTTTGGAGTTTGGTGCCTTGAGCGATTCAACGCAGGTCGAAGAACATCCAGGTGAAAAACCAGTGATCCTGAAGCTGTCAGGAAAGAAATCGGAATCGCTCAAAAAAAAATCTTCTGCAGAAGCTATGGACGATGATATGCTGGTAGTATCACTGGGGTCGAGTGGCAAACAGGCGCCAGGGGATACATACACCGAAACGGTTTTAGAATCAGATCCTGACAATGATGATGAAGAAGCGGATTCGAATTTGAACATCACTTTGTACAAGAAGGCATCTGAAGGGGAATCATTATTTAGAGGATTTCCCCTGGACGAGATGGCTAGGCGTTCAACGAGATCGAGCAAAGGAGTTGCACCGAAAAGATTGATCGAAGAGTTTTTTGCGGTCGGTGATCTTACGTCCAAGGAGCTGAAAGAACCAAGCAGCTTTAAGGAAGCGATCATCTGCAAGCAACGTACTGAATGGAAAAGTAACGGAACGTGGAATCTTGTAAACTTACAGGAAGGTCGGAAGCCTGTCGGATGTCGGTGGGTCTTCAAAGTGAAGCGGAACGCAGCTGGAGGAGGAGCATCTACGGGTTGAAGCAGTCGGCCCGGTGCTGGAATCACCGTCTACATTCCGTTCTCCTCGGGCTGGGGTTTGAACAAGGTACAGCTGATCCATGCTTTTACACGAAGATCGTCACTACGCCCAACCTCCACTGCGTAGCGTAACTACTTGCTCGTGTATGTGGACGACATTCTGGTTGGCAGTGAAAGCGATGCTGGAATAGAAAAAATCTATAATGCTTTGAAACAGGAATTCGAAATGACTGATCTCGGTGATTTAAACTACTTTCTGGGTCTGGAAGTTACCAAATCGGATGGGAAGTTCAGCATCTCTTTTGAAGGCTACAAAAACCGTGTGGCTGAGCGTTTTGGACTTCATGACGCCAAGGTTGCGAAGACTCCAATAGAAGAAGGATTCACGAAGGCTGATTATGAAAGTCCACTTCTGGCAGATGGAACAAAATACAGAAGCCTAATTGGAGCTCTACTGTATATTGCCGTCTGTGCAAGACCGGACATTGCAGTGAGTACTTCAGTTTTGGGTAGAAATGCTAGTGCATCACGGGAAGTGGATTGGGTTGCAGCTAAACGTGTGGTCCGATACTTAAACGCGACGAAACATTGGCGTCTGCAGTATGGATATCCAAAAGGAAACTTGATGGCTATTCCGACGCAGACTGGGTCGGTGATTCCAAGACTCGAAAGTCGACTACAGGTTTCGTTTTTCTGTATGCTGGTGCGGCAGTATCTTGGACAAGTCTTTACAGAATTGCGTGACTTTGTCACATCGATGGAGTCCGAGTTCGTTGCTCTGAGTGAAGGTGGTCAGGAGGCAGTCTGGCTTTGCAGGTTGATGGAAGAATTCGGCGAACCTTTGATGAAACCTGTGGAAATAATGGAGGACAACCAGAGTTGTATTGAGTTTGTCAGATCAGAAAGAAGCAGCCGTCATTCGAAGCACATCCAGACTAGGGAATGCTACGTAAAGGAACTTTGTGAAGAAAAGATTCTCAAGTTGGTCTACAGCTCGACTGAAGAGATGGTGGCGGACGTACTTACCAAACCGTTGGGTAGGATCAAGTTGTTGAAATTTTCTTCGATGCTTGGTCTTGCTGCTGGCAATCGTTTAGGAGGAGTATTGAGATAGGAGACAACAAATGCCGAGCCCCCAGGCGGCCGAACCCAGCTTTGCAAAGCTTGTTTGCGTGCTGTCAACTCAAAAGCACAGAAGAAAATGAGAGAAGCTTTTGCATGCGATCGCAAGGTCTGCTGCGATCGCCCTTTATGCTTACCGTGTCGACTCTTGAACTGTGTACAGGCGATAAATACATCTTTTTACTTTTACTATTAATTCACAATTCCCGTGTTATTATTTAACCTGCTAGCTCAGCCCAATAACCTTTAGCCAAACGAAAGAGCAAGTATTCTCGTCGTTTGCCAACGACACATACTGGCAGCAAAAATTATTTGGTTAAACCAATCCATGGTAAAAAGCTGACGAAAATCTTCGGCCTCTGAAAAAAAACAAAACTTCTGATCTCCGGATGTTGAATGATTGACAGGATGATAGGTTTTGGTGGTATTAAACCCAAGAAACACAACAACGGTGCCGAGAACGCAAAGTTGGTCTATTTTAGTTGGTTCTATTTAAGTTTGCTGATGCAAATCAAGTATAAAATTGTCGCAAAAATAAACCACCACTGAAGATGCCCTAAGCGGTACGTTTTGAACAGGCTGAACTAAACCAGCAGAAAATGATCCAAATGCAAATCTGTTTGTCTTAACCCTTCCTTGAAGAAATTGTGTACGAAGTGCATGTCGCCGACGTTGAGGACTTCAAACCCAGGGCTGGCTCGCAGATCCCTGTTTTCGTCAGTCAATTCTTCCAGTTGACAACTGGACCATCCATATAGCAATGCGCTGGATTTGAGATCGTTGGGCGTCTATATAAGGTCTGGCGCAGTAGCCACAAATAAGCAAAATTCGCTCATGACACTAATACCACTGCACTCCTTGCGTACGGTACACAAAAGCTCGCAAAGTGCTACGTCATACTATTTATTTTGATTCGTTTGCTCCATGATCGTTTATTGTATACGGAACAAAACATAATTTTTCAACCGATTCCAGTCTACCGATGATGGAAAATTGGCTCTATATCACTACTCGATTTTCAAGTCTCAGCGTTTGAAAGTTTGTGTGGCAAGAATTCAATTACCTCAGTTAAATTCACTATAAATGATCCATGTTATCGGGAGGAAATGCTTCTGCTCAATAAAAGGCATTTGTATAATGATTATTTCTACAATTCAGCATTCATAATAAACGTTTGAACCGATTTTTTTCTACTGGGAGGCACGCGACGACCCGCTGGGAAGTGATTATCATCCGATCCTAATACACAACAACAATGAAACCGCATGTTCCTCACGCAGACCACTTTGGCTCTATGACCAAGCAGACTGGAATAACTTCCAGGCTGCAGTCGGTGACCTGTGCACAGAAAACCCTGCCTCGATCGAAGATTTCTTCACAGGGATCAGCAATGTCGCTGCTGCAAACATCCCGAAAACCAGCCCAAAACCTGGTAAGAGAGCGCTCCATTGGTGGTTCGCTGAAACTAAAGATGCCGTCAAAGCCAGGAGAAAAGCCCTCCGAGCCTCAAAACGGCTGCCAGCGGGACACCCTGAAGAGGAAGAAGTCACCCGTATTTACCGGAAGAAGTGAAATGAATGCCGAAACATCATTCGATGAGCCAAATCTGCTACCTGGACAGAATTCCTCAACGGGATCAATCCTAGCCAGACCATCGCTGAGCTCTGGGGCAGGGTAAATGCACTCAGCGGGAAGCGAGGGCACCACGGAATTGCCATAAAGATCAACTGACTCACGACCACTGACCCTACGACTGTTGCTGACTCCTTAGCGAAATATTTTTACGGGCTATCCGCGCTAGATCGATATCCGGACCAATTTCGCCCGAAGATCAGCCTGCCAGGCAACTCCATCATGGACGTCAACATTCCGAACGACGACCCACCGCTTGAAATAAACCAGCCATTCCAAATGAGTGAATTGATCTTCGCTCTCTCCCGAGCCAAGGGAAAATCAGCAGGCCCCGATGACATCGGTTACCCCCTGCTACGGAACCTACCACCCGCCGGCAAGGTTACACTACTGCACCTGTTGAATAAGGAATGGTGTGAGAACACCCTTCCGTCTTCTTGGTCTCACAGTCTCGTCGTCCCAATTAAAAAGGCCGGAAAATCCGGACACTCGCCAGATGACTATAGACCTATCTCCCTTACGTGCTGTGGGTCTAAAATTATCGAGAGGATGGTCAACCGTAGGTTGTGCGACTTCCTATACACAAACGGGCTGATTGACAACCGGCAACACGCGTTTCGACCAGGATTTGGCACGAACACTCACCTTGGCACTCTGGGACAAGCGCTGAGTGATGCAATGAAAGACGGGAAACATATCGAACTCGCTACACTCGACCTTTCCAAGGCCTACAATCGGGCGTGGATGCCCGAAGTCCTGGACCAGCTCATCGCCTGAGGACCGCGCGGGCACATCATGCACTTCATACAAAACTTCCTCCGCCGTCGGACTTTCCAAGTTAGCATTGGCAACAATCGATCTGGCACTTTCAGGGAAGAAACCGGTGTACCGCAGGGATCGGTGATGTGTGTGTGTGACCCTATTCCTAATCAGGATGAACGGAGTCTTCTCAGGTCTGCCTGCAGACATTCGCATGTTTGTGTATGCGGAAGACATCGTCCTGATGGTTGTTAAGAGCACCCTGCTGGCCTTGCGGAAGAAACTGATCCAGTCGGTGAGGCACGTAGAAAACTGGGCCCTTGGCATCGGCTTTGAACTATCTGCCGAGAAGAGTGCTTACATACACATCTGCAGCAGCAACCATCGATGTCTCCCTACACCGATCCCTCTTGGAGGAAGACCCATCACGCGAAGCTCCACCGTCAATGTCCTCGGGATCCGGATCGACCGCTCTCTAACATTCCGCCCTCACTTCGACGAGGTAAAATCCAACTGCCGTGCCCGAATCAGGCTCCTTCGAATCATTGCCGGACGTCACCCAGATTGCAAGCGAGCAACGAGGCTGCGTGTAGCCTCTGCCATCGTCAACACCCGGATCACGCACGGAATTGAAATTACGAGCCTTGCCAGACAGCTGCTAGAGGACAAACTAGCCCCGGTCTACCACACCGCCATCAGAATTACATCTGGACTATGTGTGGATGATGTTTATAATCATCCCTTAACAACCCTCTATATACATCTTGACTATATGACGCATCCCTGCCGCTCGCATCTCGCCCGCTTGAGGTTTCATACAACCCTACATCTTCCAACCCGATCACGTAGTCCGAGAGCTCGTCCTCTTTCGTATCCTGGCAGCGGTGAAGGTAAGTCCGCAGTTAGATGAGTACAACAACTCCAAAATGGTTGGTCTCTTGGTGGCCGGAATTGCACATTGGCGATCTTGCCAGGCAGCTGACTTTTTCAGCTGAAAAGAACAATCTGGAAATATTGTTCCTGCCACTTGGAGATTGGCCATACTGGGATTGCAGTTTTGTTTAGATAAGTAGTGTGTAATGTAAACCAAAACAACGGCATAATGCAGAATCAGGAGACAGAAAGCAAGCAAAAAGTTTCAAGCAGAAGAGTTTCCATAGTAAC
This sequence comes from Aedes japonicus, assembly GCA_034211315.2. NCBI lineage: Eukaryota > Metazoa > Arthropoda > Insecta > Diptera > Culicidae > Aedes > Aedes japonicus. The sequence goes on along the minus strand of JASCZW010000369.1, from coordinate 220,457 downwards.
GGCAAAACAAAATCAAAAGTTACATACCCCATGGAAACAAAGTTTGATTTGCTTCTAATTTGCTTTCTTGCTTTTCTCGATAACAATTTGGCGGTTCAGTTGAAGTACTGATACTTTTGAACGAGAAAAAAATAAAGAAATAGAGACAGAATGATGATTTGGTAGCGGATCGAGACGACCGCGCTTTGGTAGCGGATCGAGACGACCGCGATTCTGTTCAGGTGGCGGATCGGGACGACCGCGATGGTTAGAACAAAAGAATTGGTAGCGGATCGGGACGACCGCGTTGGACAAGAGTGTTGATTGGGCATAACAGCGGATCGGGAAGACCGCGTAATTTCGACATTTGAACACGGAGCGGATCGAGACGACCGCGCGGAAAAGGCAAGCATTTTGAATACTTGCACGATTTTTCGTTCAAGCAAATAAGCTGTTTCTTTGAGTTTGCTCATTAACTTGGCTTTTGTAGGGTTTGGAAACGTAATTGAATATTAAAGTTGGAAAACAAAATGGCTGTAGGAAGATATGTGCGTGCTCCTCGCAGGTTGAGTGACCCGATGTAGTAGCGATGGTTCGCAAGCATAGCAAAACAATACCAGCGAGAGCGACGGCGATAGTTTTGGTTGCAAAGAAGGATTCAGCGATGTTGAAAAGACGACAACCACGATTGTCGGAATGAACTATGATGAATTAAGCGTGACGATGGGTCCGATAAGGAATCTGGCACAGAACACCCAAATGCTAACTAAAAATCAGATTTTCTACCACCGTTTGGAGCAGCAGGGAGAGACACTAAACAAGCTAGTGAGAGCTCTAGGCTAAGGTCATACATCCATCGAAGCCAACGTGGATCCACATGAAGATGACCATAGCTGGAACACTACCAACGTGAACGTAGGTGCATCGACGAAATCAACAATTCTATTCGCTGGAACATCATCAGGGAATGGTTGAATATGTTCCCAGCGTATACTCGTTGCCCTTGTAGTTGGTCCTTGATGTTCACTAACGATGTTCCAGCTGTGGTCGATTCCTCCGGGTGTTCTATCGGGTCCACCGATTGGCTGATTGGAATTCATAGCTTGCACAAGTTGATTCAGGGTGTTCTCGAATTGCTGCATCTTCTGGAAGAATTCTTGGTTGTCGTTTCGCGTTGCTGGAACTTCTGAGCTTTCGGTCCTCTGAGCGCTATACGGAGGAAACCTTCAATGATGATCTGCTCGACGCATGGGATCGGAAATTGAAAAGTGACAAAAAACTCGAGAGGATGCAAAAATACCATATTGAATCAGGGGACACAGTCGTGGTAGAACGTCAACCTGGTGGAAAAGAGGAATCATAATTTGACCCTCGTAAGTATACGGTGACTGAAGAATGAAATGGCATGCTAGTTCTGAGTGACGAAAGCGGTCAGATCCTGAGAAGACATGTGCCACAGACAAAGAAGGCGTATGGAGGCACTTCGAAGAAACTATCTATTCAGAACGCTCGGAAGGCTGTAGAGCCAACAAAGACACTGCAGCACGTCCAGGTAGAAAAACCACAGGCTGGCGTAGCTGAACGTCCAATGCGAGCAAAGAGAACACCTCAATATTTGGATTTGTGTTTGAAAGATTTGTGGAAGATGAAGCAATCTAACATCCACCAAGTTTTAAGGGCATATCGAATCATGTGTTTCTAATCAAAATAAACAATTAATTCCCGAGTTTCCAGTTTTTTTTTTATTCTGAAGAGGGGTGATGTGTGGATGATGTTTATAATCATCCCTTAACAACCCTCTATATACATCTTGACTATATGACGCATCCCTGCCGCTCGCATCTCGCCCGCTTGAGGTTTCATACAACCCTACATCTTCCAACCCGATCACGTAGTCCGAGAGCTCATCCTCTTTCGTATCCTGGCAGCGGTGAAGGTAAGACGTGTTGTCCGCAGTTAGATGAGTACAACAACTCCAAAATGGTTGGTCTCTTGGTGGCCGAAATTGCACAGACTCCTTCCGTCCACTCCTGGGATTACCGCCTGCGTCAAAGCAGGAGTACTCCCGTTCAAGTATTTCATTGCATCTTCGTTGTGCAGACGTACTGCAGGTTTTCTCGAGAAGACAGCTGGTCCTAGCAGAGGAGTCTTCCTCCTCGAGGAGGCCAACCAACTCCTTAACAGCATTGTCAACCAGGAGCTCCCTCAGGTGGCCAGGATCCACTGGAGCGGAGCCAGAGGTTGGAACCTTCCTACAGTCAAGACTGATAACACAATAAAATGGGCCCTTAGAGCGGGATCCAACCCGCAGGTGGCCCTGCATATTGTAAGAGCTTACCTCGCTGACCGATGCAGTGGACACTGTATCCGCTACACGGACGGCTCGGTCAGGCAAGGCAGAGTGGGGATAGGAATCGCTGACTGCAGTTTTGGTTCCAAAAACTCCCAGCACAGTGCTCCATTTTTTCCGCTGAAGCCCTAGCTGTACGGATCGCGACAACTATACCAACTGATCGACCTCTCCTCATCCTCACAGACTCAGCAAGCGTTGTTGCAGCTCTCGAATCAGAAACCCCATCCCACCCATGGATCCAGGCAACAATGCGACACGCTCCCCGTGGGACAACGGTCTCTTGGGTTCCGGGACACTGTGGCATTCCAGGTAATATCCAAGCAGACCAGCTAGCATCCATGGGCAGGACGGGTAGACTTATCACTCCCAGCGTCCCCGGTGTTGATACCAAAAAATGGATCAAGTGTACACTTCGCATTGCATGGTCAAGAGAATGGGCCCAGTCGCGCATTCCTTTTATAAGGAAAGTGAAGGGGGTGGGAGGACCCCCACGATCATCGGAACCAGCGTATCATTTCGCGGCTACGTTCCGGGCACACCAAAGCCTCTCACAACCTCTCTGGTAACGGACCGTTTCACATTAACTGCCCAATATGCAGCGTCCAGCACACAGTGGAGCATTTTATTCGTAACTGCCCCTAGTATGAGAGACCACGCCAGTTTTGGGGCATTCCTGGCAGCATACGAGACGCTCTCTGTGAGGAAGCCACAAGGGAGGCGGCATTAATATGCTTCCTTAAAGATTCAGACTTATACAACCGGATATAGTTCAACGAAGTCACCAAATACCACCAACCCATTTACTGACCTTTGCTACCCACACTGGACCCTTCTCATTATGATGACAATACTAATGACAGCAACCAACAGTCAATACGATACCAGACCCACGCACGAAAAGGACCTTCCGCAACCACAAACACCAACCGACAGACTGATGACGACCTAAACAATGACTTCTAGCGTATTTTTCTGGGATTTGCTTGCTCCCACAAACAGATACAGGGACTTATTACCTTCCCGTCAGTAGTGAATATAGAGGTTAACAACCTGGCATTTCCAGGAAGTTGACGTTGTAAGTCATTGTTTACAATTGTTACTTTCAACCTTTTGCCGATTTTGTCTTGTGTTATTTTGATAGGATATTTGCGGGGTTCTTCGATGTGAGTTATGTTTTAGAGGCGATTCATTAAGCTTGGGAGTGATCTGCTGTTTCATCCTGAGCCAAAAACTATATCCATTTTCATCATGATTATCCAACCGCTGTAAATACCATACATTAATGACGAAGACTGGACTGATGATATAATAAGCGTGATCCCCCCACCCCAACTAACAATGAATTCGCTTTAATTCACCACCCACAACCCCCAACCCAACTGCGTAGCAGCGCCAAAATAAAATAACAACACTATAATTTATGGTAAACTTTATTATTCTTAGTTGTAACATGCCGTGACTAAAGTTGTGATCGCAAATACATGTTCCGATTGGGAAGAGGGAATACTTTGCTACGGTTCCGTGCAGGCACCTACCAAGAACACACAAAACATTTCAATTGCAAATTCTGTGCCTTTCTTTTTCCACAAAATATGACAGTCAGCCTCTCCGCTGGAGTTTCTATTGAAACAACCTTGAAAAAAAAAAATCGTATTTCTATACGCTAAAAGTTTTCATTAATGCTATACAATTGAAACGATAATGAAAATTAAAAAAGAATACCAGTCTAATAGAAAACGTCGTTGCCACCAGAACGAAATTAGTTGAGTGACACTTTGAAAATTAATGAATCAAATAGTTTTCCTGCTCTAAAATTCGACATTGTACACCGTCTCTGACTATTGCAATAATATTTTGTAGTTTGGTTTTCTCGCTTTTATCCTCTAAGAGAAAACCTGTGCCTTTTGTTAATCCGTGGTTGACTCTTATATAAGAACTATTTTCATCTAAATAGTTTGTCTGCCAATGTTAGTTTTGTCTCTCTCATAGCTTCATCAGTCGTTAGTATGAAGTGCCCTGGGTAGCGAACAAGTATCTTTGGGATGAGCAGAGCTCGCTTACTTCCGACTAAGCCACATGAATGTTTTCAACAGCAAATACGCCAACCCAACGCAGTAGATGATTTTTTCCCGCTGCTGTCTTTGCATGTTGTCCAGCTCGATGGACAACAATCGTCGGTTCATTTTGGCCACCTGGCGGCGCAAATTGGTCATCTCTTCAGATGGTGTAAGATTTTCTACACTTCCGCCGAAAGTTGGCGTCTCGTCTCGGAAGCTACAATTTGAAAAAAAAATAACAAACCACCCTCCAATGGACTTCGATTTTCCCTCTTACCTTCTGCCAACGACCAGCTCGGAATTGTTTTTGGTAAATAGTGCCCTCTTCTGTAACTCTCCTCCAGTAATTCCTGCTCGGCCTGCCTGAGCATGGCGCTGTCTGTTTCCCACATTCATGCTACTGTTAGCATCTTCAATCGAATCCAACGAGCGTGGCTCGTAGTCGTCATAGTTTTGCTCATGCGATTCTTTGTTTTCCTCCTCCGGAAGATCCGTAGCCGATGGGAAATGATGTTCACTCAGGGAAATTATCCTCGGAGGTGTTGAAACGCGCACAAAGCCCGGATCTTTCGGTAGAATAGAATTTTCCAGCATAATCTCACGTGGAGCCGATTTGGTGCCTGCCGTAAGAACTGGTTCAATTAGATCCGTAATCACAAAAACATTTTGATCGATGATTGTTAGTGGTAGACAAAGGGGAGTTTTGTTAGAAACCATACAACGGAGTCAAGGACAAACATTATGATAGCAATAGTTGCAATGATATAATGCAGCACCAGAACGGACACAAGGACTCACTCACCTAAATGTTGATCCTGTCCAAGCACAACAATCCTGTCCGGAACGTTCATTTCGATTTTGTCGCGATAGTTCCAGGAATTGATCTCACCATTGCCATTGGACAGTAGCTCGTGTTCTTCGAAATAACCTCCTGTGGCACGAATCCGCTTCGGTACTCGCATCTGTTCGCTTATGTCGTGCGTATAAGCTGCATTCTGGAACAACGAATCATCCTCGTAGTTGGAAAATCCTCCCGGACTTGCAGAGCGAGCCATTTTCGATTTTTCCACTTTTGCCGTTATGCACTAAAACAACTCTTCCCGGAGAACCTATTTATACTCTTTTATCCGACGAATAGTTTCAGGCAAACAAATAGTGAACAAGCAACTTTTTGCTATTATTATAGGTAGGCGCAGCGGATGAAATAACTTTTGCCTATCCTTTTTCGTTTCGCGGATTCCACACACAGAAAGTGGAGAATTTTTGGCTTTTTTTTCCTCAGTGAAATCTTTTCTTTTGACACAGGAATGACAGTAGTTGGTTCGAAACCGACACTTTACCCGAGATTCAAATCTTATCGTTTTCTAACCAACTTTGTTTCAAGCAGGGTTTCCAGAATTGACCAATAAATAAAAGACTTTGAAACAGACGTATCTAATATTGTATATTAACAAAGCGAGGAAGCACGGAAATTTGATATTAAACATTTTACGTATAAAAATCAATCACCTTCGGCAGCTATATGAAGCTGTCAAAGAGATGGGTGATTTCAAGAAAATACAATATGAATTAAAAGTACCCACCTTGAAACAGCTTCATGTGGTTCCAGAGGTGGGTGTTTTTCATTCTTATATGGCTGAAAAATTACTTCATAAAAATTTTAAATCCTTCAGCGCTTATCAGAAGAACATGTATTCGAATTTTATACCGTTGCACCTCGTTTTGATATATAATTTTCATTTTCAGCTCTGAATGCGGGATTACAATTTCATGCATGGATGTGCTATGGAATAATCTGGACCCAGAATATTTCCGAAAACTAGAAGGAAAGTGATTTTATATATAAGAAACACATTTTTATAAACGCGTAGAAGATAAATGTTATTTTGTTTATCGATGTATTATTGTTTATTTGAAATATCATTCAATACAATATGTTAATTTTCATCTTAATTTCTTAAGATTTAGCTGTAAAATTTTTGAAAATTGTATTTAATAGATTTGGTTTAGATGGGTACTTTTAACCCACCCTAAAAAAATTCTGGCTTCGATAAGATGGGTGAAAACAAAGAAGGTAAATTAACAAGATGTTCCAGATATTATTTTCTAGAATAATCTAGAGGATACATTCTTTTATTATGGTTGCATCGACGTCTGGTGACAACACATTGAACTATTCGATCATACTTTACTAGCATGGATTGGCGTTGGCGTGCACTTATTTGACAGCAGAGATGTTCAGGTTTTGCTTTGATTATTTTGATTCAAAGTTGAAGTGTTTTCAAGTGTACCATCAGTAAACAATTGCTTGAAATCATTTATCCACCAAAATCCGGAATCTCATAACAGCAACTGCTATGGAAATTCATTTCAAGTAACAACGAAACGAATCGACGCTCGAGGGGAAATGGCAAATCGTTTTGTCTATCAATGTAATTCAACGTAATCTCGTTAGTGATGAGAGTGGCGCTGCTATCTGGCTCTAAAATTTAGAAAGAGTGAAGGGGGTCTGCTTGTATTGTGGTATTATCTTTAGTTAAAAACAACCAACCAACAAACAGGCGGTTCCAAAGTAAAATCGTTAGTTTAAAGGCCAGTATCGTCTTAAGAGGTAAGCTTACGGAGTTTTGTTCAATATTACCAAGCGAAATGTTTACAATTTTTCTTCATGGAACGACTGTCATCTTCTTTTATGGAATAATCGAGCGGAATATTTTACTGAAGTTAAAAGTGACAGCTCCCATTTGTTTGCGTGGAAACCGTACAAATTCCAAGTTTATTTTTGGTTCTTGTTAGGTGGATACTGCTGCAGCAATTTTTCTTGATTCTTTACCTTGCCGTTTCAAAAAACGAAATTTAAGATGAGTTTGGGATCAAAAATCAAAGATGTGTTATATCAGGGATATAACCGCAATGTAAGCGTATTAACATAGACTAACGATAAGACCAGTAGGTCCCATACAAAAACGATTTTTTGCTTGGCTCAGTCAGTACTAGTACATCGGTCCCAAGCTCGGTCCCAAGCTTAATAATACACCCCTAATAATGAACTCACACGAACACACTATGTCAAAATAACACAGCAAATCAAAACAAAGGCGCAAATATGTACAGCAACGTGCTGACTCCAAGGTGTATTTCGGACCAAGGGGTTCTACAACAGTGCATCAATTTCAAATCGCTAGTTGCATTTCGATTGTTGGTACACACAAAGAATAATGATTGTTAGAATTAAAAAAACCATTGCTAAAATTGAAAAGTTGCGTTGGTTCTTTTTCGTAGAAAGCGATTTGGTTTCACAACAAAAACGTTCAAATTGTCAAATCAAAATTTTCCTGCTTGGTACATTTAAAAGTTGAAACTTTCAAAACGAATTGTAGAACTGTCGAATCGAAACCGTGGCATCGTTGAAAAGGAAAGCAAATAATTTATATTCCAAAATAAACTATCAACGAGAAAGTGTCGTGTAATAAAAATAAAAATATGCTATTTGCATTGATATAGAAAATAGTTTTTACATCAAGAGGTTTATTTTTCGGATAAAGTGTTGAATTTTCTACCTAAAAGCGTAGCATGGAAGCAAAATTATTTTTTATTGCAAAATAAAAATTGTTGATATATTACAGTATATATATATACATACATTATACATATTATACATACAAAAGTTTTTTTAAGATGAATATTTCACATTTTTACAACATGCCTCACCGCAGGTAGTATGTATGACCAATTATTTCTTCGTCCATCCTCACGCATCCATCCTCTGAATGTGCTCCCATATCTCGAACGAATTCCGCCAATGTTCCAGCATATTCTATCGGATTCTGTTATCACCCTTCGCCTGGAAATAATAGAATGAAAAGAATTACTCACAATTTGAATTGAAAACAGCCGACGTACTTTTTTACAAAAAACGAACACGAAAAAACATTCTCCTCGCAATTTTCACCAAAGGCGTACGAAAGCGGACGGGAGCAACAAAGCACGCAGTAGATGCGTACGCAGACAACAACATTTCAAAATTGAAAATGACAATGACGACGATGACTAGCTTTGTGTTGGTTGATTTGACAGTTCTACAATTTTCATAGTAAAAGAAACCACTTTTAAATTTACACACCGAACCGAATCATAACACTTTCAAATCAAACGAAGAACTTTTGTTGTAGATAATTTTACTTTCATTTTAATGAAAAATAAACGCTTTTCAGAAGTAAAGCTCAAAACTTTCAATAAAACAAGATTTATATTTTGTGTGTAGGAACGCGTTGGTGTCTCCCTTCTTATGGAATTTTCTACATACTGAGCCATTGCCTGCGGTTATCAGTTCGGGCTTAGTGAAAAATCTCTGTCGAATTTACTGCAGTAGATGTAATAGTTCAATGGTAATATGGAAAATAAAAATAATAATAATAGTATTTGAATGATCAAAAATAATTGAAAATGGTTATATATATTTTCTTTGAGTGATTCGCCATGAACGTACTCTGAAAAAAAATCTATCGTTATACCCGAGGTTATACCGACAATTAAATCATGGTCAAGATGACTATCGCATATAATGGTTACAATAACCATGAAAATGGTCGAATTCACCACTTCATGGTATTCTTGACTATGATCATATTCTTGACTATGATCATGGTAGCAAGGACTATTCCGACATTATGGCAAATGTTGCATCAACTATTTTTAATGGTCGCTTTGACCACAATCATAGTCGGTTCAAAAACACTGCAATAGTCATACTAACCCCCAATAATGGTAAAATTAACTATGGAATTTGTCTCTGTGTAGTAATAACTCTTAAGAAGGTTACTTAAGGTCGAGCTACAATGGGGAGCGGCGCGGCGCTGTGCGGCAGTTTTTGACAGTTAATCCATATATTTTATGTCAAAAACTGCCGCACCGCGTCGCTGCGCTCCCCATTGTAGCTCGGCCTAAACGCAGCAGCGTATTCAAACGAAATCGTATAGTAGGTGCATGTGCATAAACTATTCAGTAATTTGACGGATTTTGCAGAGCACAGTTGTGCTGTCGCGAGTGCAGAATGTCGCGAAGAGTGAAGTTGAAGTCTCCTCGACCAGGTCATGACATTTACCACTGTCGACTTAAGGGGGGATATACAGTTAGAATTATAGTCACTAGATTCATAGTCTGGCGGATACAACGACGGGAGCCAATTTGAACTGTCACTTGGCAGAGCCAATCGAGCATATCCCGAGTAATTCATGTTAAGTGCCTAAAAGCCATTTCTAAAAAATGACTTTAAACGTTGATTTCACACGAATCACGAGAATCCCACTATATCCTACTACTCCATATGGTAGAACTAACATTCTTCTACCAAATGCTGCTTTCATTTCACGAGAGTGATTTATGATTCAAGAGAAATCGATATTTAAAGTCATTGATTACAAATGGCTTTTAGGCATGAACATGAATTACTCGAGATATGCTCGATTGGCTCCGCCAAGTGACAGTTCAAATTGGCTCCCGTCGTTGTATCCGCCAGACTATGAATCTAGTGACTATAGTTAGAATGACCAAAAAATTCAATTTATTATTTTTTATGCATAAAAAGTTAGTAAATTTCCCGTAGAATCCCCTTTTTTTTAATTCGAACGCCTTTTTTGCGCGCAGCAGGTTTAATGAAAAATGTGATAAAAAGGCGGAAAAAGTGTGGATTTTTTCAAAAAAGTTACGCCAAAAGTGCAAATGCTTTTTTTTACTTTTTTTTCTATTCATCTACTAACTGTGAACACAGAGAACAGACATCCAAGCTAGAGTGCCCTCCGAGTGTTCTGTAACTGTCATTTTTTAATTACAGCTTGTTTCCGTTAGTTTTGGTGATTCGTATGCTGATTGCGCCACCTGCGCGCCTTGAGATTGGATTGGCTGTCAATTTTAGTTTGGTGAAACCTAGACTAGGCGGCGCTGATCTTCCAACGGTTTGCTTTTAAAAATTTACACAGTAAATTGGGGAAACAATGTTTGAGCCTGGATGTCTGTTCTCTGTGCTGTAAATGTAATAATTTTTTTTTTTGGGTTAGCAGGTTCCAGATCAAAACTGCGACTAGGAGAGCCGGCACAAGCTAAATACAACGACTTTTTCATCGTACTCTAACAGCCGCCATTTAGTTAAAAAAATTTAAAGCAATATTTTTGTACACTACTTGGATACACTTATAATTGTAAAAAAGTTTTGATTGATTTGAGTAAGAACTTCCCCTTGAAAAATAATTGTGATACGAGTTAGAAATTAATTTATATTTTTTGCTTATCTGGCCAGCAGGACACCATCATGTGCGGTATTCAATACAGCAAAGTAGTTTAATCAACTCCTCGTTGCTGTGAATGGTGGACGGCTAGATAGTTGGGATGATTCTTGTTATCTAATGGTCACAAACATCGTTTTCCGCTGGAAGGTACCCAGGAGTCGGGCTTCGAAAGATGATGCCACTCGCGCGGATTATAGATTTGTACCACCCATTACCAAGGCAATATGTCGACCAGGCAAACTTGCATACCTTTGCATCGCTTGGTTCTGGTTTGTAGATGAATAAGCGGAGGCGATAATTTGGTTCCTAACCTAAAAAAATGAAAAGAAGAAGACAATTTGAACCATTTGTCACCCGTTTTTGAGACCCCGGAAACGGAAAACCATATTATAAACTACTTTTACTAATAGCACTGAATTGAAAATTTCTTTAAATGCATTTGTAAGTTTTTCTGATCAAATGGTATATAAATAAAGTCATTCTGTTCAGTCAAAAGCGAGTTATTAGCGTTTAAAAACCTTTCTTTTTTACGTAACGATCTCATTTTTCAAATCTTTGAAATGACAACCGGTATCCAGCATTTTACGAGCACTAATGGCCGTCTCGGTTGAGCTCGGTATCTGTTAGGGAGCAAGCTATCTGACGTTTGGATTAGGCTGTTTGACAGAGAATCGATCAAATCCTATCGATTAGCTGTCAAACGACCTAAGCCAAACGTCTCTAGTACTCGTAAAATGCTGGATAGAAAAGTGAAACGTAGTCCTACGTTAAAAGTAATTTCTTTCGAACAGGATACCGACCTTAAATCACCAAAACGGATTTTTGAAACAACTAGTGTTTTTTGTTTGGATGTCAACAAACAAGTTCGTTAATTCAAACAGTCCTGGTTTTTCTCCGTGATGTTATTTTATAAGCAATTCACTTATTAGCGAATGTTATTTATTATCGTCGCCGACTACCGCCATACTATTTTACTATCGTTCTGCCTGTTGAATACCCGCATAATCACAAACCATTCCTGGGCCATTTTCCTTATTGTTGACGACCTTTTCTGTCTTGTTACGACTTTTACTCTTTAAGTTGACAACTATAAACTCACAATCTCCTATAAAGTTTTAACTCACTTTTTTCAGTATGGTGCTTCACTGGATGGAGCACCATACCGCAAAAAATGGTCGTGATAGGATAACGTTAACTCCGTGCTTGGAATATGGTCCCGGGGTGCTTAAGTCGTTCCCTAACCTAGCAAATTGTTTTTCGTTATGCGGGTAGTGGCGCATATAATGCACTGTACAGGGTATCTGATGTGCTAATGATTTGCGCGAGTGACTTTTACAGTTTTGAATTGCAACGACAAATTTGGCATCACTTTTATCAAGTTCACAAACCTTATTATCGTTTGCTGTCATCGTATAAAACAAAGCAACGGGTAGTATTTGCCACCCTGCTCTCACTAATGTACAATAACGTCAACCTTCTAAACATTCCATCGGTGTGAAGAGTATGGCATGTTCATGTGATGCACGTTGTGTGTGCCAGAAAAGATGAGAAGAGTCAGCGGAGCTCCATCCGTAGTCAAAATTACTCGAACAGCTCGAGTCGGTCGGTGTGCTTGGAAAAAAATGCTCAGTACTCGGAGGCGGTGCGTTTGCGTTTTTGATTAGTCCAAAATTGGTTACGAAAATGGTGATTTTTTTTCGTGCAAACCGTGAAGTGCGTTCCTGTGTTCCGCGGATGGTGTAAGAGAATGAAAATCATCGGAAGGACCAGCGGCAGAAGTACCACCATCAGTGGAAGTAGGATCTCGTCGTCATCATCATCATCAACATCATCAACATCATCATCGTCATTGCAGCAGCCCTCAGCGGAAAGCCAGAAACTAGCAACAACTACAACTACTACTACAAGAAGTCAGATTCAGAAGATCATTCATTATGGAGGAAAAGAAGGTCGCTGCTCATCGCCTAGCTACCAGTGGCAGCCGAAACAGAAACATCCATCGGATCTTTGCCAAGAACTTTACCAACCACAGCAACAGCAGCAGCTTGCTATGTTCTGAATGATGATGCTTTGACTGTGACAGATCGAACTCCACGCAATCATGTTTTCTAGTTCGGCAATTGTAAACAAAATGTGAACTAAAAGATCAAACTAATATCTTGTCTTGTTGGATGAGTGAAATTTTCGGCTGGAATAATCATAATCTATTGTAGAATAATTTGAAGATTTCAATAGCCTGTTTGATACGGCAGCAGGTTTCAAGAAGTTAGGTGTTAATTTTTAGTAGAAATTAGTGAAGCAGGAAGATTTTAAACGTTCGAATTGTTGGATTTTTTTTTTAATCAAGTGTGATAGGCCAGAGTGTGTGTAAATAGTGATTCGCGGAAGAAGATAATTCTGTCGTCTCATTTGTATACGACAACACGAATACGCTAGTGTAGCACCAGTGAAGAGAATACAATCATACTCGACCTCGAGAGCGAAGAAAAGCGAGCAGAAGAAATACAAATCGTCAATCAAACGGGAAGCAAAACAAATCATCGAACCAATTCGGATCTGTGCCGAGTGACCATTGCAGCATCAGCAGTAGCGCCGCGAATGAAATTGTTGCAATTACGATCATGGGCAATTGCATCGGAATTAATCGCAGCGATCCGGAAACCCTCGATACCGGATCCGCCAACGTAACCCGGCCAGTGACGGGTAAGTGTTGCGTTGTTTTTTATTCGTCCATATCTGCGTCATCCTCGGGTGGGAGATCATAGGGGACCGCTGATATACAGAAGGAAACGGGGGCGGGGGGATTTGAATGGCTAATCTATTAGGAGGTGGAACGGAGCACGCGGCGGCAGGACGTAAATGTATGTGATAGGAAACTTGCAGCAGCCTCTCGTTCTCGGGTGTGCGTGGACGACCTTCAAACACCTTGTTTTACCGCCACCAGCTAGCACCGCTTGTGTCATCGGGTTGGTACTCTGTCATGCTTGAACGCAAGTTGCACGATGTACCGAAATATAGTGATGGTTATTGTTGGACCTATTGGAAGTTGAGTTGCATTTTGCGAACGGATGAGATCCAATGATGATGTTTTACTATTTAATTATTGTCGGTTTCCCATACTGGAAAACAGAAGGATCAGCTTGAATCTTAGGACATGGTACGTGGATAAATGATACCACGTTTCGTACTATAATGTTGATCGCTGATGAGTTGAGCTAGTCTTGACGGTTTATGGAATCGAAGTGGTGGACAAATGCTAGTATCAGGAGTCACTGGCCATGGTAGACAATCGTACTTATTATTGACACTTATGTTTACTTCAGTCGTTTGTTTGTGATCGCCCCACCCCAAAGTGATGTCGTTTTCGATCGTTTGCGGTGTAACACTAAAGCTGCGCACGTGAGGTATTGGCAGTTCAACATTATTTATCTAGTCATGACAGCTAAACGAATACGACCCAAGTGTCTGAGGATTCGTAGATAGTATCTAGCAGTCAAGTGGATCAAGTGGCGTAGTAGATAAATGTTCAACAGTCTCACTCGAATAGCAAATCAACAAAAGTGGATTCTTCTTGGAATCACCAGTTCATATTCACACGATTTTCAAGCTTATTGCTTATCATAATTTGCATGTTATTGGCTTTCAAGCTTGTAGTTCCAGTGATTTTTTGCAGTTATTAATTCTGGAGCATATTCTGGACTTCATCCTAGAAGAGGCTTACAATAAATTGATGGAAACGTTCGGTCGACAGAAGTTGGCTGTAACGCCATTCCAACGCTGTAAAGCATGCCTGTAAAGCGTCCAAACATCAACTCGAAGCCATCCGTTTCGTCTGTAAACTCCTGTCACCATGGGATGCAGTCATCCAAGCTCAAAGCCGATGGAATCGTAGTCAACCAGTAAGGAGAAGTCGCAGGCCAGGTAACCCTTGAGAAACTCGTGGAAGTATGTCCTCGTGTGGCCAACCTTAAGCAGGATATGCCAATGGTTGTCAACAATGAAGCACGCGACGTTAAAATTGTCTCCCGCAACCGAAAGCTAGGAACACCGGAAGTAAGCAGAACTTCGTCCCCGTTGAATCCAACGGTGTAGCAAACATAGATCAGAATCGACAACCGATGAATAAATATGCAATCACAACTTCTGGCAGTAATCTCAACTTGTCGTCGAGATCCAGACCGAGATCACCAACAAAAATTGTTACCAAGACTGGTCGCATTTTCATCTCAGACAACATTGAACTTAACGTTCTAGGAATCGAGACTAAGGAGTGTATCTAAAATAAGCTATCCACAAACTTTCTTTCAAATTATGTTGAAAACCGATATTTTATTCATACAAAAAATTGATCCTTTATTGTACGAGGTTAAACTTGAACATAATGAAGACCGGATGAAATTTAAGTTATTCCTTCACGAATTTTCGAACTTTGGATCGAATTCTCTTCATCAAGTTCCGGACAAGTGTTGCATCGCATTTTTTGGACGCTTGAGCCCAAATTTTTTTGAACTCCTGCATTTTTCCAGCTGCTTTAACAGTCTTTTTGAAGACCCTCTTCACGATTGCCCAGTAACGTTCAATGCGTCGAAGCTGAGGGCAATTTGGTGGATTGACATTTTTCTCAACGAAATCTATACCCTTTTCCGCAAGCCAATTGAGAGAGGTTTTGACATAGTGAGCCGACGCTAAATCCAGCCAAAACAGTGTAGGTGCACTATATGCTTCTTATATAAAGGCAACAATGTCTTCTGGAGACACTCAGATCGATAGATTTCCGCATTTATTGTTCCGGTAGTGTAAAAAATGGTTGACTTCAAACCATAGGAACATATTGCTTGCCATACCAGTACCTTTCGACCGAATTTCTCCACTTGAATCAACCTGTCCGCATCGCTCACATCCCCCCCAACGACGGCAGTAAAGTATTGTGGACCTGGAAGGGTTTTTGAGTCCTCCTTTACATAGGTCTCATCGTCCATCAAAACGCATGCATCCGGACGCTGCAAAAGACGCGAATACAATTTCCGGGCCCTTGTTGCTGCTCGCTTCTTCTTTTCTGCACTTTGTTTCGAGATTTTCTGCTTCTTGTAGGTCTTCAGGTGGTTTCGCCTCTTGATACGCTGGATCATTCCGACACTCATTCCTGCTTTTTTGGCCAAATCACGTATTGACATTCATTTGTTCTTCATGATTAGAAATACCACTTTCCGCTCCAGTTTCGGGTTGGAAGAACCGGGTTTTCTGCCAGGAAGAGGCAGATGAGGGTAGCTCATCCAAAGAATAGTGTTCCCCAAACTTATTAATGATGGTTTTAATTGCCAATTTTCGCATAGTAATACCCTTCTCACTTAGCCATGTGTCCAGAACTTTAATTTTCACTTCCTTTTCAATACGCGACATTTTGAAAACGCAGAATTTGAACCGCACAAACAAGTAAACAAAAGAAAGCTGACTTTCGAACGCACAGCGTGCAGTGTTCAGAGCATGAAAAACCATCACAAATACATGCTTACAACGCAAATGTATGTGGATAGCTTATATTCGATACACTCCTTATAGATCTGTTCGAACTGTGGTCCGTGTCGATTTACAGTTTGCTCAACGCCGTCATCAAAAATTCTGGCCAATTTGTTGATCAATTGAAAGAACAGTTTCCGAAGTTGTTTGGTAGTACTATGTTATATTCGTTAAGCGCATGAGTCAACTCAGAGGTTCTCTGGACAACCTGCTCAAGATGGACGCACACTGAATCTGGACCAAGCTATGCCAGAAGTCGTTCGAGCAGCTACCTGCCGCTTACTGAGTATGACCAGTCCAAGGACATCATTGCTGTAGTAGATGCATCTTAGTATGGACTTGAAGAACTTATCATGTTGAACTATATACAATTGGGGAAGGAAGCAGAAGCACTAAATTACCAAAACAACCCAGCGGATGGTTTACCGTCGCCTGTCAACCGAGCTGGAGAAGCATAAAGAGAATCCGTCCACAGCAAAACGCATTTCGATGTGATTATGGCCGAGGGCGAATGTTGGCTTTCGTAGAAAACTTCCTACACTACAGGAAGTTTCGAGTCTTGAACGGCGGCGCAATCTCTGATCCAAAATTGCCAGAGAATGGCATTCCGCAAGGGTCTGTCATATCTGTCACAATGTTTCTCATTGCGATGAACTCAGTGTTTGAACATACTCCCAAGAATGTACACATAATTGTGTACGCTGCTCAAAATCCTAGAACCTCAATACAACCTACCAACCAGCTTACCTATTGGTGGAAAGTGGTAAGGTTCCTCTGTCGAATGTCGAAAGCCATGAAATTTATTCAAGTAGGGGTATACTCTGGAGTACAGACCTACCGTTTGTAGAGCAAGAGAGTGGTGGCGTGACCTAACGGGAGTAGAGACACCCACGTTGTGTCAGTTTCCTAGGCTGTGACAACGGGCTTGGGATTCTACGCGCCCCAAAGTGAACAGGTGCATCCGGTAGTTATATGGAGCAAGAGTAAATCCTAAGGTTGCTATTGCTGGGAGAAATTGCTTCCCCATATGAAGATCAGAACCTGTTATTTTCTGTTATTGGTTACAACTCTATCTGTACTTATTGTTATGATTTTTATGCTAACGTAAGAACTACACGACACTAACAAAACGCGACGCGAGACAAGACACAACACTTATCGTTCTTACAATTTAAATTGTAAGAACGATAAGTGTTGTGTCTTGTCTCGCGTCGCGTTTTGTTAGTGACTCTATCTGTACTTGAGCATGGGCATGTTGGACATGCCGTGGCTGTCGCAAGTGCAACAGTACGCTACCGTAACCTTTGTCTGGGCAGCAACCGTAACCTTTGTTTGGGCAGGTAGGTAGCCACGTAGGTACAGACTGCTTATTAACAAGCAAACTTCTTGGTGCGCATAAGATGAATCTTGGCATAACAACCGTGATGCGTTCTTACGTCGCATCAAGAACAAGATACAAGAGTGGAAATATATGCCCTACCCTCTTAACCTAACGGCAGCAAGGGCTACTGAAAAGGATGCGGATCGGAATTCGATGAAAATAATCTATTAGTAGAGTGCCCTGCTGAAGATATATGCTCAATACGCGAAGTATTGTATAACGACCGTAGTATAAAGCTTTCTGTACCGAAGTACCTAAAGGTGCTGGACTTGTAAAACCAAATATAAGACAGAGAATAGAGGTCGAACCTGAAAAGAAAAGTGACTACTGACCACACTCACCAACTTCAGGCAGCTTGTAGACCGAGGGTCAATGATGACAACACTAAAATCTTTTAGGTAATGGGGAGCCCGTTATTGCACTTAGGTGTCTTGAATGACCTAAAACATCTACAGCAGACGTACAGTTTAACTCTTATGTGTTTGACAAAAGAAAACACCTTTAAGTGATAGTGGCGAACCAGCCCAGGAGGCTGAAAGCCACAATAATAAAGAAATAAAAAAAAAAACCTTTAAGTGATCGACAGGGTACCTTGGTTCACACCAAATTCAAGTGATTATAACTCTGGCTATTATTGACCGATTTGAATTATTTTGGCACCGTTAGATTCAAAAACTCATTCGTTTCAGGGATCTTATTAGCAATTACCATTTGAATTCATCTGGTTCCCGTAAATCCGGGTTACAGAGACTGTGGTCCGAAACGGAGAAACTATTTGGAAACATCTTTCCAAAATCTTTGGAAAAATTCCTAGAAATTATTTCTATTCCATTGTAGGCCTGTTCCTGCAACGGTCATTCTGTAACAGGTTCTCGTGAGGCCTACAGTGGATATGGACATATTTAGAAAGAAACCCTGGCAATATGGGTATCAAAATTTATTATGTTTCTCAGTAGGATATATCTCAACGTTTAGTTGCCTGATGATTTGTCCATAGACAGTCATTCGAGACGAGAATAACCCGTATGTCCTTAACGCTCATTTTCTGTTATAACGCATCAGGACATCGCTAAAAGCGTCTGGAGCTGTCAGAACCGTTCGTAGATAAAGACTCAGCGCTGCGGTTGCTCAAAAAGTGAAAGAACTGATTGGTCATTCCAAGAAGGAGTTGCCAAATTTGACAACATTTGTTGAATAGGTGCTCATCCTGTAGAACGAAAATGCGACCATGGAGCGAGGATTTTCAACAAATGAATAGTGTCTGGTGGTACACCAAAATGAAAAGAGTTTGGTAACTTAGAGAATTGTCTACAACTTTGAAATCAAGAAATACTTGATACAATATGCATGCACGCACGTGCATAATTTTGTAGTCAAAATCCTCGAATGATTTACTATTTTTCTTCGATTTTTATGCTTCTAGCAACTTGAAAGAGCAATGGCTTATATAGAGCAATTTTGGTTCTCATTTGCAAAACGAGAGACCAAAACAGGTTACGCAATACACAAGCAGACCGATTCGTGACTGTTATCCATCATGTTGCCTAAATGAAACAAGTCAGAATTTCAGATTTAACCATTTTCTCGAAAACTTCAAAAATGTCTATTAATTCAATTTCTATTAACTCATTTTCCCAGTCGAGGAAATTAGGCACAAATGCGGGAATTTTGTTATTAAGACTGTGTGGCCACCCTGTAAGACGCTTCCGGGTGACCAGTTCTACGCGGTCCGTGCTGGTCAAACTATTGACGATGCCTATATGTCGATTTTTACCGAAAAATTTGGTAAAAAAGCAATAGTTTGACAAGCCATTTGTGAGTATGGAATGCTGTCTAATCCGTTTGTAACAACCGATACGATGACTGCTGAAGTTTACACTCGGGAATACTTGGAGCGGCGCCTGCACCCGATGATCCGGAAACATAATAAATCAATACTGTTTTGACATGGATTTGGCATCAGTGCATTACGCGAAGGACAGGGTTGCCGGGTACAAGCCAACATAGTCGAAGCCTCACTGCGATGATGCCTTAGACACGACGTCTGCTACGTGGTCTTAGAAAGTCACTTTATAATCGATGAAAATCCCCAAGTCCTTAACCGTCATTTCGCGCTGCAGCTCAAACCCTGCCAAAGCATAATTGAATTGGTAGAGTTCACCTTTACTTCCAAATGAAATCACCGAGGACACATTCAATGTCATCCGATTGATGCGACACCATTCAGCGAACGCCCCCGCTGTTGTTGCAGAAAAACGGCGTCTAGTAGATGCTTTATTGCGTAGAACAGCTTCAAATCATCAGCGTGTAAAAGTTTTAGGCCTTTGAGGATGAGATTGACATCGTTCATGTAAAGCAGGAACAAAAACGGCCCAAGGTGGCTGCCTTGGGGCACGCCGGACAAAACTGGAAATGGTGACGAAACGTGATCACCGATTCTGATGGACATACTACGATCGGTCATGTAGGATCGTAGCCAGATAAGCAAGTTGTTGCTCATGTCTAACTTATCAAACTTGGCTTTTGCTATCTGGTGGTTCATTTTATCGAACGCAGCGGAGAGATCCGTGTAGCATCTACTTGATTACCGTTTTCAAGCTGCTTGACCAAGAAAGAGGTGAAGCACGTCAAATTAGTGGATGTCGAACGGTTGGGAATAAATCCATGCTGATCCGGCGATATAGTGCGCGTAGCTCTGCACTAGCTTCCGAAGAATTATCATCTCAAACAACTTGGATACTGCACTTAATGCAGCTATGCTCCGGTAATTTGAGACCATTCTCTAGCAACCTTTCTTAAACACTGGGAAAACATATGACTGGTTCCAACATTTCTGAAATATGCCAGTGGACAAAGAAAGATTGAACACCTTTGCTAAGGAGACGCAAGCAAATCCACGCACTGTTTCAGTACAAACGATGGAATACCGTCCACACAACATCCCGTTGAGGACTTCAATTCCTTGCCAGCTGCAATAACCATGTCATTGGTGATGGCATAATGCGTTCCGGAGGCAGGAAGACGGGGCACATTACTGGTGGCGAGCGCGATGTCCTGCGGGTCGAGCAGCTTGTCGGAGAAAACGTTGCTGAATTGGGAACGGAAAATATCGGCAATACCGGCGACGCAATCAGCTTCAAGCACACCATCCGTCATCGTGGAGGGCAACCCGACTTCCTTCCGCTGATCATTGACGTGACGCCAAAAACTTTTCAGGATGGACTTGAAGTTGTTTTGTAGACGGTCTTGATAAGCGTTATAGAGATAATCGTTTAATTGCTTGTACTCAGCGATCGCTTTCACGTAACACGATTTTGTAGAATCGGTGCGATATTTGCTGTGTCGTCTAAGAGCTGCCTGCTTCACTCTTTTGAGGCGCTTGAGAGAGGAATTCGACCAAGCTGGTTTAGGTGGTTGATGTTTCATCCTCACTGGAACAAACTGATCAATGGCATATAGCAGGACACCAGACATTGTCGATGCAGCGAGGTTGACGTCAGAAGCGTCGAGGTGTCTCCATACGTGATTTGGCAAAGAAATGCGATACAAATTTGTTTTTGCTGATATGTTTGCTCGGAAGCTAATAATTTGGCTAGGAATTTGCAATTGTGGCCTTAAAACTAAGGTTTTCATCACATCTCACACAATGACATCGAAGGTTTACATTAAAGAGTGTCTGAAAAAGCGGATTTTATCCTTCATTCGGCAACATAAGACCAACGTTATTATAGCAGAGTACGTCTTGTTGGGTTGAATGATAGTAGTGGAATTAATATTTATTTATAGCTTGACCACTCTCATCGATCGTGGATTACTTGATCGTCAACACTCCTCTCTAATCCTCGATTCCTAGAAACCGCTTCTGGTTCACGATTCCGGCTTGAACTAGTGGCTTGGTGAATCCATCAGTAGCTTGATCTTTGGTGTTTATGTAGTGAACCACACCCGACTCATTATCGATTGCGTCGTGGACAAAGTGGTAACGGTCCTCGGGTTGAAAGATCCGTTCTTGGCGATGCAAATGGCCGATTTGTTGTCGCACAAGATCGGAATAGTCATTTCACCGAAGATTTGCTTCAGCAAGTTCCTCCTCCATAGCGCTTCCTGGATCGTCCTGGACAACGCCATATACTCCGCCTCGCAGGATGATAAGGCCATCGTCGGCTGCTTCTTTACGTCGCTCGCCGGTGACTAACATCGCAAGGATCAGCTTCTTCCATATAATCTATGAGCTACTGGATGAAATTCTGGACTTCGGTTATCCGCAAAATTCCGATACCGGCGTGCTGAAGACGTTCATTACCCAGCAAGGTATCAAGTCTGCTACGAAAGAGGAGCAGGCTCAAATCACGTCCCAGGTAACTGATCAGATCAGTTGGCGTAGAAAAGGCATCAAGTACAGTTGGAACGAGCTCTTTTAGGACGTTCTGGAGTATGTAAATCTTCTCATGAGTCCCCAGGGTCAAGTCCTGTATGCACTCGTTGCCGGAAAGGTTGTAATGAAGTCCTATCTTTCCGGTATGCCCGAGTGCAAGTTCGGCATTAATGACAAGATCGTTATGGAAGCAAAGGGGCGCAGCGGTATCTCTGGAAATGCAGACAATGAAACGTCCCGTTAGGGTAAACCGGTGGTCGTTATTGACGATTGTCAGTTCCATCGATGCGTAAAGGTAAGCAAGCTTGAAACGGAACACTCGATCAGTTTCATCCCGCCGGATGGTGAATTCGAGCTGATGCGCTACTGCACGACCAAGGACATTTCGTTGCCATTCCGAGTAATTCCGTTTGTGCGCGAGGTCGGCCGCACGAAAATGGAGGTCAAAGTGGTGCTCAAGTTGAACTTCAAACCATCCCTGCTGGAGTAGAAAATCGAAGTAAAAATTCAGACGAGATCAAGCGGATGGCTGGTATGAAAGAAACGCAATTGTCGGATGAAATTGAACTACTCGAAACCGACACAAAGAAGAAATGGACCCGGCCGCCACTCTCGAAGAACTTTGAGGTGCCGTTCGCACCTTCCGGATTCAGGGTGCGCTATCTGAAGGTATTTGGACCTAAGCTGAGCTACTCGGACCACGATGTGATCAAATGGGTGCGATACATCGGTCGCAGTGGGCTGTACGAGACGCGGTGTTAATAACCCTTAGGAAACCTAAAATTCTGCTGATTGCAAAAACAAACAAAAATCTTTTGACTCGTGGTAGCACTCTCATGGATCGTGGATTACTTGATCGCCAACAGTTATGTTTTGGCCGGATCTAGCCAGCTGCTACTACTCTAAGGAGGTACTAGAATGGTATGCTGCAGACAATGTTAATTTCATCACCAAAGAGATTAATCCTCCGAATTGCCCTGAACTCAGACCGATCGAAAAATATTGGGCAATTGTCAAGCGACAACTTTGAGGATGCGGTAAAGAAATGCACAACAAATGCGTTTAAAGTGGAATAAGTTCGCCGGCTGTACAGTGTCACCAGCGACTGTGCAGATCATGATGGCATCGATCACAAGTAAAGTGTGACCGTTCGTTCGAAAGGGTGAAATGTAATAACTTGTTATAGATCGTTTGAAAGCTGAATAAATACCCTTTTGTTTGACGTTTGGATCAACTGTCTATGTTGTTTAATTCTTGAGTTATGATCACTTGAATGCGTCCAAATTTACTTTGAATCGGGCTTTATTATTGAGATTGTTGAGAACATAAAAATGCAATAAGAACTCAATTTACCTATAAAACAAGCTCGTATTGTTATTTACACGAATCGTGCTTAGACTTGCTGGGACACCCTACAGCATCTACCCACGCTAGTTGGTCATCTACATTGAAATGTGTCTATTTCGATTTACCTGTCGCCACTGGGCAATACCTTACAAAAGTCGGTGGGTTTTTTTTCCAAGTGTGAATATTCTATACAGAAACCTCACCAATATCTAATCGATAACCAAACGTAACAAACTTTCTAATTCGATTGTAATAGGTACGTTGGGTACCTTTGGGAAGTCGTTTCGGGAAATATGAAAGGTACGCCCCATAAGTGATTACATTTTGACGGTCCGTTCGCCACCCACCTCCACATTCACGTCAAGAACGGTTGAAAATAGTTTAACGCGGATAGCCAAAACTGTATCTAGGTGCACTTTCTTCCGTCGATCATTGCCCGGTCAGTCGCTACTTCCAACCGACCGATGCTAATGGTATGTAGGTAGATAGGTTCCGAATCAGTCGGCTCGTCTGGTGCTGGTGCGTTTCGACCGATTTCAGTTCGTAATCAAGGTCGCAAGCGATGACGATAACAACAACAACAACGGTATTCGACCACTGCACGTACGTAACACAATTTTGGATGGCGACAATGGTGTGAAGCCAAAGAGGGAGAAAACAAAAATCATATGCATAACTGCTATCGATTTGTAACGAATGAGTAAGCAAAATTATATGTTACGCATTTGACAATCTCATTCGGCTTGAAGGGTAATTGATGGAAGGAATGAGATGGCCTTTTGGTTCGGTCGGCGAAGGTAAGGGCTTAGGATTTTCACTCGCTTATTTCTCTTGAGGTATTATTTCAGCTGCGGTATATCGTCATTTAAATAGAACTATTTTACTTTTTAAGGAAACCTTAACTACTGCACTACAAACAAAACATGTGTGCTGAGAATTTGTAGTAGATAATATCGTTATGTGGGTGTCCAGATCTTGGAAACGCAACTAAGGTGTCTACCTGTCAGGCTGACTGGTACTTACAATTCTGCAAAATGAGCTACTTTTATCAATCATCCTGCCATGAAATTTTCGCTCTACCGATCCATCAGCTATCAGTCTCAGCTGCTCTTATTCCTGATTGTGCCCGGATCAAGTCCACAGAATAGCATCGTCATCCAATGTGTTTGGTATTCCGCATACTAACTATTCGGTATAATTTAATCAGTCAATCCACACTCGATCCGCTGATAAATCGATCAATATTATATGTATTCTCCGGCTGCCTCACGCCACAACTTCTGCTCTCACGAACAATGGGGGTGAAGTGGGTGCTGCTTAACTCACACCACATCAACCATCCACCGAACGAAACCCGTCGCCATCATCATTTGTCCATGCCGATTCGCAAACTATCCCACGACAACGATACTCGAAAGATTGCGACGAAAAGTGGCCAATGACAATGGGCGCAACATCAATAACAATATTGCTATGTGGATGTAAATTGTCATCATCGTTCCCGTTGTCATACTGCGTTAGATTAGGAAGCAAGCAAATCAAAGAGTGGCAATATCAGTAGATTATAAATACGTCGCGCTGTTTAGTGAGTTTTTTTTTGCACCGGTTTTTGTTGTTGCAGTTCATCGTGAGATCATCCTCATACATGCGTTCGTGTGCTCTTATTTATGTAGCGGTACTGCATAATCAGTTTTGAATTATTAAGGCGCATTCGATTATTTGATCATTGACACTATTGCTTGGTCCGGTTGCGTCATTCTGTCGGTAACGTTAGTAAACAAAATCCTAGGAGACTTGAAAAATGTCGGAATAACGGGTGGCAACTAAAATTTTGGATTTTCTTTCTCAAGCTGTCAAAAAAAGACAAACATAGTTGAAGAAGATCTGATTTATTCAAATAAAAGATACATTGTCCATTGTTGAAAAAAAATTGGTGAACATTTGAAAACGGTCCGTAATCGGATGTTCGGCGAAGCTTCCGTTTGATGTCGGAACAGGAGCGTTGTACGGCCTCCATGTTAACTTTGCGAATGCATCTCTTGATTCTACCAATCAACTGTTTGCAATTCGTGGCTCTCCAGTTATTTTTGTACACCAAGGAACTCAAAACCTCGAAGAAATCTTCGATTGGGCGACACTGAGGCAGATTTGTCGGGTTGTGATTTTTGGGTACAAATGGGATCGAAAGGGTATTCAGGAACGATTGTGTTTTTATGGCGTAATGCGATGACGCTTTATCCGGCCAAAACACGTATTGTCCATCAGCATGATGTTTTTGTAGAAACGGGATCAAAATTTTCTTCAAACATTCGTTCTGGTACACATACTTTTCTCGGAAATGGCAATGTACAGCATACCTTTCTGTTCAAACTTATGTTTAAACTTATATTTTATGTTCGGAGGTGTAGTAGAACTATCCGTTGAATAGTATCGATCGTTTCCGGGAATCTGCGTCTTCGAAAGAAGGAAGTAGCTTTCGTCGTCCAAAACAAAACTTTTTCCGGAATAATTTTTAATCAACCAACGGCATTGGGATATCATCGTTGAAATCTGTGCATCAGTATATTCCGGGGCTCGTGTCTT
Organism: Aedes japonicus; assembly: GCA_034211315.2. NCBI lineage: Eukaryota > Metazoa > Arthropoda > Insecta > Diptera > Culicidae > Aedes > Aedes japonicus. Next base: position 194,581 of record JASCZW010000369.1, on the reverse strand, counting down.
CTTTCGGCACTTTATTCCGACTCTTTTCAATGTTTTGCAGATGTACTGGTGAGAACAGTTGAACTTTTTTGCGGCATCCCGTTGGCTCAGTGAATCCTTGTTGTTGAAGGCACGAGAAAGAGAACGAAGTCCTTTTGCGTCCATAATTTTGGCTGGTCTTCCACTACCTTGCTTGCGAGCAGTTGTTGGGGATCTTAGGATATGGTAAACAGTCGAAGTCGCAACATTTTCGCTTTTAAAATATTGTACCGTATACGTTTTGCCGTATACGATTCCGAGATTCGTAGAACTGTACAACGCGCTCGCGAAATACTTCTTGTTTCGACGGCATTTTGAGCAAAACTGAGCAAGCATAAACAAAACAGAAAATACTAGCAGAAAGAGGAGAAAAAGAGCTAACGCATACACACTCTTATTTCTCTCTGAGCTTGTTTGTTGCTGAGCATAGAGGCCTCGAAAAAAATCCAAAATTTTAATTGCCACCCGTTAGTAAGGAAGATGTTTGATTAATGTCTATATCAGATTTGATGAATATTGCAATTGGTAACATTGTAATAGACATTATGAAATGGAGAGACCCGTTTCGATAACGGCAATGTGAAATTTTTGTGTGTGTTCTACCCAGGTAACCAATAAGCAGTTCCAAAGCGTCTTAACGGCAGCCTATCAAGCAATTAAGTCGCCTTAAATGCAACATAAATGCCACTTTTGGCCCAATATTCGGCTGCCTTACTGCAATGCTATGATAATGCTTCATTAATGCTATTTTGCATTCGAAATGCTTATTACAGGCTACAAGCATTTAAATAACATTTGAAATGCTTATTGGTTACCTGGGTAGTATTCATACATTGTTTCCTGACATTTCATGCTATTGTTCTCAACAATTGAAAGCTCTCTATGTCTGTAGATACTATTTTTGGTGTAAGTATAATTCGGCAGCGAATATTCAACAAATTCATTTATCCGCCAATTCTCATAGTACGCAGCTAACTTTTGCATTAAACAAATAGAAACTTTTTTTTCGGATGGTGATAAAAAATAGCTAAGACAGATAATTGCTTTTGATAAATTTCCCATGGAAGGTAATTATTTAAGCTTACTTGCAAAAAAAATAAACGCCCTTGTGAGCGGCCTTCCGGCAGTTAACTGGAACATTCGCCATGGTGGACGAAAACATGCGTGTAGGCATATTTTTGAGTTCTTCCTTCGTTTTATTTATCAATTCCTCCTCAGTTTCCGCGACAAAATCGTTGGAGCAGATCTTACGCTTCAGGTTGGACCAGAAATTCTCGATGGACGCAGCTGAGGGACATTGGACGGGTTCGCCGACTTGGGTACCACTTCGATATTCAGGCGCTCCATCTCCACCGCTTCGAGTAGTGGGCCGACGCCAGATCCGGCCAGAACACCGTGTCTTTGCCATCACGGTATTTCTTGATGAACGACGCAACTTCCGGAAGGCATTTCGTACTATATATTTCCCCGTTCACGGCCAGCCCGGTGCGAAAGAAGAATGGCTTTGACATCCCCTTCTCGCTGATTGTCAGCCACAGAAGCACCTTCTTGGGGAACTTGGTGTGCGAAATGAATTTCATCTCGGAGCTCACTTCCAAAACGACGCTTCCGAGGCCATCACCGTCAGCGGAGAGCGCTACAGGTCGATGATTACCGACTTCTTCTGGCCAAAACTGGACGATATGGATATGAACGATATGTGGTTCCAACAGGACGATGCAACGTGCCATACAGCGCATGAAATAATCGATATTTTGCATGAGGGATTTCCAGGCACGGTTATTTCGCGCGGAGACGATATCAACAGGCCAACCGGCTAGATTAATCGCGTTGGAATTTGTCTTGTGGGGTTATGTTATTTGGCAGGTCTCTACCAATAAACCGCAACCACCGATGCCCTCGACGCCAACATTACTCCAGCCATTAACGAGATTCAGCGTCCGATTTGTGCGTCGTCATAGAAAAGTGGACCTCTCGGATGCAAGCGAAGCCGAGGCGGCCATTTGAACGTTGTCATATTCCATACATAATTGTATTGGTAGGTCTTTCAAACGAAAAATAATTCTCGTTAATATCTCATACTTACTTTTTTACTTATGTCTCCTGTCCATCCCTAGGGTTGCATAGGGCCAACATGCAAGACTTCCATCCTGGGCGGCTGCCCGCTTTAGCCTTTAGCAGATTACAATAGACTTCCTTTATTTCCTTACTAAGGCTCCGACGCCACGAGCTCCTGAATCTGCCTCTGCTGCGATGTCCTTCTGGGTTTCCATCCAGCGCTTGTATGCAGATTTCGTTTCCGCTCCTTCGTAGTGGTATCGGTTTCTGTTGGCATAGCAATAGAGCTCAGCATTTGAGATCCAATTGTGAGGTCACCAGACACGAATTACATGCCGCAATCATCGGTTGATGAAGACCTACAGCTTTTTAGTATTCTCCGCTAATACGCACCACGTGTCGCTAGCGCATAACAGACCAGATTTTGAGTTGAAAATTCGGATTTTGGTGCGTTGACTTATCTGGTTTGACCTCCATATATTTCTTAAACTTGTAAAAGCAGCCCTAGCCATCTTGATTCGTGCAGCTATGTCGCTCTTGGTTCCATCGTCTGACGCTATCTGGCTGCCAAGATATTAGAAGCTTTCACCACTCCTTGGCCCCCTACCGCTAAATTGGAAGGATTTTCCGTGTTGGCTTCTAACGATTTAGTCTTGCTGACGTTGATGGTGAGATCAGCCGCAGTGGAGCTTTCGGCGAGGTTGTTGAGCTTGCTCTGCATATCAGAGCGCCGTTGCGCTAATCAAGCAACGTGATGGGCAGCCAAAGCAGCCCACGGTTCGGTACACGGTCAACATCAAGCCCCATGATCTGGTCGATTACGGTGAGGAACAGTAGCGGTGATAATATCCTTGCCTCACAGCGGCGACTACCTGTACTGCGCCTCGATGAGGTTGACGATTTTATCCGGGACTCCTTTGCGTCTCAGGGTACCCCACAAATTTTCATGGTTGAGACTGTCGAAAGTTTTTTCGTTGTTAATGAATACCAAATAGAGAGACTATTGGAATTCATTGATCTGCTCCAGAATGATTCGCTGCGTGACAATATGGTCCACACAAGATCTTCCAGTACGGAAACCCGCTTGCTGACGCCGGAGAGTCGCATCGATCTTCTCCTGAATCCGGTTTAGGATAACTTTGCACAGGACTTTGAAACAATACACAGTAACATGATGCCTCGCCAATTGTCGTACACATTTAGATCTCCCTTCTTAGAAACCTTTACTAAGACGCCCTGCATCTAGTCGGCTGGAAATGTTGCGATGTCCCAGATATTACAGAATAATTGATGCAACAATTGTACGGAAAGCATGGGGTCAGCTTTGAGCATCTCTGATGATATGCGATCGAACCCGGAAGCCTTACTGGGTTTCATGCTTCGAATAGCTGCTTCGATCTCCTGCAATTATGGGGCCTCAAAGTTGGCGCGAGTGATACGCCGCATCTGTTGCCGATCATGCCGAGATGTTGATGGTTGGTTGGACGTCGTAACTTGCAGAAGTTGTTCGAAGTGCTCAAACCAACATTTCAACTGATTTTACTTACGAAGTGCCAACATTTCAACTGATGAGTACTTCACAGGAATCTTCGGACTCATCCTTGCTCCACTCAGGCGTCGTGAAATAACTCACACACAGTTTGTTTTATTCAATTTTGAAGATAGTAAAAACGCTTAATGGAAAACTCTTTATTTCTTTCACTTCTCTTCTTCCTATTCTCGTTTTCCGTTTCTATTATTTAGCTAATCTGCATCCATTTCTGTTCTACCGCTTCCCTTCTTCTGTTATCTTCTTTTGTTTTTCTTTTTTCACTTCTCTTCTTTCATTCCTTTTCTTTGGCTTCTCTTCTTCCGCTTCATTTCTTCTTCCGCTTCATTTCTTCAGTCTCTTCTTCGGTACTTTTGCTCGCTTCTTCTTCGCTTCCTTTCTTCCGGCTCACGCTTCCCTTCTTCGTGGTGACGTGGAGAACCGGAAGCAGTGAGCCGGAAGAAGAGGAGTGGAAGAAGAAAATCGAAAAAGAGCAGAAAAGGAAGGAGAGAAGCGGAATAGATAATTGAAAAAGAAGAAAAGAAGCGGAACAAGAGAAGTGGACAAGAGAAGTGGAATAATAGAAGCAGAAGAAGATAAACGGGAGTAGAGAAATGGAAGAAGAGCAAAACGAATGAAGCAAAGTAAAAGAGGAGAGGAGGAAAAAAAAGAAACGAAACCAGAAAATCGGAAGAAGAAAGGCCAAGGAGAAAAAAAGGCGAGCAAACACGAATATCGGAAGCAGAAAAGTTCACGAAGTAAACTTAAGAAGGATAGCTGAAAAAAAGAAGCTGAATTAGGGAAACCTAAGCAGTGAAATGCAAAAAAAAGTTGAGATTGACAAGAAAATGCATGTAGAAGGAGATGTTCGCTCATCACCATGAGGCACCAAGAGTGAACAACAATGTTTTTGGCTAGAATTAAAGATATGAAGATAAAGTTTTGATAGTTCCGCTAGCGTGCGGCAGGATTGGAAATGTAACAGATGTTTTTATGAAAATTGAGCGAAAAGGGCATACGGTGGTACTCGAACCAACGACATTTTTGCCTAACATCCCCACTGCAGGGTAAGTTGAAGCACGGACTAAGTCCGCCACTTCAACAGGCAAAATGTCCGGTTTTGCCTGTTGAAGTGGCGGACTTAGTCCGTGCTTTAACCTACCCCGCAGTGGGATGTTAGGCAAAAATGTCGTTGGTACGAGTACCACCGTATACATGCCCTTTCGCTCAATTTTCATTAAAAAGACATCTGTTACATTTCCAATCCTGCCGCACACTAGCGGAACTATCAAAACTTTCTTCATATCTTTAATTCTAGCCAAAACATTGTTGTTCACTCTGGTGCCTCCATGGTGATGAGCGAACATCTCCTTCTACATCATAATCGTTACTCCTCGCATTCGGAGAATATATAACATAACAATTAATGTATGTAAAACCACAAATGGTGGTAACCATTAATTATATTGGTGGGGACCAGTATCGCATCGCTTCACGGTGTTTCTCTCCGAGGTCTCTACGTTGGAGACGACGAGAAAAACTTTAGTGATCGTCAGTCGGTGCGAATCAAAACAAACCCAAAAAAGGAGAGAGTTCCTCTCCCATGTGCGCATCAGTAAACAGAGTGCACACAATAGATCGCTAGAATAACTATACAAGCCACAGTGGTACATGAGCGTCTTCCAACCGGACATTTTTGCCTGTTGAAGTGGCGGACTTAGTCCGTGCTTTAACCTACCCCGCAGTGGGATGTTAGGCAAAAATGTCGTTGGTTCGAGTACCACCGTATACATGCCCTTTTCGCTCAATTTTCATAAAAAAAAAAAACATCTGTTACATTTCCAATCCTGCCGCACACTAGCGGAACTATCAAAACTTTCTCTTCATATCTTTAATTCTAGCCAAAAACATTGTTGTTCACTCTTGGTGCCTCATGGTGATGAGCGAACATCTCCTTCTACATCATAATCGTTACTCCTCGCACGGAGAATATATAACATAACAATTAATGTAAGAAAATGCAGATGACACGAAGGCATCCATTACTTCATTTCCAATTCTGTGTGAAAAGTGAATTGAGCTGTCGCATGCTGAGTTTTTTGGCAAATCCGAAATTGGTGTATCCGAAACACATGTCTGGATGTGTCCGATCTAGTCTTGGCCAGGTTTTATAACTACCATAGTACTTTTCAAATGCTCAAGTGACCTGAGGTGTCATGCTGGGTTTTGGTTTAAACCGGAAAATGGCCCCTTTCTGTGGGGTATCCGGAACACGGCTGGGTGCAGCCAATTTGGTCTTGGACATTCAATATACGTATTATTGATTGTCTTATTGGATTCTCATAAAATTGAGGTGGGCATGATGGGTTTAACGTGATGAAGCCAAATTCACTGGAACATGTACATGTGTTATAGAAAGTTGCGTATTTAAGAATTATAAATAACTTTGTAAAACATGTTGTCCTTAAAATAGAAAAAAATAATAATATTTCGGTGAAAAATGTGTTTTTGGAGGATCCTAGAGAGTTTGAGCTGTTTAGTGGAATGATTATTATTTTATCACCATTTCATCATTAAAAACACAGTTCTATCAAATGCAAATGGTGGCTTATATAGACAATTTAATGTCAATGTTTTCATGTCAAAGTCATTGTTTAAGTTTACATATAAGCCCCTTATCAATGCTGAGCGTCGAGTAGTTCCTACAAAGAATGTTGTAAACTTAAATCAATTTTGTTTTCGAAGATCTCTTAAGAAATGTCGTAGTGGGACTTTTATGCCTAGAATTTCAACATGGGACAATCTAACTTGATGTTTTTTTGATACAAACTCAGAACAAAGTATATAATGTTTTGTTTGTATCCAATAGTATAGTTAAAAAACTAAGCATATATTGAAAAAGCTGCAATTTGACCAAAAGCAACATGGGACAGTTATGCGGAGAACAGCAGTACATGTAACTAGAAATGAGAAGAAAAATTAGTATTTTCCATTTAATTCCAACTACCTTTGCTTATCTTGACAGATACGTGTATTTGGTCTACAATGTGCAGACTTCTTCAGTGTCAGATACTGAAGAAGTCTGTACATTGTAGACGAAATACGTGTATCTGTCAAGATAAGCAAAGGTAGTTGGAATTAAATGGAAAATACTATTTTTTCTTCTCATATCTTGTGTTTTTGGAGGTTAGTTCTCATACAATACTCTCTATCTCCAATTGACTGAAACCTACGATTTTTATGTCTTGCAAAGTTATTTGTATTGTCTTTTTCTACAACTTTGCTCAAGACATCAACTCTCTATTTTATAATCCATTATCCATTATTCATTAGCTTGGCCAATGACGCCATCACTCAAGCTCCACTATTTAGGGAGCAATGAGTTGAGAGCGTTAAAATCGACTTTTTGATCAGTGTACAGTGGCTCTATAGAACTTTTGTCCGGGAAGCTGTCCGTAATACATCTTCACGAACGTTTCGTCGTCCATGAGGACGCAACTTTCGTAGTTCGTCAAAACCTTATTGTACAACTTCCTGGCACGTCTTTTGGCCACTAGATTCTGCTTCAGTGTTAGTTGCAGAAGAATAACCCGACTGCCCTGGGATTGTCCTAATCGTTCTCAACACCTTCTAATGCAACTCCGATCCTTAGTTCCATCACGACGCTTCCTATGATCCTGTCGATCAATAGTTTACCGCTCACGGAAATGTTTGAGAACGTTGCACTCGCTCGGTTTGTGCAATTTCAACGACTTCGCTATTTTTTAACTTGACCACGTTGGATTTTCAAAATGAGAAACCAACATTTATTTTCGATTCGCGGCTTCCACCAAGTATAACTTCTTTGAAACAAAATGAATCGTGATTAACTGCTGTTAAAACATTTGAAATACCACCACTAGGAGCGCTGCAGTAAAATAAATAGTGCCAATAGTGCGTCCAGTTATTAAATTACTCAAGCCTTAGTAGCTTGCATGGTCGCATTGCGAGTAATAATATTATAAAAGAAGTAAGAAGTCCTCGAATCACTTTATAGTGATTACCATTACCGCAAACCAATTATAAAAAATCGGCGGTTTCAGGGTTAAATAATTCCTCATCAACGGAGACAGTTTAATAACTTATATTAATGATGAATTTTTAACTAAATTTACCCTCTAAAGAAGCTTTTTTAAATCATCTAGATCCTTTCAAAAACTTCCAAACAAATGTCCCAAGCTACTGGCTTCAGGGCACTTTCCTTATCGGCCCTTGTTTATAGCAATCCATACATTCATTACTGAATATTTAACCATGTTGGCTTCACGTTATTATCGATCTTCGGGAAACATGTGCAGCGAAGTGACTAAGGTCGGAAAACACGTGCACGCATTCGTTCCTAGTTCCAACTTTTCCTTCCACAACGGTAGGTACCTGTTGTTATCTACGTGCTACAAATATAGGTACACATGTCGGGAGCTTTATCCATCATCAGCAGAAGTTAAAAAAAAAACACCATACGTTGTCCCTAGGGCGGGAAGAGGTCACTTCCAGTCGCTCTTGTTTAGCCGCGATGTAATAATAATGACGGTGTGGCATTGAAGGGAAAGTGGTGGTCATTACGGAATACGCCTTTGGTAGATCGATTGTTATGTTGTTTATCAGCACGGCAGTCAACATTAAAAGGTCGGTCGGTGGATGTGAGTGTGAAAGTAAACTAGGACATACCAACAATTGATTTCTACTTAGATGCTATCATTACTGCCATTATGGTCGGTGATTTCCCCAGGTACCGTGGCGACGGTGTCCGATTGAATTGCCGTAGTTAATTTTCAATTGTTGATTTATGGTCGATTTTGCCAAACACATAATCTAAACATTCCTCGTTTTTCTCCTATCACCAGGTAACACATCAAGCTACGTCGGCACTCAGCGTAAGAATCATCCGCTGTGCCACGAGACAATCCGCTGGAAATCGGAAGTGCCATTAACGGAGGGACAGTTACGTAGCAAGCGGGACGAGTTCTGGGACACCGCTCCGGCCTTCGAGGGCCGCAAGGAAATCTGGGATGCGCTGCGGGCGGCGACTAGTGCTGCGGAAGCACTCGACTTCCAACTGGCGCAAGCCATCCTAGACGGAGCGAATATTTCCGTCCCCAATGGGTACCTCACTGAGTGCTACGATGAGCTCGGATCGCAGTACAAGCTACCAATCTACTGCTTATCTTATCCCATCAACATAGTTAAGGAGGATTACGGACGTGACTCGCCTGCAGAATACTCGGAACCAGTGGACGGAGGTAAGACAAAACAATTGGGAGTGTGAAGCTAATAATTGCATTATGTGATTATCTTTATTTTTTTCGTTTTGCACAGGCACCGAAGTCGTTCTAAAGCTGCGGCTCTCGTCCACCTGTACAGATGTTAAATTACCAGTTTATTCTAAAGACACAATCGGTCAATGTAAAAAGAAATTACAGGTGAGTGTACCAGATTATTACTTGTTTCGTTTTGTTCGATGTGGTGGATTTTCCTCCAACGAACATGCTTATTACTTTATCAATCAAATATGTAATCAGTGTAATTATTCTGTTACAATTGCCCATAAACCTATTTTTATCATCGACCGTCAAAAAAGCTTCAGTGACGAGTGAGTAATATTTTCCTATTTTTAAACCACTTTCTCTTTCTCCGTCAATTCTATGAATGTTAGACCCAGGAGGGAATCGATGCATTTACACAGCGATGGTTCTACGGGGGCAAGCTGCTAGGTGATAAGATGCACATCGATGAGGCCCACATACAGCCCGGCTACATAGTACAGGTTATTGTAAATAACGAAAAACAATCGTCGCTGGCGATTAGCTAGCCAAGAAACAATCGCATTCACCGGCAGCAACAACAATTTTTAACTAACGGCTGGAACGGTGTGGAAGTCGCAGTCCTGGTGCCGGTTCCGGTGAGAACCGCCGCCTGTCGGGGTCAAGATGTGTTAATATATGCTAAATACTATTCAAATTGAAGTTTTGAATCGGGTCGATCTTGCTCTAGAACTTTTGCACACGGTCACAGGTGCTGCCTCTCAGGGGAAGCATGGTTGTGTTGCGATTCAGCTGTGCGCGTAGTTTTCAGGATGTTGAGAGTTAATTAGGACCTATCGAGAGAAAAAAAGAAATGCAGATGATAAAGGTAGCAGAGGAGGAGAAAAAGAAGCTAATTTAAGTAATCAAATAGTTATTACAATTACTGATAAGAGGTAATTAATATATTATTGAGAGATAACAAAACATATTTAAATTTTTTCATGGGTTGTTATGATTATTTCCGAAAGTCCTACAAATTCCTTCCGCTTTATTGCGGAAAGTTGCCAAAGACAAGCTATTCGACAGACAAGTGTATTGGTCGCGAAACTCAAACCAGCTGCAGCCAGATCTGATGGGCTTGTACAATGCAGCTCACAGCGGTTATTGGATCTTGATTCTTTTCGTTCGTACTGGGTCAGAACTGATAGCGTTAGTTTCGGATGAGGAAAGTGTGAATAGTTTTGCAAAGATTGCGGTGCAACAATCTAACTTCAGAGTCAATGATAACACACAAATCCTGAGCAGTATTAACTCGGATCAGGCAGTTTTATTCTGTCGTGTAATCACATCGCAAGGGTTAGCGTAATATATGATCAATGATATGATAGCCATGCAATTTTCACCAGCGTAAACGTGAATCAATATCCTTCAAGTGAACGCAACAGTCAAGTTTGGGACTTAATAACACAAAAAATCATCAACTTGTCCTTTAACATAAGTTCTGATCAGCCAGCACGAGTGCAGAGATCGTCTAGAACAAGATTAAAATCAATCATCAATCATAAATGACTAAAGCTTGCTTCAGATAGAATTGGAACAAAAGCAATTGCCTGTATTTCAGTTATTTATTATTGAATTCATGATCTTTTTTTATACAAATGCAGCGTTTTCTTCATACTTTTAAGAAAAAATACGGATAAAATTATTCGTCACGGTTTCGAAGGAATTCTCGAATTTTTCCTGTAACACGGCTCATTAGGCGGCGCACACCTTCTTCGTCCATCGTTTTAGCTATCTTATTCCACCAGGTCTTCATCTGATTGATGTCTTTGACAACCTTTCCCTTTGCCTTGTGTCTCCTCTTCATGATTGCCCAGTATTTCTCAATAGGGCGGAACTGGGGGCAGTTGGGTGGGTTAAGGTTTTTTGGAACAACCTGGACCCCTTTCTCTGCATATCATTCTTGAACGACTTTGCTGTAATGACAGCTTGCCAAATCTGGCCAAAACATTACTGGATGGTCGTGGGATCGAATGAACGGCAAAAATCGTTTTTGGAGACACTCTTTTTGGTATAGTTCCGACGTCATTGTCTTATTTGTAACGAAAACTTTCGTTTTTTTGCCACAGCTGCAAATGCCCTGCCAAATCATGAATTTTCGTGCAAATTTGTCGGCAAAAACAAATTTAAATTTTGACATCCCCCCGAGCCGTTGCCAAGTAAAATTTTTGACCTGGGATTTGCCCGAAGTCAGCCTTGACATAGGTTTCATCGTCCATCAGAAGACACCCGTCGAACTTGGTCAGTACCTGGTCGTATAGCTTCCGAGCACGGATTTTGGCCACACTATTCTGTTTTATGGTCCGATTTGGCTGTTTGCTAGCTCGATACGACTTGATTCCTTCCTGGAGTCGAGTTCTCCTCACGGTACTATGGGCAGCACCGAATTTTTTGGCCAAATCACGGTCCGACAGATTGGGATTCCTCTTAATCGTCTTCAAAATCTTACCACGCAGTTTCCGGTCGACAGTTCCACTCCGACGATTGGCTTGAGGCTTCCGAATCGTCGTCAATGTTTCCTTATACCGTTTGATAACGCGCCATACGGTATTTCTGGGCAATTTCAGCTGTTTAGCTAGCCTAGATGCAGACCACAATGGATTTTCCAAATAACTGTGCACTATTTTTTCCCTTCTTTCGGCTTCCATGCTGATTGTTTACAAAGTACAGTTGATTTGAAGCTGACAAAATTCCCGACACGTGGGCGCCAAGAACTTCCAAATCCGTCCACCAGGAGCGCCACAATATGAGCAAAAGTTTGTTCCAATTCTAAATGAAGCAAGCCTTAGCTACCTTGAGGTACTTCGAGGGATCTCGAAAGTAAGCGAAATGAAATCATTGTTGCTGATATATGCTGAAGGATCAGTAATATAAGACTGTGGCAACATCGTTATCTAATTAGGTAGTCATATGCACCTCATTTTGTGAGCTACAAGCGCATGTGGTCCACATATATCGCATCAGCTTAGCATCTTTTTTTTTTTTTCAAATAGGCGAGTTGACGTATACCATTTAGTCAATAATTGTAGAATGGCTGTTTTCTACGAAACCGTACTCATGCTCGGAAACTACTCGCCGACCCGCTTGATACATAACATCATACACCATCGTCTCCAGAGGGTCCGGGAGTCAGCTAAGGATTGAAGTTCCTCGATAATGTTCAACATTGTTTGTTTCCAGCTTTACGTATAGGCGTGGTGGACGCCAGCCTGATGATTGATGATGATAGACACAGGTGAAGTGAGGTACGCATGACATTGTATAACAAATGATGGCGGCAAACTGTCAGGACCAGGACCTTTCTAAAGGATCTACAGATGATTATTTTTTTTCTTTTAAGTAGGTTGTAGTGCTCTATTTATATTTCTCAGCCAGTCACGCACGCTATGCGCCCGCTGTCTCACCTTACCGTTTTGATTCGTGGCACAAAGCATTTTCGTTGAGTTTATTGTAGAATTTCCACGATTCTTGAAAACGTAAAACTGTTCCATTTCTCCGTCCTCCAACTTCGCAAGGCGGTGCAAAAGATGATTTTTTCTCCGTTTCTGTTTGTATCCTTCCACATTGTGAGGGGTTACTTGCTGCAGCGTCGTTGGCACCGTTTGCTGCGTTGTAAACGACTACTCCGACACGACTCTAGCAGTCCTCAAGGATGGTTTCGCTAGTCATTCCTATGCTTCTAGACTTTGTGCGTAAACAATCGCGACTACACTCAACCACCTCCCTTATTAGGCGGTAAAGGCGCAGCTACAAAGCAGTACCATGCTGGAAGTGACTGGGTTCGATTCCCGGTCTGGTTTAGGAATTTTTCGTTAAGGAAAATTTCTCGACTCCCTGGGCATGTAGGGTATGATTGTACTTGCCACAGAATAATCATAAGTTGAGTCTTAAGAAAGATGGAACCTTCTTAGACTAGATGCTCTTAACGACCCTTCTTAGATTTTTTTTTGTTCTGTACACTTAACAGGGCATTCTTTCTGGGAGAAGTTACAAAATGTTCGATAAATTTCAATTTAATAAATCCAGCTAGTTCATCTGGTTTGCTGACGACGTGGACATTGCTGGAAGTCCGTTTCAAGCGGTTGCTTTTCAGTGGACCAAGCTTGCAAAAGGTTGGAATAAACCCTGCTGAGTGTGAGCTTTTTAGTGGAATACTAGTAACTAGAAAATGAGAAAAGAGATCAGTAATTTCCATTTAATTCTAACTACGCTTATTGCTTATCTTAACAGATACGCGTATTTCGTCTACAATGACTTCTTCAGTGTCGTGTACTAATAACTGGTGGTAAAGGTTTCCTTTAAATCGAGTTCAAGATAAGCATAAAGGTAGTGGGAATTGAATTGAAAATACTTATTTTTCTTCTCATTTCTAGCATAGCATTGCATTTTTCGACCATACACAATCCTGGGTTGGCTGTTGTAGAGACGATGGAAGCGTCAGAAGAGCTGCCTTGGGTATGATTGGCTCGATTTCTTTGTACAACAGCTGGCCAGGTCCTTATGATCAGCAAGGGATGGAAAGGAAGTGTTGATTAGATGTCTACTTGAGAAGATGCTGAGAACTCATGCTACCTTCATAGACATCTGGAGTTGAAAGTTGGATGGGAGGCTTTCCTTGGCGAGAAAGCGTATGTGTATTTATATGTATCTAAGTCGTCGGGTGTGACGAACCTAAGAATGTTGATGCACTCCTCTGTCCGCTTTTCTGGGCTGCAACACCAACGGTTCTTCTTGTATCCAGGCTTCAAAATCACGAGTGTAGTGCTTGCGTGAGAGCTTGTCAGTCGGTTGGAACATCAGCACTAACTCATGTCGTAGCCTTTTATGGCTTATAGTTATAGCGCCAATACTCGCTTTCTGAAGGACGCGTCGACGCAAAGCCACACACATGCACACTCACACACACCAAAACATCACACACAAACTTACATAATACAATGCCAATTAAAGATAAATAGAAATAGTAAAATCCGCACACATTAGGAAGCATTGGGCAAAAAGTTTAGTCGATTAGTTGGGTTGCCCGTGTTGGTTTGTAGTTTTCTTTGTTTTTTTATTTCAAATGCAGGCTGCTTGGCAATCTTAGTCCTTTCATTCCAGTTTCGAAGTGAGAAATTTGTTTAAGTGAGTTGCGCCTGTCATAAAAGCTCGGGGGTTGTTTCGTCGCTAATCGAATAATGATCTCTATCTGTTTTATTTTTAGCATATAGTGGAGCCATCTTGACATAGATAGTGGGTTGACCGTTCGGTGATGCTAACGCTTTCGAAACTGTATTCATATGAGAAACCTGCCCTGATGAATGGATTTCTCGACGGGCATAACAACAGGCTCTCCCCGGAGGTGATGATCAAGCCACTCGTTTGAAAATCTGAGGGACAGAGAACCCCGTAGCCACATCTGTGTTCCGGTTATGACAAACACATTGCTATTTTGTGTGTTAAAACTATATAGACCATACCGTATAGTAAGAGCGACGGACTAAGCGATAAGACCGACCCCCACTAGAGAAAGGTCATCTTTGGGGACACGAAATTAACCTCCCAGTGAACCATCTGAGTAGAAATCCTGACAAATAACTTGAATTCTTACAATACAACAAAACAACACAACTACCCCTCCACCCAAAGCCATTAATTCTTCCGTCTTCTGGATAATAATTTATTAGTCCTCGAGGAAAACGTTGACACTAAAACTAGCATGTGCTTGCATAACTAGCAAACAGAGCAAAAGGGGAGGTCTAAGAGTTACAAAAATGAGTCTACGTGGTTTATGAGCCGGCCCTATGTATTGTCTTCAATTTGTTCATCCAAACATCTACTCATGATCAATGTTCCTTATACATCGAATGATAGTTCCAATGAAGATTGTCTCGGACTCGATCTGCAATCAACAAAAAATGAACGGTTTTCATGTCGTGAAGTGCAAACATTAAATATGTTTTTTTATTTATTTATGGTATCCAAAGATAACAAAATCGACCTAAATAAATCCTTTTGGGACCTGGATGCAGCCCACCAGCAATGCGAGACCTACGGACCCTCAGTAGACAGCGAGGCTGGAGAGGTACAGCCAAACCCAAGCTTCCCAGGTAACCAATAAGCATTAGCATATGCAGTAAATCAACCCTAAATCTGCATTTCAGATGCTAAAAGCATTATTTTAGCATTAAATCAGCATCTGGAAAGCTAGCGGTTGTAAAGCTGCATTTCAAATGCTATTTAAATGCTTGTAGCCTGTAATAAGCATTTCGAATGCAAAATAGCATTAATGAAGCATTATCATAGCATTGCAGTAAAGCAGCCGTATATTCGGCCAATTGGCATTTATGTTGTATTTACGGCGACTTAACTGCTTGATAAACTGCCGTAAAGACGCTTTGGAACTGCTTATTGGTTACCTGGGTTTTCATCACCACGGGCTCGAAACTGTTGTAGCAAGAGTGGCTGGAGAAATATAAACTACCTTTCATTAAGGTCCACTGAAGGTCTGGCCCCCACAGCCGGAGGTTGCTACAATAAGTGGTAATAAGGCGGATTTCGCCACAAAGGATATCAATCCACCCAGTTACCCGCATTTCCACCGAGCGAAAACGTTAGGGTGATTATTGAGCGGTCATTTTGCAATAGTTTAGAAAGAGAGTACAATGAAATACTTTCATTTTTCTTACGGTAAGTTCATCCTCAGAGAATCCAGCTGGTTTCATGTGTCTGGATTCAAAATGAATCAGATTTTCCAAAAAAGATCGTTCTTGTCTTATGCAAACGAGTCACACGATAACGCGAGTAAGGGTCAAAGATTCTTCCCAGTACCAGAAAATAAAACTGCACCACAAGTTTGTATAAAAATGTATAATAAGTCTATCAATTTTATTTCACTTTTCGCATGGTTTCAGATTTACACATTGAGAAAGGAAAATGATTCCTCCGCACTGACAAAACATTATTGAACTAATGAACGGTAGAGAAGTACTTGATGAAACACGATAAAATACAAATCTCATGCAGAGCGACAGTATCAAGGCATATTTACATAAACAAGGTTAAATTTATCGTTCTTTTTGCACCTGTCTGCTTTTAAGGTTAACAACGATAGGAGGAGGGACCTAAATTTGATATTCTCTAGCAAATAAATATACAACAGGCATTTCGAAATCAATTTTGTTAATAGCAAGTCTAAATTTTGAACTCTTCCCTGGCACAACCGGAACACAAAGAATGGAAATGGATTGTTTGCCTATCTTAATTCGTTAGTTGATAAATCTATTGAGTATTTCCTTTCGCTTAAGTTCGTTCTGTTTTGTCGACGTATCAAAACTGTGAGTATATCAATTGGCAGTTTTTCGTTGATTGGTTGTATTAAGGCTCGCAAGAATACGTGTGCGTTAATTCTATTTCTCAAGAAAAAAAAAATATCGGCAGTTGTCTGTTTGCTTCCTTAGTTAGAGTATCAGTTGGTACTTTCTAATTGTGCTATAAATTATCAGTTGTCACATCCAACGAACTCGTTTCACTTTCAAGTTCACATTGAATTGCTTATTGCTAGAACACGTTTAACGCTCCATCAAGTTTTAGGACATCACAATCCTCCCGGCGAACTTCGACGAGAGGTAACATGCTGCACAAGGATGAGCTCCGGTTTTGTCACAGTCGTCCATTGTTATTGCTCCACGTTACCTGGTTGCGAGGTTGCAACCGAAGCGAATTGCGGTCGTCGTCTTCAATTACCGGCTCGTAGGCTTGATTCACCTGCCCGGTAACGCCATAGATGTCCCCTCCAGGACCACCGTTCACGTTGAAGATGTCCTTCACGCTAACACCAGCGTTCGATGTTCGCAATGGACGTGGTGGGGCATTGTTGTTTGTCTGTGAATTGAAACGCTTGATAGGTTGGTCGCGAAAATTAATACTGAATGCACTTACGGTGTTCACTCCGGTAATTCCATACTCATTATTTGCTCCTAGTGTCTGCATTTGCGATTTGCGTCGTTCGGCCATGACGGAATTTTTGCGCACCTCCAAGGCACGTATTGTCTCGCGGCGCATCGTCATTCTACGCGTCAGAATTGGCGTTCCGCTGTTATTCTCATCGGCCGTCAGCTTGAGGAATCGCTTCTTGAAAGCCACATCCAGTGTTCCAATCTGCCGGCGGGGTTGACGGGCCTTTTCCAGATTTTGAATCGTTCTACGGCGTGCTATCCGGTCTGGACCACTACCCGAATCGTTGTCATAGTCCCCATCTATGCCTTGAAGCCTCTGGAGATTCTTAACTATCTCCACCGCGTGCTGAGTTATGATAGAAAGTCTGAATGAGAACTTCATTCAATTTAAATTAAACCTTACCTTATCTATCAGAGCATCTTGCGAGAGCTCCTCGGGTTTCTTGTTGCAACCCCAGTTGAGCTCGGTTGAGGCAAGGATATGCGACAGGGTACCGAAACGATGGAACAACATGGCAGTAAACTGAATCACCAAGATCAGTGCGAAGAAGAACACGAACACCAAACCGATCGGTTCCAGCTGGAGGTATTCTTTCGAGATGTGCACCTAGTTGGATGGTTCAAATCGAGAGTGGATTAGTTAATGTTCTCGAAAGCCTGCCTGGTTCATGACTCGTGATTAGTAGTTACGGTTTTAGCACAGTTATCTATGGCAAAAGACGAAATATACATGCACCAGTCCTTATTTCGGTCTTTTCCCATAGATTGAGCCACCTAGTCGGGGAGGGTGTTAGTAGGACATGTGATACAAATTTTGATTGCATTATGGTTAGCAACAGTGAAAACAGATGTAGCCTTCGGGTTAGCCACGTGATGATGATCGACGATATTCGGGGTCCAGGAAGGGGATTAAATGGGGGACGGGGAGGTCGAGTTTGCTTTGTAATTTACAAAAGTAGTCAGTGTTGAAGTTTGTTAAGAAACGTCAGGTTCATAGGTCTGGGTTGAACACGCATGCACATTGTACCCTGGTTATGTTTGCTAGTATTTTGGGAGTATGCTTTTGCCGGTATATGTGTGTGGGTGTTTCGGTGTGATGCAATTTTTTTTCTTGCTTTCCGTATGTATATGAAGCAGTCCAGAAGCCATGCAGTTAAGCCACACTGCGGACATGCATACAAGCTTAGAGTAATTTTCGTTTTCGGACATAAGGTTCAATCTTCTCCTATTGGTGAATAAATACAGACAGAAACGACAATATAAATACAGCAAATTATATCCATCAACATAGAATTATAGATTCAAGTGATTTGCTTATAGCATATCTTTTACTGGCTGCGTTAAGATTTGCAATTTTTTTTAAATTTATTTCAAATATATTACAGTGAAATTAAAAAGAAAAACAGTTCAAAATGTGAACTTAAAAAAAGAGGTCACTAACAGTGGTTAAGATGCTAAAAAAAGGAAAATCAGCAGCGATACAGCTTTGTAGTTTAACATTCAATAATCATAAAATCTAAAGGCGTCAATATATTGATGCCATTGCATTTGAAGTTAGATTCCTCAAATAACGTGGCAAAATAACAGCAGGAACATGAAAAACAAGCAAGAGGCAATGAAACGCACAAAAAAAAAAATCATAAATTATCAGCCCAGGCTGTATGTTGTTTGCGTTTCGATCAAACAAATGATCAAAAACGCTTGGGCTGCAAACGTGAATTTCTCTGCGTATGATTAATGTAGCGGGGAACCTTAAGGTGAAACTGCAGGGACTCCCTTTCCGCTCAAATTGCTAACAAGTGGAGCAAACGATTCTTGAAAATTTCACGTCGGAAGTCCTAACAGAATTTGAGGTGTATGCTCAGAAAAATTTGAAATGATAGGGACTTGATCTCGTATGTCCATGGCGATTTTATCTCATGTAGTTATTACTAGCCAGAACAAAGTGGCGGTGAACTTTTATATTTCCGAAGAGCTGCACGGTAACATCGTTTTAATATTCGAAGATGGTTGTTTATCCATGGAGGTTCCAATTCAGGACGTTGAAGTGGCTCAAGACTCAACGATGTCATCTATATTTCGAGTGCCAAAGATAGATGAAGGTCGTAGAAATACATAAATATCCTCCATCATGGTCGATTCGCATCGCCACATTGAAATTTTGAAAGCACTAATTCAAGAAACTACAAAGACTGCATGCACCTTACTTCAATAAGATTCTTGCTGCTGAATAATTTGGCAAGTGACGTCTTTGTAGCGTTTTAGCTTTTATGCTTTCGAAAACTTGAATTTGCGCTGGAAGTCGGCCATTGTTGTGATGGAAGTCGGCCATTAAACTTTTTATTCTTTGTTATTTTAAAGAGCTTAACAGCCCAGTAAAATTAAAGGAAACCTTTCAGGTACAATTCTTGAACGATTCGTTTATGTTTTGGAGAAAAATGGCTGAAAATACTTGCCTCGATTAAATAAGAACCCTTAGAAAAAGCCAAATATCTTAACTTGGATCAAGAGTAATCTATTAGGAAATTAGCTTGAAAATCTGATAAAATCAGGAGTTGCATGAATAGCTCAGAATTTTCATCGAGATACTATTTAAGTCCTACGCAGATTGCTGAGAAAAATTCATTCTGGCTCCGGAGCAAGATGTCTTTCTTTTTTTTAATTCCTGAGCAGAATTGGAAGATAAGGAACCGGACGGGTCTTAAGCAGCTCAGACAACACCTGGAATATTTGATGAAGTTGTATGCAATCTATAATTAGAACTGCCAATATTCGGAAGTTAATCCTTCTGCTTGCTTTTTATTTATCCGAACTTACCTTCAGGAATGAGCAGTTGATTCAGAAAACTTCATAGCGACGGACTAAAGTTTCCAATTGTAAGGACTTATTAAAAGCATACGGATTGCTTTCTGATCATAAACATGTTTTTTTCAGCACCGCATTCCGTAAAAAAACTAACAATATTGTTGGAGTGTGATTCTGTGCACGGAAAAAAAACCGTGCCCAGATCCATGAACTGCAGTCATGAATTCGAGAACAAGCATAAAAACTCCGTGAACTGAATCACGTAACCATGAACTAAATATCATTTAAAGGAAATAATCCTGCAAACGTGAACTAGTTCATGGTCCGTTTTCATTTTTGGATCGCTTTCTGTTTCTATGTGCAAGGCAAAATCTAGAGCAAATTTTCAATTGCTCGTAAGTAACCATGTAAAAAAAATCTAAGTAACACAACTTGTTAAGTTATGTTAAAAAATTCATCTTTAAGACATGATCTCATGTGTTTTTCTAGTAAACATAACTTATTTTTGGTATCTTATGTGACCAAAACAGCGCAAGAAATCGATCGATTTGAAACATCAAGAGGTTTTTAGATACAGATTTAAGACTAATAATACGTTTTCAAGATGCTTTGATCAACATGATTTCAACATCACGATGTCTTATCTTCGTAGTTTCTAGCATCCTAATAAGAAATAGGTTATAATCAAGTAATTTCAAATTAATAACAATTGTAGAAATACATTTTGAGAAATGTCAAACGAACAGAAGTTAACAAAGATGGTTAAGCTTGTTATGATTGAGAAAATTAGTTTTTTTTTATGAGGAGAATATGCATAGCTCAAATAAAAAAAGACAATCGTTTTTGGCCAAATCAACTATTCAATAAATATCAGAAATCTATAGAATGCTATTGCTCAGAACGCTTAAAGGCTTATGCTGAATCATTCTTGATGACAGTCATAACCTCAACATTTGGAATTGATATTACTCAGAGTCGATACTAGATATTGAAAATTTAATCACATCAGTTTGTATGCTTAATGGCTGTGAGCAATCTGATAGAGTTCGGTTCGATGTTCATTCACTAACAATCGAGATTTATCAATTTGAAATAGCAAGGTGAGTTTGCGAGAGCGAGATAAAAGATAGGAAGAAATACATGGAGCTGCGTTTCACCTTAACAAAATACCATATGCGAAGCGTCTTTTATGGTGCAACTTTTGGTTTTACTTTTGCATAATTTAAGCGCCGTTTTAAGGATTAATAGAAATCAATAGAAAATTCTCTTCTATTCCGCAAGTTTTTAGTATCTCTCTTTGAACCATCAGAAATCGCCATTGTGGATCAGACACATGGTCTATACTGTCGATTAAAATTATTTTTAAAACACAAAAAAGTATCTAGGTTATCGAGCTAGCTTCTTTCTTACTCAAAATGTATCATCTCAATCATCGACAAAGAAAAAACGCAGCTTTCGTAATTTTTAGTGATGATTGTAATCATAGTTTCAACCGGCACTGTAATGTTGTCCAAAGCTATAGCGTGAAGTTGAAAATGAGTCCAAAATACATCTTGACAGGAGTCTTATAACATACTCATGATGGTCCATTGTAAATTATTTGAGTAAGTTATTATAACATTATAATAAACATATTAGAGCATCGTCTTAGTGAAATGTCATTTGGTTCCAGAAATTTTAGAAAAACTTACGTTTCTTGTGAACCATCACAATGAATCAACTGCTGATTCGTCTTGCAAGAACTGGTGGTTCGTCTTGCATGCTACAGTTCCGAAAAATATGTTTGTTTTTTCTATGTCTATATGTCTTTTTAGAACATATCTTGCAAATGGGCAAGGCCTGCTATTTAATCGATATGAAAAATTTATAAAATGCCATGGGAATTCAAAAACAAATTTATCATACTCATAACAAAAATTACTGTCAAGTTCGATCTGTGTTTACATCTGCTAGTTTGTAAATTCATGTAAATTTAAGCCAGATAACGCTTGAATATAGTCTGAATTACCAACATTGTTGTATGGCGCATGAAGGATTGCAAACAATTTCGTTGTTTACGCCTCCTTGGACTTGGAATTAACGAAGGAAATCTTACGCGGTTGTTAAAATTAATTATTTTTTTCTGTGTAGTTGCCGTTCAACAGCGAAAGTTTATTAATCGTTGAGTATTGTTGGACACCTCCGAAACAAATTTTATCATTGCATATAATTGTGCCAGATCATGCACACTTAATCATAGTTTCCCTGTTCAGTATTTTTTATAAACGTTTTATGGGATCACAAAGTTTCAGTAAAAATAATACCGAAATTCCAGTATTTTTGTGCTGTACTGAATTTTGGTTAAACAAATAAATCCAAACCATCAGTGCTCTAAAAACCATGACTTGTCATTCATTTGAGTCGTTTTAAGTAATTATTATGTGCAATATGGATTCAATCATCGAGCATCTTTGGGAAATAAATGTAGGGGATCAGGAATTATTTTGTAAGTAAACTTTTCCATTATATGTTGTAATTTGTTTTAGCTTTGATAAACTGAACAAAACATGGCGGACACATCAATCAATTGCTTCTTTAGAAATTCCTTTTTTTTTTCAGCACGATGAACCATTCCCGGCCAACAAAAACGACAACCCCACCCAAGTAACCACAAGCATTATATTATTGCACTTATTCAACCAAAAATAAACATAGGTAATCCGGGATCGCATCAATTCAACAGTTGTCAAGTAATGAAGCGTTAGATTAGCTTAAGAATGCAGTGATGCGTTACTAATGCAATAATGCTACTTTATCAATGTCTTATGGCATTACAAAAGATATAGCATTAGATCGATCTTAGTGGGGCCCTTTTCAGCTTTAATCCAACTTCAATGATGCACTAGACGTAATGCATATGCTCCATATATGCATGCTATTACAGCCTCGTGGTTACTGGGGCATAGTCTTTATGAGAGGAAATTTCCAGAGGATAACTCTGGGGAAGCTATTTTGTGGTAACTATCCTCTAAAGTTATCATTAAATATGATAACGAAAATAGCTTATAATAAGTAAAAGCTAAATAAGTTCCAAAACATCATTTGTTCTGGTAACTTGAAAACTTATTTTATTTTCAGTTAATAAGAATAATAACTGACTTTTATCATAGGAGCAAATAAGGATACCGATAAACTCAGCAAACCGAAGGTAAATAAAAAACTTACCGGAAAATTCAGTAGTTGGGTTCGACTGTGCAAGTCAAAATTTAAGCGAACTTCTTCATCAGGTAAGAAACTAATAATTTTCTAAATGAAGTATTTTAAATCTTCAAAGTGTAATTAATTGGCAATCAATAATGATTCATGCGTCGAAACTTGAGCCCTAATGGAGGTCATATTGTATCATTAAATGTGAAATAATTTGGAAAATGTAGGAGTGCAACTGAAATCGACAGAGATTTTTCATTAGGGCCCAACTGACAAACGTAATAAATTGCTTCTTCCTTGAATTTGTCAAATCTGCAAACATGTCTCATTAATCTACGACAGCCATTTCGAAGAACAAGAGTCCTGCTATTCGATAGAATTGGGTAGATTTTGTATTATGAGAAATTTACGGATGAAGCCATTTGTAACGTTTGTCAGTTAGGCCCTAATGAACAATCTTTGTCGAAATATGGCCCACCAAATCAAATAGATCAATGCCAAGGCACGACAGGCATGACAGGACAAATCAACTGACTTTTTCACGATTAGGCGCATAAAATTTCCCCTCGTTTTAATTTGAAATCAAAGGAAGCGTAAATAACGAAATTGTTTGCAATCTTTCATACGCCATGTAAAAATGTTTGCAATCTTCCATACATTAGACTATTTTCAGGCGTTATCTGACTTAAATTTACAAGAAATGTCCAATTAATTTCAGCCAAATCTAGCATTCCATTTATGTCCATTATATAACACTGAAAATTAAATGTGTCTTTCAAACTGTGTAAGTTCAGTTTACGTGTTGGCACAACAGTGGTTCCGAAGCAATGAAAAATCAAATTGGATTTAGAGATGATTTTACGTACACAGAAAAAAAAACTTTTGCGTTCCGTTGACTTATATTTGACAGAAAACTTATGGGAAAACGGTCAAATTCACGCAAACGCCTCCGAAACGTATCAATTGTGGGCCAACCATTAGTTTTTAATTAATTTTGAAATTTGACATACAGTATTAAAACAAAATGATTCTTAAGAACTTTTTGGGAATTTCAAATCACATGAAGCATCTTGAAAATGAGACATCAAATGAAGTTTCTATCACAATCATCATCTTATCAATTGATCATTTCAAGGTAATAGATCAAGCATATTGAAGCTAACAAAAAGTTCATTGTAAAATCATGAGACATCATCAATTATCAATCTGCATAAATAATAATAATAATAATAAAATAATAATAATGAAATTGTGTCTTTACGTAGCGATTTACTTTTATCACGAATTGACGTATTCGCATTGCATTTTTGTTAGCTTGCAAATATCATTACCAGCACAAGATAATTTTCTATTCTGCAGTAATGTAAACTATATTGCCCAGGCAACCAATAAGCAGTTCCAAAGCGTTTTTACGGCAGCCTCATCAAGCGCTTAAGTCACCTTAAATGCAACATTATTTCGCTTTTGGCCAAAACGCGGCTGATTTACTGCAATGCTATGATAATGCTTCATCAATGCTATTTTGCATTCGAAATGCTTATTGCAGGTTAAAGCATTTAAATAGCATTTGAAATTAGCTTTACAACAGGTAGCATTCAAGATACTGATATAATGCTTAATATAATGCTTGTAGCATCGTAAATGCAGATTTAGGTTGATTAATTGCATTATGCTAATGCTTATTATGATTACCTTGTTTAGATAGCATTTGCATTCAGCTTTACATCAGGTAGCATTCAGATACTTATCATCCAACATAATGCTTGTAGCATCGTAAGCAGATAGGGTTGATTAATGCAACAATGCTTATTTGATGGTCCGTATCGACTCACTTTAACACGACATTATTTAACATGTCTGATTCTTATAAACGATTAAACTGGCGATCTCTTTACGCTGCAACGCAGTTGAATGTCGTGTTTGAGTCGGTGACACTGTAAACTTCAACAGCTCTATAATACACATCAAGCAAACACTCGAAAACAACTCTAACGAATCACATTAACTACACAAATTACACTACTTTCACACAACTACGATATTGGTGGTTCGCAACTAAAATACAGTGGAAAATCTTGGGATTTGTGCAACCGCTGAGGGGTGGGGACTCTTAAAGATAGTGTTAATCACTGATGTTCCCTTCGGTCGTACGAAGAAAATCATTTGTTTTTTTTTTATATTTATTGTGTGTATGTGGGTGATTGTTATTTGGACACCGGAACCATTCCACAAACGAGATATGGGGATTATCCATCGAACGGTAGCCACATGCCACATGCGCTTCTGCCACAGTAGGGATAGAGAAAGTTTAGAAAACACAGGACAGTTGGTTAGCAATAGGTTTCCCTTTCTGCCTTGCCTTGGATGCTGTTAGCCAGTGAGGGGTGATTGTGGGGGAGGAAACACATCATCCATAATGGAAGGTATTATTAGCATTTCGCCGGTTTTTTTTTTTTGAGGGGGGACATTGCTCTTTTCCGAATTGTGAACAGCGAGTAGGACGATTTTTGTGAAAAATAAACAATTAATTATAATGTGTAGTGGTTGGGGTAAAACAGAGCAGATATTAGCAGGGGAACATATAAAAAAGGTAAAACATATGAAGAAGAAAATTGCGTTGAATCAAACCTCTGCTGTCACTTCGTCATAGGTAATGTTGGTTTTAACGCCCAACGGCCAAATGATGTGCAGTTTGTCTTTGTTCAACTGCAGCAAGAACACGATCAGTACGAACAGCGCGTTGAACATGAAGAATGCAAACACGGACTTATTTCGCAACTCGATCAGGTCCGAAGCAATTCGTGCCTGTTGATTGTGTTGTGGGTTTGTGGTTTTTTTTTTTTTATTGTTGGGAAGAGGTTGGTTGATCCCGTGGTGATGGGGTTTGTTTTCAAATGCGTTGACAGTTGTTGATTTTTTGGTTTGTGTGGATTGTACAGTTCGAGTCATGTTTGCATAATTTTGAACGGTTTTGGCCAAAATGGTGTGTTCATGGTTATGGTATGTTTTTGTACAGATTGCGATTCCGCAGTCCGGAACAGGTTTGTTGGTAATGAAAGGAAAAAAGAAAAGAAAGAAAAGTACAGATTAATATCTGCTGGAACAGGAGACATTCGAGGCGGGTACGATCGTCCGAGGGATGTATTCAGGCCGTCACAGCTAGCAAGCGTCGTGGACGATCATGACCGGGCGCTTTCGAATGTCTCCTGTGGGTTACCTCTTGCGTAGCTTCGTCATAGGTTATGTTAGTCTTGACACCCAGCGGCCATTTGACGTGGATGTTGTCCTTGTTTAGCTGAAGTAAGAACACGATCAGTACGAAGAGAGCATTGATCATGATAAATCCGAAAACGGACGAATCACGCAGCTCCTTCAGATCATGTGCAATACGTGCCTGTAATGGCATAAATGTAAGTTGCTGACAATGAAATCAAACCCTACTCCGTACCTGTTCTTCCTTGTCCTGATCGATAGGATACAGATATTGGTCGATCAAATCCTTCCAGAACTGAATTTCCGTGCTCGAAATGAAGTCCACTTCGCCCTTCTTCAAGTCAGGATCCTCAATCCAGTAGGGGTTGGTCAGGAAGTCACGTTCGTTTCTTTGCAGTGTTGAAGTTTCCGAATCCGATTGCTCATCTTCCTCTTCACTGTCTTCGGCAACCGATCCCAAATGGTGATCTCTCGATCCAGCGGAAGTCGTCCGTTTACGAGTGTGATGTCCATGTGGGTCAATGTGTTTTTCTAGGTTTTCGATTTTCTTGGTGATGGAGTTCAAAGCATCGCCAATGTGGACTAATTGAGCCTTCTCGTCAGTTGTTTTACCATGTGTGCAAAGCAGACACCGGAACAGTCCCGCAATAGAGATTTCAACTGATCCTTCCTCATCCGGATTCGAACCTGCACCACCTTGAAGGAATCCCAGCAGGGATTTTTGCTTAACTCGCTTCGCTGCCTCTTCGGCGTCTTTTTTCTCTTGCTCGAGTTCCTTCTTAGTCTTCTTAGCCACTACTTCACGAGTACCCCAGGAAACCACATTCAAATTGATGATCGAATACAGAATCAACAGCAAGTACATAGATGGGATGGACAGCAGGTAGATCAATCCCGATGCTATACACCAGAATTCTTGTGGATGGAGACACGCTGCTATGAAAAATGACCCTGTCATTGCTATCAAGAATATAGCTGAAGGACTGCCAATACCGTCCTCGCCTAACTGCAAAGCCGTACCGACAATTACCGCCATCATAATAAGCGCATATACCGTGGAAAGAACTTGAGCAAGCAGCAGTTGTATGTTTGATTTACACGTAAAGCAGACCAACATGAACAGCAGTATAGGAATAATGTTGTAGTAGAACGAAGTCCAGTTATCAATCTTGAAAGCAGCGACGAATGCCCCCACCAACATAAGGAAAATCGTACCCGGACCCAGAATAGTACCACCCATCAACATCATCTGGTAGAAGATGTACAGCAGTGAGATGTTATCGTTGATCTTGATCGTGCGTTTGTAGTCCATCAGTAGATCCATAATGTTAGCGATTGTGGACGGAACCCAGCGACGACGTTGATTGTAGAACTCGTTGAATCCTTCCGGACAGTGAGTGTAGGCATCGGAGGCAGCTGAGTATTCGACACGATAACCTCGCTGAAGCAGCAATGTACACAACCAACGATCCTCGCCCTGATCGTACTGTACGTAGTGACGAGCTTCGTCCGAACGAGTTGTATATTTCCGCATAACGTTATCATCCATGAGACCTTTGCCTGCGATTCAAAACACCACTCATTAGTAAATGAAAACCTTCTCAGATGCACCCAACGACTTACCTCTGAACAGCGAGAAACATCCAGGACTACAAAGCACACAGCCAATCATATGTTCGGTAGCCTTCTGCAGCCAATGACCAATGGCGTACTCGAACTTCTGATACCACACCATCGGGCCTGATCCTATCGGGTGAATACGGCCACAAGCTGCACCTAGGTTCTTATTCTTCTTCATCAAATCCACCAGCAGGGTAACGGCACTGGGATTAAAATCGATATCACCGTCCAAAGTTAGCAAGTAGGTATTCTCAGCCATAACATCCTTACGATCGACCGAGATTGGCAGTTCCATCAAACGATGCCCCAGAAGGTAGTACATGTACATGACCTGAGACCATCGCTTACGGTGCCGAATACGATCCTTGTCCTTGAGATGGGAAATCAGTTTCGTCTTACCAGGCAGTGTCCAAACCAGACGTCCTCCATACGGCGTAGGGTACTTTTTCGGTGGCCTTAACCGGATTGTGGTCTGATGCACTTCGGAAGCAGCCTCGTCAATCGTATCAATCAGAAGTTTTACAAACCTATTACACTGGATATCGTCATCACTATGATCGGAAATTTCAAATGCGTCATCGAAGAAAATGTGAGCTGTTAGGAAAAAAAACCAATGAAGATTAACCACTAAATTCAAAATCAATCCCTCAAAATTCCTTACTTTCAAACTCGTAGTAGTCCGGATCTACGATGCGCAGATACTTCTGAGCCACACGTCTTGCGCACTGATCTTCATCCATTCGCATGATAGACTTCAAGAACACAATCATCTCCTCCTTCGTTTCGTGCCACAGAGTCGCACAAGCGTAGATCCTGGTGATGTGATCGGAAGACTTCACACTCGGTCGAGGCATTGCCGAACCATCCGTGTGCACTGAGATAGTCTCGTAGTATTCATCTCCCTTCTCCTTTTCGATTTCAGCCAAATCTTCAGTCTTTACATCCGCCTGATCGTCCCGTCTCCTGTTCAATCCCATCGACTGATCAACCAGCAGTGCGTTGTACATGGGAGTGACGAACAGCTTTTCTGTGTTCGCCAAACGTTCGCACTTGGGCGTCCAAATGTGCAACGTTATCCAAGTCTGCGACAGAAGCCAAAGCAACCAAGCCCATGCCATTTGACGGGACGCAAAATCGCTCAATCGGAACACTGGAGGACTCTCGAAGAACAAGTACCCCGGTATGGAGCCATGGAAGAAACAAGGATCATCATTTCGAATACCACAGGCAGCAATGAGCAGCGAGATCGCCACCGGAACCGTTAGGTTCACTGGGAAAGCATAACTGAAACCTTGAATCAGAATCTTACAAGCAAACTTGCCAAACACATAGCACAAGTAGGCACCCAAGATCTGGATAATCAACACGTATGTAACGGTATTGTGCGAAGCGTCAATGTCTACCGTATCTCCGGCCTGGGATGCTTCCACAAGATCGGGAAGCGCAGAACTGAATGCGGTCGCAACTTCTTCAACTACGATTTTATGCGGACCGAAACCGATTCCAAACAAAGAAAACAGATTGGCTACTTCATCTCCGCTAACGAACATTGTTACCAAAACAATACAGAAGAAAAGAATGATCTTCCACAGAGACAGGAACATGTAGGTGAAATAGCGTGTCTGTTTTAGATCTTCCTTAACCCGACCCATCGCCCGGATGAATCCAAAAGGACTCTGCGGTGAAACGTAATTTTCCCACCAACCGCAGGACGTCAGCAGGGCCGATACAGGAATCAACCAAAGCACCGGTCTATTCTCCAACAATGGCCACACCACGAAACCGGTTATTTGAGCCGCAATGGCCGCCAAATCGACGATACTCTTCACAGCACGCTTTCCTTCCTTGTTGGTTCGCGAAAACATGCCAAGCAAACCTACAAAATAAAACCGCAATTTAATTAATTCCACCCTCGAATCACGCATAACATTATAAGTATATAACGCATTCCGCATTACTGACCTGGTATCACACAGAGGCAGTTGGTCAGCATGGCACCTTTCACCGAATCGACTTCCGGAAGGACGACGAAAAACAGCAAAACCAAACCGACCGTATGGAACGATTCCATCAAGAACACCAGCAAGAAGTGTGACTTGAATGGTTTCTTCAGCGATTTGAAGAAACATATTCGAGTGGATCGGATGAAGGTCCCGATCTCCGGCACTGCAAAAGCAATCATCAGCGCCCACATCCACGCTATCCGTTCTTCTTCAGGCAGGATCGCTACAAACTGCTTGTCGCGAGCAAGGTCTCGGTTGCAGTAAGTTATCTTACGATCCCGCTTGAGCTGCGAGGACATGAAGAGGACACAGCCTTTGGCCACTACCCCGCCCGTGAGAACGATGACGAAGGTCAGCAGGTAGGCCAAGATTTTCAGGATTTTGATCGTCAGCTCCAGGCAGGCCTGGTCGGCCATCGAGCCGGTGTCCTCCTTGATCGGAGGATCTCGGAAGACGTCCCATCCTTTGGTTTCCTGTACGGTGCGTTGGCTGGAAGAAAATAGAAGGAGGGAAAGAAGTATGAATCGATGTTGTCTTGTTAAAGGTAGCAACAATGAAATTAGTTCGACTTTTTAGGAATGGAATTTCAACCGTTTTTCAATAATGCATGATCTCTCAACGGATGTCCCTTTTGAAGGGCTTTTATTTTCAATATAATTTCTTATCTCTTAACAGATATATGCTCTGGTGCAGAAGCGACTCTTGCCATTTCTGAAGAATTATAAAAGAACTACTCTACTTTGGTCTGATATTGTATCATGCTACAAAGCTAAGAACGTGTTGGAGTGGTACGAAGCTAATAATATGCCAAAAGACACAAATCCTCCGAAATAAAAAGAAACTTCGCCCCATTTTAAGGCTATCGTGAAGATAGCAATTCGAAGAAATCCCAAAATAATAACAAATAAACTAAAAATAGTATGGAATGATATATGGATGAAAGTGACAAAACTGATGGGAAACCTGTCGAGTTAAATAATTCATACAAGTCATTGCTGATTAGTTGATCTTCATTTCCGATAAGTTTCAAAAAAATCAGTTTAGATGAGCTGGCATTGGAACATGTCTGGATATAACATAGAATTTATTGAGCCATTTGATGCATTCGTGTTGTACCTTGCAGAGAAATAAACTATAGTTTTCGGGAATAGAACATCATTCAAAATATGTCAGGTGAATTGACTCATCATGAAAGTTTTGTTTTGCTAGAACACAATCATGCTTTTTTGGAATTATGGAAATTCATCAATTTTCCAATGTCAGAGTGCCCCCAAAATCCGTACAATAAGGTACTGTTGAATTTCTTGGATTCTTTACCAGATTCCTTTGAATTTTTTATATGGCTAGTTAATTTAACAATATCGAAGTGAGGTTGTGCTCTGAAGATCGTGTTTTTGGAAATCATATTGCATATTTTTCATTCTCATTTAAAGGGTGTCCACGATGAAATTGCCACACACAAAATTGATTCGCAAAATTCGAGTTTTCATCCGATTGCCATCAAATTTTCAGGGATTGAGAAATAACTATTAAGCTTCATTTTACCATTTTACTCGTATTTTATTTACAGTCCATACGCAAATGCCCGCACCTTGGCCTAAACCCCGGCCATAAGATTCTGCACAACCTGTGAATCAACCGTTTTTTGCATGTAAACCCATACTTTCTTCAGTTCCTCGACTGTCTTCACTACCTTAGGTCGTTTAAGAAGGTGCTGCTTCATAATCGCCCAGTACTTCACGATGGGGCGGAGCTCCGGAGTGTTGGGAAGGTTGAACATTTTCGGCACGAAATTGACCTTATTGTCCGCATACCACTTCAGCACGTCCTTGGAGTAGTGGCATGAGGCAAAATCCGGCCAGAAGATTGTTGGGACATTGTGAGCCTTCAGGAGAGGAAGCAGCCGCTTCTGGAGGCACTCTTTTATGCACACCTGTCCGTTCATCGTGTCCTGGGTCACGAAAGGTGCACTCCGCTTCCCGCACGTGCAGATGGCTTGCTAAACCAGGAATTTCTTCGCAAATTTGGAGTGCGGACATGCTCCGGAACGCTGAACTTATCCTTGGCCGTGAAAAACAGGTTGCCGGGGATCTGTTTGAAGTCGGCCTTCACATATGTTTCGTCGTCCATGATGCAGCATTCAACTTTCGTCAGCATGTTGAGGTACAACTTCCTAGCACGGGTTTTGGCGGACTTGTTCTGCTTCTCGTCGCGATTGGGGGCCTTTTGTACCTTGAACGTTCGAAGCCCAGCCTTAGTTTTGGCCTTCTGGACAAAACTTCGGCTTAGGTGCAGCTTCTTAGCCACATCCCGAACGGAGGCGTTCGGATTTCGGTTGAAGGCCCCAACTACGCGGTTGTGATTTTGGTGTTGTACGGAATACTTTTTCCTTCACTTCTGGGCTTCCGATCGGTGGTCAACCGTTCCTCGAACCGCTTAATCACTCGCGCCACCATGGAATTCGCGATTCCCAACGTTTTAGCGATGGAACGATGCGAGAGATCCTTGTTCTCGTGATGAATGCGCAAGATTTTATCACGCACGAGCTGTTCTTTCGACTCCATTTCCGCGAGTTTCACAGAACTTTAAAACTTGCAGGATGTAAATAATGCACTATGAACTAAATCCACCCAAATTTTCATTAAATTCTACCCAACGGTTAAAAAGTTAGAGCAATTTCATAGTGTGGCAATTTCATCGTGGGCACCCTTTAATAAACATTTTGAAATTTTTTGTTGGGATCATTTTTGCATTCCAAAAGTCTTCATTCTATCCGACTGCTTTCCGCCAGCCTCGCAGTCTTCGCAGGTTGCCTTCTACTTGGCGATCCACCTTGCTTGTTGCGTTCGTTTTCGAGAATCATTTTAACTGGGCTGTCGGCCGACATTCCTGTGACATGCCCAGCCCATCTTAGTTGACCGATTTTAACGGTTTGAACGATGTGACGTTCTCCCAGCAACTGATGCAATTCGTGTTTCATTGACCCCTTCCACGTTCCGCCTTCCATCCACACTCCACCGCAGATAGTACGCAACACCTTCCGTGACACAAGGCACGTGGTCCTCCACGAGTAACGTTCATGTTTCGTATAATTAATGTTTTGTAGAACGACAACTTTGTAGCTCGGTGCAGTTTGTTCGATCTTAGCGTCTTTCGGAGCCAAAAGATGGCATGATTGCTAGCGAAAAGCGCTTTTGTATCTCTCTGCTGGTGTTGTTATCGGTGGTCATCAATGAGCCCAGATACATGAATTTGACTACCGCCTCGATTTTAGCTTCGGTGGGAGGCTAATATTGTCATCTCGTGAGCCTTTTCCCTTCATGTATTTAGTCTTTAACGCGTTAATGACATGGCCATTCCTACTAGCTTCAATCTCAAGTCTAATATACGTTTACGCCATAGTCTCATAGTTGCGTGCTACGTAACGTTGCCGGCGAATCCAAAAAGTTGGATGGACTTCCTGAAGATCGTGCCACTTGTTTCTATCCCCGCTCTTCGAATCACACGCTCCAATGCAATGTCAAATAGCAAATACGACAATCCTTCACCTTGCCATAACCCGCCATCCGAGATTCGAAGGGACTCGAGAGTGTCCCTGAGACACACATCACATGATGCATCGTGGCTTTAACCAACCGCGGCAGTTTTTCTGGGAATCCATATTCAAAGAAACTACATTCTGTGTACAACAGAGGCCACCCCAACCTTCGTTTGATTGTTGTTATTTAGTCGTGGTATTATTATAAGATATTCCTTTTATTTCTGGAATCATTTTAATACCATTTCGATCACTCAAATTTGTATTTTTGTAATGTGACTAGAATGGTATAAAGAAACCTTTTTAAATATGTCTTATAGAATAACTTGTTGCTCCCCAGAAAAAAAAATCATATATCTTTCTATTGATACTTTATCAATCATAATTGCAATGATCTACTCTGTTCAACTTTTTCAAGACTATTGAAATATTAATTCATATCTAATTTTTCTTTTCAGTATAAAACCAGCGAACGTTAAACATATTTTATACCTACATATATTATATCCTCTTACGTATAAGTTCATATAATGCGTATATTGGAGGGACCGCCAAGACACCCGATTGAAGCGAATTGGATATAGAGAGTTGGAACGCCCACTTCCCGTTGCTAATAGTCTGTGGATAAAAGGCTGGCTATTCTCTTCATTCAATGGGCCATCTTCTTGTTTGATAGCTCGCCTTTTTGACAATTCGTCCAATCTTGTTGTTGGAGACTCTTTTTAATTCCGGGGATACCTATTGCCTATTAATACACCCAACCTGGTTTTGGGTCTTCATACAATGACACGATGAGGACAACAGTGGTTATTAAGTCAGACAGAGAAAAGAGCCCGTTGCTGTCTGACTGAGGTTCCGTAGAGTTTGGTAAATTTGAATACGACAAGATTTTAAGGTCGTACTATGCTTTTTCTTCTTCTTTCTTTAGCATTTCAAGCTAATTGATTTCACAATTCGCCTATTGTTTGCTCTCAACTTTGTTTTCTGAATGCACTTCCACAGTTATTAATTGAGAATTTTCGTTGTCAGGTATCATTTTTGCATCAGTATGATTGTGTGGCAAGTACAATCATATGCTATGCACAGGGATGTTAGAAATTTTCCTCAACGAAATATTCCTAGACTAGACCAGGAATCGAACCCAGTGACCTCCAGTGTGGTGTTGCTTTGTAGTTGCACCTTCACCGACTGAGCTACAGTGGAAGACTGCAATATGCTACACACTCCGAAAATATCATGCATATGTCCGAAAATATACATAATCTAAAATTTAACACGTATTTAAATAAATAAAAATAAACTAATATTTCAGTTATCTATCAAAAATAATCAACTGAAAAAAGAAGCGATACATTACAAACGGTTGTTTCAGTGCTGTTCAAAGTATGACAATACGTTCTTAGGATGAAAAAATGCGTGGGGAGTTTATATTTCAGTTTGCGATCGTATAATTTTTAGCTATGAGGCACATAAATCTACATGACAAGATATATATACCCTAGCAATACACTTTTTGCAAATCAGTTGAAGTCACTTGAATGCAACTCAATTAAGTCAAAATGAAGTTACTGCAACTATTTTTTTCAATTTTGTGTTGCTTTGGTATCAGACATTATCTCGCTTCCAATTGTATATAATTTTAAGTGACAACAATTACATCAATTGACAGACAATATTCAGTCGGAATTAAATGACGTGCAATTTAGATTTTTCTGCGAATCTAGGTATTGTATTGTAAGACCGCAACAGGACGCTGACACTTTATGGCCAAAAAGCGTGCAAGAAAACGGTACACGTTTTAATGGACGATGAGAAGGAAAAATGGAGATTCAACTTAAATCCCGGGTCAAAAGCAAAGCATAAGGAAGTTCCGGGTAAATTGAAATCATTCTTTTCAGATGACCTCTTTCACAAGCTATGGTTCGAGAAGACATCAACACTGTTTGAACGTAATTTGTATAAAATGCTAGGTTTGCTATAAATTCATGAGATTTTTCATCTAAATTTGAGGCCAGATATCGCTAAAATCACGTGTGTTGTATGAAATATTGCAAAGAATTTCTTTGTCCACGCTTGCTTGGCTTGCAATTGCACGAGGAAAAATTTTACGCGTCAGTAATTTTTTTTTTTTTTTGGTACTGTTGGAAAATAAAAACAAAGCTTTCGGTATTGGATCGACTAAGTATGAAGGGGCAGCTTTAAACTGTTGACTGTCTTTGGGAGAGTATTGTGCGTTTCATGCAATCACACGAAGGTCTTGTGCGGCACAGGTCAACTTAGCCAGCTGCCATTACAGCCGAGATGTCATAAAAAAGTGCTAACTGCTCAAATTCGATTTCACGATTTAACGAAGGATGTTTAAAAACACATTTTAACGCACACCTCAAGTGAAATTAAAGAACTGAGGCCAACATCAAAATTTCGGTTGATTTACAAATGTAAACACAGATAAAAAACATTGAATTTTCGCGTTATCTAATGCACATACGGAATGCTAGTTGCAGAAAATAATGGCATTCAGCAAATTTAAGTCAGATAACGCCTGAATCGAGCCTGTTGTATGAAGATTGCAAACAATGTTGTTTACGCCCTTTAGCTTGAATCACACGAGGAAATTTACGCATTGTTAAAATGTAATTATTTTTTGCGTGACAGATAAGTTTGACAGTACGTACAATAAATGGATAAGAGGAAAGATAATTTCTAAAATTCTCACGTAAAACTGCCAAATAATTTCTTGTGAATTCTTCACAGCTCGGAAAAATACTGTAAATTCCTGTTCCATATCATATTACGCGTCACAAAAAGTATAAAGTTCTTATGCATTTCATATCTTTTCTAAAACATTGTTTGCAAAAGCTGATCCATCCTACCAATATCTAAGCTGTTTCGTCTTGAATTATGAAATACGGAAATTTATTTATTTATTCAACCAATGGCACTCTCCGTAGGCCTTCGAGGCCCGCATCGGCCATCGATGTTCTATCCGACGGATGGCTCTGTCGAAAGAGATGGGGTCGGCATTGTTATCACCGACCAGCACTCCGTCCAGTTCCACAAGCTCCCAAACTAGTGCTCAATGTTTCCGACTGAAACCCCTTGCTGCCTCCTGGCTGGTATTAAGGCTAGTTCGCGACAAAATATGAACACCAAAACTTGCAAAACAGAGTGGTTTTCTTGCAAGCACTGTCCTCTACGTTCTTAAATCTTTCGATACACGTTTGACAACAGCAAGGAAGGCTGAGATCGGAACAAAACCGAATCTCAGGAACCACCAGAAGGACGCAAAGGTGAAGCAAATATTGCAGAGACCTGATCTTTCGGTACGTACTGAGGTTAGCAAAATAAAAATGTCCCTAACTTTCGTGCATACTTTCAAGCACCGGAAAGGTATGAAGTCGTTCACAGTGAAAACTGTACTGAACCGTAATGATAAACAGAAAGTGACGGCTAAAACCCGGGCTAAAAGTTATATCGACTTCAAGCAGCTTCCCGGAATGTCTTATTATACTGGCATGGAACAGAACGGCTTAGAGGAGCATTTAGTTATTCTTCGTCCTGGGCCAAGTTTCCCAAAAAATATTTGGTTTGGCAGGCAATAAGCAGCTGTGGTCGAGCAAGCCAAAGCTTCATCACTCTCGGGTTGGTATCACTGCGGCTTTCCTGGAAATGTCAAACAGAACGTCTGGCAACACTAACAGGCTTTCGACAACAATCTGCAATGCCTGGAGCAGCGATTGGCCACCGTGCCGATATTCGTTACACGTAAAGTTAAAGATGCCGTCTATCAATGGGAGGACCAATCTGGCCATCTACAGCAGCAGATACTGCAGCACCTTCGCTCTGGCAACACAAGAGCGTTGCATCAAATGTTCGGAAATGGACCCTTCCTTGTAAGCTGCGCCGTATGTACCACGCACCAGTCAGTAGAACATTTCTTGTGCTATTGCCCCAGTACGAGGGGACATGCCAGTTCTTTGATATCTCGGGCAGAATAAGCGACACACTCAGCGAGGACGTAACGACGGGAGCGGCAGTGGTTTGCTTCCTTAAAGACTTCTACCTCTACAAAGCCATTTAACACCGAACCTTTGAACCTGCAAATCGAGACAAGGAGTGGTAGAGGTTCTGCCGGTGGTGGACCTCTAAGCGATACTTTCTCACGAGTGAATACACCCTTTCTCAAATCCAAACGATACCAGTACTTATCCCATGCATATCCACAGATTCAACGTCTGACCACGGCCACCTCCACAATCTCACCTTCAAGGATCGGCCATACGTTACTAAAAGGACCGACAATGACATCTCTCTTAGCGTTTCAAGCTTATTGTTTTCGCAATTAGCTCATTGCTCTCTCCTGTTCTAAATGCACTTCCACAGTTATAAATTAAGAGCTTTCGGTACCAAGTACCATTTTTGCATTAGTATGATTGTGTGGCAATTACAATCATATCCTATGCCCAGGAAGTCGAGAAATTTTCCTCAATGAATAATATCTAGACCAGACCCGGAATCGTACCCAGCCATCTCCAGCAAGGCGTTACTTTTTAGCCGCGCCTTTACCGATTAAGCTAAGGGAGGACAAGGACATACGAAAACAATTATCCCGACCAGTATTAGACATCACTAAGTCAGTTCCGTTGTCTTAAATTGTACAGACAATTTGTACGGGACTTACCATCCACTCCTCTTAGGAGGGAAACTTTAGCCTCTCCCTCGTTTTGCCTTACCAGAGACGAACCAGTTTACAGGGTGAAAGTCTCTCTTATAAAGAAATCTAACATAACCTAACTTTATTTATTCTAGAGCTTAGAAACGATCGCATAGTGGAATGTTTGGACAGCGAATTATTTTGAAAATACAAGCCATGAACTATAGTACAGTAGTAATTTTGTTTTCCATTGCTAGATTTTGAAATTTGATCCTGCACCACATCCTCGTGGAAAACACTACGAGGTTCAGTTCGAAAAAAGCAAATTCTAAAAATGAAATTTGATCCTGCATGGAAAGGGCAATTTGAAATGTCGAAATTTTCCATTTCAACCGTGGACGATGTTATCATATGCTATTGAGAAAATTCAAGTCAATCGTCCTACTGGATCGGCAGGTGGATTGGAAAGTGATGAGGGAAACCAAGGAAAACCCAGGTGTCTGAGAAGGATGTCTCCAAAAATACGGTGCTAACTGCAGTAGCGTCCAATGCATCCATCTT
Organism: Aedes japonicus; assembly: GCA_034211315.2. Classification (NCBI taxonomy): domain Eukaryota; kingdom Metazoa; phylum Arthropoda; class Insecta; order Diptera; family Culicidae; genus Aedes; species Aedes japonicus. The sequence continues at coordinate 156,118 of JASCZW010000369.1, read as the reverse complement.
CGAGTAGATTACCGTTCATTTTGTAGGTCCATGCAACCAAGGATAGCTCCTCATGGAAGATGGAAACTAAATCATTATAGATTTCAGGATTCTGACCAAAAAATGTTATCTGGCCACGGGGTTTTCCAGCAGATTCAAATTTTTGTTTACAGGAAGCTCACCCGATATCAAGGAAGACATTTCCAGTTGCGGAGTTAACATCAAGCTTTTCATTACCAACAAAACAATGGATTTGAAGCTGTATAAACAAAAGCGCCTCGAGAAATCTATACTACTTTTAGTTAAGGCTCACATAGGTCCGCTTAGTTCAGCCGGGAGGTGCGACTAAGGGGGATTTCGTCGACAAGGATATCAATGTACCCTACTATTCGTATTTCCGCCTAAGAGTATTGCGTCAATTGGAAGATAAAGAAAACTGGGAATACAACTCAGTACGGTGAACAGATGGACAGATATGGGGAAAAAACATAGCTCCTGAAGCAGACCAGTTCAGTAAAGGCTCGAACGCAGTGATAACGGTTCGGAACGGCAATGGCAGCGGAAGAGACAAATCTGACTATACCTGCTTGTCGGATAGAAAACTAGTTAGATCCAAATTGATTCTTATTGGACACATCGACGTCATTTGCGACAGCTGTCAAACTTGACGTTTCCGTTCCACTTCCGTCCGCTTTACGTTTGGGCCTTAAGTCTGGCCTTAAGAGGTGATGGCGGAAAATCTTAAAAAGATCCGCTAGTTCATCTGACTGCCGTCGGAGTAATTTCGCATTTTTTTCAGGAAAGTACATAATACACTGGTGGAAAGAAGTATAAGGACAACGTCTATTTTACTGATTTTACGTTTACCGTGTAAGCTTCCTCAGGCAAATGTGTGTAGATGTGAGTGTATTAGTGAGACACATATTCGTTATGTGTGAATTTGACAGGTGTCAATCTGTGTATGTTCTTTATCTCATTCTTCTGTTTTCTTGCCTGCAAATAAGTTCAAAGACGGTAATCTGCGTCATTTTGTTTTGTTTTGCCGTAGGTATTTTTTTGGTGTCTTTCAATTGACTGCTGTTTGCAAAGATTGAAATATAGAATTGAAGGCAAATAAGAAACAAAAACAATGTTATAATTTAACACGTATTAGTTTCGCTATTTTTAGGAAAAAATCGCCCAAAAACAGTTCGTTGCCCAAGGGAAGAGAAGGTGAGCTTTGAAAACACGGATTGAGCTTGCTTGAAATAGGCTTCAGAGTTGGAAAGGAGCAAAGATGTCGTCCATAATTACCTTCAGATGGGCGATATGTATGCCACGAAGCAAGAATATGGACGTCCATTCCCCCTGACACCGTGCATCAAAAGAGAAATAAAACGGATGGCGATCTACGAGAAGCTACCATCGGCAGAAATGAGGAAGGAATTGAGTATGTCGATATCTGCCCGTCGGATTCGTCAATGGGTGCAAAATGGTGAGTAGACAACTGGAATGGAGCGTGCGTCCCCGGAACATAGCTGTAAATAGTACTCACAAGTTCCTACCTCATGCTTCCACGGGTCAAGAGATGACAAAGACCGCCAGCTAAGGGTTGCTTACTTAGCTGGTAGTGCAGCCTGGGCACTGTTGTCCTTGTGACTTCAGCTAGATTGAGAAGGTGCGTGCCGAGCGTCTGTCCACCAAAGGAGGTGCGGCTCAAACAGCGTCTGTCCTGGCTTCCAGCGGTTGAGTAAGAAACGCTGTATCGCGTCAACTATACATTAGGTGGCAGTCGCATCAAGGCGATGTAGGTAGCGCGACCCCGATCATCCATGGAATTCCCAAGTATTGTATAGTAATTTTGAAATGGTTTCTTCCCTCGTGATTATGATAGTGCAAGTCCGTCTACAATTGCAGCAGGATCCGCAGATATTCAGACATAACAAATATATTTGTGATTATCATTTTATATTATAACATCACTTCACAGCATTTGTTATGCTACTTCAGCTTCGCATTTCCATCGTTGTAAGTTTTGGCCCACCTGACGTTATGGGTTGGGTTTTCGGTAAGTAAACGGTTGGAAGTGCATTGCCTAAGGCAGTCGAAAGATTTTTTTACCAGACAAGGGTTCGTGGAGTAGCCAGTTCCTTGTCATACGCACACACGCGGCCTTCTGGCCGTAGTCTTCCAAAGGTCCTCACTGAGATCGACTGACCCTGCTACAACAAACCATCACGTAGGCTATTCTCTCAGAACAACCTGCTGAGAATAGCACTGATGGTGGGTTCTTATCACATCACATCACATATCTGTCCGTTGGATTCGTCAAGTTTTAAACGAGGATCCCAATGTTTAATTCGTATCAGCGAAAGTCTGTTTGCTCTTGTCGAGAAATACCGAAAGAGAAAAAGTTCAATTTTGATGGACCAGATAGTTTTAGTTGCCGTTGGCACGATGAAATGCAAGGGTTTCCAAGAAAGAAGAAACGAAATTTTGGTGGCGGAACGGTAATGATTTGGGTCGGTATTAGTTTGACTTCAGAAAACGTCCGTTTGCTTTATTTGGCCGCGAATGAACTCTGAAATGAATTGTTGGAAGAAGTTCTCATCCCATTTTGCTGCCTGTCATACCTCCAAATCAACCAAGGATTTTTAAGCTCCATGAAATCCTTGTATTGGAGTGGCTTGCCTGCAGCCCGGATTTAAATCGGATTGAAAACGTTTAGGGGTTACTTTCTTATCGTGTTTTTAATCATGCAAGGAGTTACACAACGGCTGGCCAATTGAAACGGGATAAATGGTCTTAGATGGATCCGAATTCATTCAAGAACATTATAATTTCTATTCTCCGACGATTGGAAGAAGTCATAATGAAAAAAAGTGATGTTACACATTAATTAGAACCGTTATTAGACGGATGAACATACATAAAATGTTGTTTCTTTTCAATAACCAAACTTGTCTTTATATGTGTATCCCACCCAAAGATTTATGTAATGCAATTATTATTATTTTTACAGATAAACGAAAAAAGAAAAAAAAACTATTTTTCACAAATCATATTGTTCCAACAATTGTCGCATGTCCTAATACTTATTTCTCTCGATAGTAAAGGAATACATACAATACGAATTCCTTGATTCAGTCTTAGTGGTTCGTTTTGAAGGTCGATGACTACTAAATGAAACAGGCAGTAATTAATAATACAACGTAATTATAATTAAAATAAACTTTTTAAACCAAGCAAACGATCTCATTCATAAGCATATTCTTCATTTTCTTCAGCGTCTAAACAAAAACTGAATCTTCAACCGGACAGAGAAAAGCGGAAGAAACATAAAGAAAACCTATCTCAGAAAAGCAGTTTCCATCGATAAATGTTATTTCCTTCATGAACATCTCGTGTTTGCTACTTGTAAAAATACCAACAAACACCTCGTTTGTAATCCCCCTAATCATGAACAACACATTTCACAAATTGTTCCTCTTTCGGTTCACCAACCCATCGGAAATCTCACACCCTTGCTTCAGTCAACGTTTTCACATTTCATAATTTCTGCTATCCAGCCACATATTTTGCAACGCCAAACGGAACGTTTTTTCACCTCAATAGAGTGAAAGTGTTTAGGCCGTAACCTTGCATTATCAACGCATTGTTGTTGGCAGCCGTGGGTTATCACGTTGGCGCAAAGTGATGTGCAATATGCACACGCAACGCGTGTTAATAAACTTCCAAGTTCATTCACTATACGGTATCATATAAAGTGTGTATAATTACATGAGATATTCATCCTCATCGTCATCGTTCGCGACTCGACAATAGTAGTGACTCTTGTAGCTGACATAGTTCCCATCTCGGGTACTACGGTTCCCAGCAGCTCCACGGATGATCTCTTCACCGTTGACTCGTCCCTCGGCAATACCCCCGTTGGGGTCAAACTCAATATCATCATCCGCCGGACTGGCCGGACCGATCGTAGTGGCACTAACTCTTCGGTACATAATCGATACTTGCTTCACACATTTAGGAAATTATTAATTGTCACCAGAACGCACTTAATTATCCTGAAATCAACCACACCCGGAACGGCACCAACGATTTCTTGTCTCGCGAAAAACCCGGGTTCGTATCCTACCGCCACTAAACTAAACCAACTCCCTATCGATTGCGGACCATCAATCGGACTGAGCAATTTGAAAAGAAATTTTCTACGATTAGCTTCGTTCGGACCACCGCTGCTCTACACGCATTCGCAAACACCACCCATCAGAGGGCGGGCGGCCGTTCGATCGATATCTGCATTCGTTTCGACGGTTAGACAAGTTTTTCCGTGAACAGTCGAACGTCTTTAAAGTGATCGCGCATTGTCTTAATTGTAAAAGGGAAAACTGTGCGCGCGCTTATTCGCTCGCTCGCACATGCTCAATCAGTCGGACCACTTGAATAGCTCGGCCGGAGAAAATCACTAATTAAAAACAGAGATCTGCCTAAGTTGTCCAAACGCGCCAAGAGCGATCGAGACGAGTTGAACGATTTAGCACGCTCTTCAGGACTTCCCGAAAACGACTGTTTACGCAGAGTCCAAGCGGCTAGCGTTTCTTCGATGGAGGCGTCTAAACACCACACGGCCGCTCGAGTGTTGAGCAATTGCGTTTATTTACCGACGGGTGGACTTCGGGTTCCGTAAGTGTAAATCACGGTGGTCGAACGATTTGTATGTGCGAACCTACAAACCGCACTTGAGGGAACGCACTTAACCGTATCGGAAATCGGCTCGGTGTGACTACCTGGGGTAATAAGCGCGTGTTTTGGTTTGTTGTTTTTTTTTGTTGATCTGGGCTGAGTCATGAGTTGGTGGTTTGGATCACGGAAGAAGTTGGTAACCCAATTCCGATGGGTTCGGAGCTGTTCTGATGGAGTTTGATTGTCAACTCTCATGGTTAAATGGGCTATTTTACAAACTTTACCGATGCTTTGACCGAACTGCTTGAAAATGAAAGGTGTCCTAATTTGAAACAGATTTATTCAGGTGGAACGCGGTAGAATAACTTATATTTTGATTGAGCATATGAAGCTCATGTTATAGGTATATTAATTTCAATAGCTATCAACAAAAACTTATAGTGGCTTCAATTATGTTGCAGTAGGTTACACTTACTTAAATGAAGCTTAATTGCGACAAACTAATTGAAGTAATACAGTTGTTAACGTTCTGTTCATCGTTCAAGGTGTGGAAAGCAATTTAACGTTACTTCCTATTTTCAGTACGTTTATAGAAATAATATGAAGCATGTTCCATTACGAGTACCTAAATGATGATGCCACAGAGAAAGAAAAAAACAGAAGATCTTGAAACACGATGGTAGGCTTTATAATTTCACGATGATAAGCAGCTATTTTTTCATGAAGAGTAAAAACAACAAAACAGCTAGTGATGATCAACTATAGGGTGTCCCAGAAAGAATAAACACGATTAAAAACCAAATTGAAAATATCTGTTTTGGAGGAAATTTTATTTTGGTTTAATGAATAATATCTCTGAAATGTCCTTTATCAAAATCATTGGAAAAAACCTTATTATCGTTAACTATAAGCCAAGGAACACACTTTTGCACCGACGCTTCACACCAGTCTTTGCATAGACTCCTATGCAATTGTTTGAGACACTTCTTTTCAGTCATTCGGTAATTTTTCGATTGTATCTGCTGCTTTAACATGTTTCCTTAGATGTGCCTTGTTCAGAGCCCGAAATGGAGGATTCATAAGTTTCGCCACGTATTGAACTTTATTGGTGTCGTACGATGCTACGATGTCTTTGACTGGACCATCATAACTAGAAATTAGAAGAAAAATAAGTATTTTCCATTTAGTTCCAACTACCTTTGCTTATCTTGACAGATACGCGTATTTTGTCTACAATGTGCAGACTTCTTCAGTGTCTCGTACTAATAACTCGACGGACCATCATGCTTCTTGATTATTGGCAGTAAACCCCCATTGAAGCATTCCCGGATCTACGTATCCGTCTTATATGTATCTGATGTGTCAAACGGCTCTGATCACATTTCGCATTCCTAAATAGCTTGCCAAACCATCGTCTTTTTCCGGTAAAAAATTAGTTATCGGCATCATCCACGTCCTGGTCTTCATGCACGGTGTAATATTGATCTCCCGGACGCTTTCATCATCCATGACGTCCATTTTCCACTGCTTTTCACTCCGTTTTGGCATCTTCTGCTTCTTGAAGGTTTTTAGATGGATTCTTACCTCGGCATGTTGACCGTTACTCTTAGAACGACCAGCTTTTTGGCAACATCTCGAACCTTTTTTTTTTTTATTCTAAAAAGGCATCATGATCTTCCGGTCCATCTTTCGTTTCATTGGTACTGGTATTCCACCACGTTTTAATGCGTCCGCAAAGCTACAGTCCTTATTGAACTTTCGACCGTCATTTTGAACCGTTTTGTTTCAGATAACACAGATAATACTGTTCAAGTTATCTTCAAGGTATTCAGGACATTGTTTGCAAGATAGTTCACAAAGGCAACATCATTGGCGCTCGTGCTACCACGGATTGTTTGTCATTAGTTCCTTTGAATCAAACTACCAGGAAGGGCGGATTCGATTCTCGTCCGGTATCCTCAATCAAGTCTGCTGCATGCAAGATTGCGAACAATTTCGCTGAACTTACGTTTCGAGGATTGAAACTATTAAACTATTAAACTATTGAAAATAACGCAAAAATTAGGGGATATCTTATGATTTCGTTTTGCAGAGTAAATTTAGTAAATGCGCAGTATTTCCCTATGACAGATTTCAAATGAAAGTAGGGGAAGTCTTATATGTAGCAGTGAACGATATAAGGGAACGTCCATTAATTACGTCACGCAAAAATTGACTTTTTATAACACCCCCCCCCCCCCCCTTGTCACGTTTTATGTATGGACCTTTAATTTTTTTTGTATGGATCGTCACGTTTTCTCAAACCCCCCCTCCCCCCCTCTACTGCGTGACGTAATTAATGGACCTTCCCTAAAAGGGGTACACGTTCGTGAAAAGGATCATGCGTTCGGTAGCCTGTTCGGAGATGTTCGGAGTGGCAATGAGCCAGTGTTGTATTGGCACCTGACGGTAGCAAGGAGTGTGCACTGACGAGCAACTAGCTAGGTAGCAGATGACTCAGCTGGCTGTTGCTAGCAAGCGGCTGTCTAGGTAGCCATTAGTCATACTATCGTGTGCTATGCAGTCGGTAGATCAATCCCGGGGAGAACTCATACTCAGTTGGTTGGCGCAACCTTGCGGAGCGACATATATGTGATCCAGTTGATACACGGAAACAAATCCGTATCTTTTTTCATGAATAAAAAATCATGAAACGAGCTCTCGGCTTATTTTATGAATTCATGACTTTTATTCATGGTGTCATTATTGAAATGACAGATGTGAGTCAGTAACTTAGGAAGTCTCGTTTTGCATCTAATCTTAAGTTGTGTAGTAAGCTTTATTAGTCATGAGTCTTTTCAAGAACAATTATAGCGTAGAAAGTAAATCCACCAAGTACTATTACACCTCTCCACATCCACACTAGGTTAGAATCCTAATGGTGAACAGAATTTCCCGTGTAGCCACCGTTAGATATGACGCAACTTTGAGTTCTGAAAGTCAGCAATCACTATGTCTAACGAGTGTTCCGATCAAAATTTGGCCGAACAGTAATGCGTGTGAGTCGACCACAGTTTTTATTAATAAGTCAAATTCTTTTTTCTTTTGCAAGTTCAGTTAATACAGAATACAGGAGAAATATTCAGCGAAGTTTCCTTTTTACCGAATGCGAATTGTCGGGTCTTTCGTTTAACACCTGCCATACGATTTTGTACAGTCTCCTTGTCCTCGTTATTCGCAGCAGAACGCCAGTTTGCCTTGAACTGTTTCTCGCTCACAACAGGTTTTTGAGTTTTCTTAAGGTTCCGCTTCACGATGGCTCAATATTGTTCGATTGAGCGGAGCTCTAGCTTGTTGGGAAGGTTCTTGTCCTTGGGCACCACTTGAACGTTGTTGGTAGCATACCACTCCATGGCCTTTTTTCCGTAATGGCAAGATGTCAAATCCGGCCAAAATAGAACGGAACAATTGTGTCGCTTCAGGAAAGGCAGTAGACGTTTTTGTAGGCACTCGCTCAGATAAATTTCATGGTTGACGGTTCCAGTCGCAATGTAAACGTTGCTCTTCAAGCCACAGGTATAGATGGCCTGCCACACCAGATATTTCTTTGTGACTGTACCACGCAATCAAACTTCGTCAGCATCGCCGTGCACAACTTTCGCGATCGTGCTTTGGCCGACGTGTTTTGTTTATCGTCGTGGTTTGGAGTCACGACATTCTTGTAAGTCGATAGTTCAGCTCGTTTGTTAGCTCTATATACGGTTTATGGCGCCACTTTCAGCTTCTTTGCGACATCTCGGACGGAGAGGTTGGGATTCCGCTCGAAACAGCGGGCAACTCTTTTTGTCGTAGCTGTGGCCTCCGGCTTTCGATTGTCCCCCGATCTAGCTTTCCTGGCTGTCGACAAACGTTCTCTGACCAATTTTAATACGTTGGTAACAGTTGATTTAGCCACATTCAACAATTTCGGCGTGAGAGTAGTTTGGATTTTCGCCATGGAGGTGCACAGTTTTGATGCGTTGCTTCTCTTCCTTCCACGACATTTTGATAACTGAAGTGCTAATCTCAAAATCAAAATAGAGGCATGATGCCAAACGCACACATCTTCAAAATGAGGGGTGTTCAAAACTTTTGAATGCACGATGAAAGGAAATGCGTCAAGTTTAAGTCGACCAAATTTTGATCGAAACACCCTTTATACACACAGAATGGTATTTTCTCGGCTTAGAACCATCTGTGTTTCGTTTACAGATGCGCCATGGTCCCTACATTTCGACAGAATGCCAATAATTATCAAATGATGTATTTTAAACAAAAGGACCTTTTCAGAGCTACTATTCTAATTTTTGAAAATAGTTATAATGAATTATTATGATAGTTTGCTCATTGTATGAGCATGACACCTACCTAATTCAAATTTTGACTAAGAATCGTTTGAAGTTTGTTTATTTGCACTCACAGCCCGCTTGTTTGCTGGCATGTAATGATTTCCTTATCAGAGATATAATCCCGTAATAATTAGTTGTATAATGTAGGAAATGTTCTTTTAAAATTTCAATCAGTGCTTAAAAGTATTTCTGTGAATTTTATTGCGTTGGATAGAGTTCCTAACTTTCTGTAGAAATCTAAATATTTTAGGAAAATGTTTGAAAGTGAAAGTGGAATGTCGCAACATATTGTTGCAATGCATATCCGTGAATTGCTCAATTGTGCAGTGGAGAAGCAATCAGAGCGTCCTCCGAAGCTTCCAAGGACCACTGATGTGGTCTCCATTTGCAAAGCAAGAGATATTATGTGTTTTTCTTGAATAACCTTCCAACGATTGAGATGTACGAAAACAATCCAAACAATTCATTACACATTGCTACGTAGTTCTACGTCACCATTGTGTACTACCTAATTTGGTTGTCCATAGTTGTTTTTCTAATATTTCTGATATGGGAATTCATCCTGTGTTATTACGAAAAGCTGCTTCTGAACCCGTAGTTGATCTCACTTAGCCATGATGACTTATGATAAGAAGCATAATTAAAAAAGATACGTTCACAGCATTCCTATGTACCAAATGTCACGCAAATTCAGCCAAAATGTTCAAAATGGTGTTGATATCGTGACGGTCATTTTATTTTGATACAATTCAGATATTATTATTCAATTAACAGTTTTACACTTGCGTAAGGTTCGTGATTTCCTTAACTTTTTGGACGCCATGACTTCACAGATGAAGCTAAAAAGCCACCATCGCCATTTTCAAAAGATCCATATTTCCCAAGTAGCACACTACGGTCATAATTAGTTGTAGTAACTTGATTATTTGTGCTCAAACGGTGCACCGTTGGTGGTCTTTCGATCAGAAAATTTGCTAAGGAAAAAGGTGTGAGCGTCGGAGCAGTTCAAACCGCGTTACGGAAGTATCAACAACAGTGACCTTTCGTAGATTTCCCGAGACGGGGTAGAAAAACCGGTCCAGCAGTCCCTATAATCGACAGAAAGGTAAGGAGGAGCTATTTTAAGCGTCATTACTAAGCATCAGTCCGAGATTCCGACACGAATGCACACGAATGTGTAAAGTGTCGTAAATAAACAAACAAACAAACAAACAAACAAACAATCAGTCCGAGATGTGGAGAAAAAGCTAAGAACTACGGTGACTAATGTTATGCGTGCCAAGGAGAGAATAGGCTTGCAGACTCAATGGAAGCAGAAGCAGCCAAAACGAAGCACCAAACAGGCTTAATCTGTGATTACCGAAGGCCGAAAGCTGTACGACGAACTGCTGACCAAACAATCGGGCTGTGTTATCATGGAGGATGAAACCTATATAAAACTCGATTATCAAACTCTGCCGGGACCACAGTTTTATATCTCGCCGAAGGGAAAGGATAAATCTACGTGAAGGAGTGTCTGCTAAAAAGGTTGCTACCTTTGATCAAACAGCATAACAAGCCTACAATCTTTTGGCCTGATCTTGCTTCCTGCCATTACTCTAAATATGCAACAGAGTGGTACAAAAAGAATAATGTCATATTTGTACAAAATAGATGAATCCACCAAACTGCCCAGATATTCGTCCTATCGAAACTTTTTGGGCTTTGACGAAGGCGAAGCTGAGAAAACACATGAATCCAGCGGATAGTGTTGAAAAATTTAAGAAAGATTGAAAGTGGTGAAAATGAATAGTGTTAAAGAAAAGTGAAAGAATTCGCCTACCCTATGAAAAAATAAGCAAATTAAAATGAAGATAGAAAAAAATCATTGTTATTTACCATGTTTGAGAATAAAATAATGAAAGATCACTATGGTCTATTTTATTTGAGAAAGAAAGTGTATTTATATTTCTCGAAACAGTCTTTATGTACACTAGGAACTTCGCATTTACGCTGTACAAGTTCGACATTGTTGCGCTACAGGAGGTTTGCTAGAAAAAGGATCGACGGTACATAACTACGTGTTAGCTATACCAGTTATACTATCTACCAGAGTTGCGACTCAGTTTTGAAACCCGTCTACTCATCTATTTTGGACGAAGTTCACGAAAATACAGAAATTTATATTCTCGATTTGAACAACTAGGTACATTGATTTTTGTGGAATATATTTTCTTGTAACACACTGAACTAAAAGTAATGCTTGTTCGTATGTTGTATATTATATAATATTCTTAGTGTTCCATTGAACAATAAAAGGAAAAGCGTCGAAAGACACTCCAATTTCATGTATCTGCTTTACTTTTATATTTAAACTTCAGTTTCATCGATAAATCAATAAATAGTAGGTAGTTCAAACACCAGGTAGAAGATTTTAAATTCTTCATGTTCCCGATCTTGCAGCCTACTGCTTCATCACTAAGTAATGACCTGAAATATTTATGATCGTCATTTTTTGATCACAACGACAAAATAATTGGAGTGGCATGATTTGTCGATTAAAGGGGATGGGAGTATTTGATTGCGTGTGACATAATAGATGCAAATTCCCCAGCAGACTCCTAGACCGCTCGTTTTCGTCGTTTTTCACCACCATGCAAAATCAATCTCCATCTTTATAGGTATCATTCGATAATTAGCCGATTAATTGTCTGAACAAAAACAATCAACCGAAGCCTGTGCGGTTGGATGCCTTTCGAGGGTACCTGGTTAATTTTGAAACCATCAAATCGCGGTGCCCACTTTTAAATGATCCGAAATTGAGGAAAACCGTCCCAAACGCCCAGTAGTGTAATGTGCGACTTACATATAATAGAGTGGGGTAATCTATTTTGAATGAACGACCACACGTGCGGAAAACGTCGGGCTACGGCTGAATTTCACACGTAACAGTCAACGGTCCACGATGCGGTAAGGGCGATGCTCAATGAGTGCAGTTTTGTGCGTCGTTTTGGTTTGATTATTAGTTTTTATTAGTTGGTATACGTAATATGAATGGTGGCAGTTAGCATAGTCGGCGGTTTCGATTTTTCATATGCGGTGGAATAGATTATTTGATGCCGGCTAAAGCTTGGAAAATCAGTCCCATTTTTAACAACATCATAAATAAAAACTGCTTGTGATTTATTCACACAGGAATTGAAACACCAACCTGTGATGCTGATTTTCAACGATGATGTCCGATGCTTATCACACAGAGTAAAGACCCTTAAAACTTGCACATTAATATGCAATGTGCATGAGGCTTATAAGGTTGTTGATTACAAAGTAACTCCATGGTAACGAACAGCCAACGCTTGGGTTGCGCTTCATAGTTAATAGGTAGGAAAGAAAAGTTATTCACTACATACCATATCTGTCTAAAGGGTAATGCATGACGCATTTTTTTGTACACTACCGGTCGAAAAAATCCAAACTTTTAGAGACCTGAACTTTGAGGCATCAGATAGGTTAGTCGGTAAGAGCCCGGTTTACTAAGCTGGGGCACTGGTTCGATTCCCGATTCAGTCGAGGGAATCTTGGAGGCCTGCATTTTTGAGATATCGACTATGATATCGGAGGTCTCAATTAGATAGCTCAGTCGATATGAGAACGGTTAACTACGTCGGAGGCGGTGGATTCGATTCCCGGTCTGGTTGAGGGAATTTTTCAGACAGGAAAGTTACTTAGTTCATGATGTCAGTCACATGTAGGTGGCTTCCAAATTCAAAATTTCTGGGCTTGGTAGTATTTAATCAGAAAATGTATGGAGACTTACCGCTTTCGTTTAACTGTTGAAAAAAAAGCTTTTTATCACCATTATTATTAAATTAGTGAAACTGGACAATTTTCGCGCACCTGTAAATCTACTCGCCTTGCAAATGAATTTATTGCTTTTAAGAATTAGAAGGCTTAATGATTTATCCCGTACTGCAAGATTAATTCTACTTCCATGGGTCGCCTTCTGAACAAAATAGCTAGAACTTGGCCATTGGTTAATTCATAAATCTGTAAGTGCTGTTAGAATAGTTAGTTGATAGAGAATAACTTTTAAATTTGAAGCAATTTTTGATTGTTATGGTTTCTTCACAACTGAAACCTAATGTCCTCATATTTGAAGACGAATAAGTTAAATTTTATTCGAGTTAAAATTTTTATCGCTTTGTGACTTAAAAATATGGAATTTAAATAAATACTAAACAGAAAAAATAATGAATCTTTACAAGTGCTTCAAATTTACCCTCGTTTAATTTCAAACCAAAGGCGGCGTAAACAACGATATTGATTGCAATCTTTCATGCACCAAACAACAATGTTAGCAATGTTACATACAACAGACTAGATTTAGGCGTTGTCTGGCATGAAATGTCCCATTATTTTCTACCAAATTCCCTTTTTGTCCGTTAGATAACGCAGAAGAGTACACGTTTCTTTCAAACTATGCGAGGTAAATCTTCGCCGATATCAATAATTTCTAATTCTAGACTCATTTAATCGGTCCCAAGTGATTGAATTTGGAACATAATATTTCAACGGCCCTTGTACTTTTTGACGTTCCGTGCTGGCGGTAAAGCTGGAAGTGGGTTAGCATTAGGCGATATAGGAAAAATATTGGTTATTCTTGCACTCAAAAATATTGCCAACCCATTTAGATTATTTTATTCTTAATGTTTATAAACACATAAAGAAAATACATTAGATGTTTTAAATCATGTGATCTGAAATGACTTTGTATTTTCGACGTTTTTCGTATATGTACCAAGTTAAAGCGGGGACAAAAAATCGCAGCAAGCGTCGCGGTGGACGGTTCAGTTTTTCGTGAGCTGTCACGTTTTTTCGCTTATAGCAAAGTCATTTATCGTTCGAAAAATTAAAGCTTGTAATATGTTGTAAATCAGTGTGTGTGTTAGGAATAAGGAGACGACGTTATTTGGAAAAAACGACCGCAATTTCGTTCAGCAAAATTGTATAAAATGAGAAGACGTGAAACGGGGTCTCGTGCTATGTAGGTGCGGAGGAAAGTTATATTTTTCCCCGGATTGTGTCGTGCATTTGCTAGTTCCGGGTTCCTGGCGAGCCATTTACAATAAGAAAAGGAGAAGCTCAGTCCGAACTACCAATACAGTTGCCCGTCGGTAACATGCGCCAGGTTCCCCGGAAGAGCAACTATACAAGGGCGTTTGTACTAGTGCATCTGGTAACCTGGCTGTAGTGATGGAATGTAGTTAAGGAGAAGACAAGGGCAGCAATGTCTTTGAACAGATAAGTACCAGCTTTTTTAAATAACTCTGGTGATATGATGGCCTTATAAACGCCATACGAACTTGAAATAACATTCTAGTAAAATGCAACTTAAGCCCACCCCCATCGCCTTAAAACATAAACCTAAGCAGCGTCTGACATGCACGCCCGCAAACGCAGAATGTGTTTGTGTTTGGAGGGGATTATGTTGGGTCCTTTTTCTCTTTTCAGAAAGCGAGTAATGGCGCTATAACCATAAGCCATAAAAGGCTAAGACAAGAGTTAGTGCTCATGTCCCAACCGACAAGCCAGCTCTGGATGCAAGTAGGAAACGCCTGTGTTCCAGCCCAGGAAAACGGACAACAAAGGAGTGCATTAACCTTCTTAGCTTCGTCACTCCCAACGACCTATATACATATGCTTTCTCGCCAACTCCAACTTCCAACTCCAGATGTCTATGAAGGTCGCATGAGTTCTCAGCATCTCTTAAGTAGACATCTAATCAACACTTCCCTCCTATCCCTTGCTGATCATAAGGACCTGGCCAGGTGTTGTGCAAAGAGATCGATGGATGAAGAGCCTGTCACAACCAAGCCTCTTCTGGCGCTTCCATCGTCTCTACAACAGCCAACCCAGGATTATGTATGGTCGAAAATTGCTATGCCATGCTATGCTATGTACCAAGTTAAAGCGGGGGCTTGCAAAATCACAACATTACCAATATTAAACATGATTTTTTTTAGCATACATAGAACTGTTACAAGAAAATCCTACAAATATGTTTCTGAAAAAAGTCAGTGTCAGAGTGTTGAGTTCTGACTGTCCAAGTTCCGTGTGCTCCAGGTTGGACATTTCAACGTATTCTTCTATTCCATTGAAATATACCACCCACACACGTGAGTTGACGACCGATATAAACCTACAGCAAGGATGCTTTTGGGGCCACTAACATGTGTGCGTGGTTAATAGAAAAATACCTTATGCTGCACATCTGAAACACATCTACAGTACATGGAATTACAGGGAAGATTCAATTGAAAGGTTGTCAAAGACAAATGGAGACAAAAAAACAATAAGTAAGGCTTAAATCATCTATGAAATAAAAACAATAAAACAACACTATCAAATACAATGATATTGTGAGTTATGACAAAGTAATAACAAAGTAATAAGTAATAAGACTGAACTGCAAAATCAGACACTAGCCAATAAATCAGATCAGCTCGGATTTCGTAAAATGTCCATTTGCAAACCGGAAATGAAAAATAAATTCAGTAATAAGGGCAAAAGCCTATCACAGATTTCGTTCTTGAATTCATCGGCATCTTCACTGTTGGTTTAAATCGGTCCTCAAACTCGATGTTTTAACATACTTTTGTATTCTGCTGGATTAAACCACCCACACTTGTGAGTGGCACCAACAGCATCCCCACTGTCGGTTTAAACCGGTCCTCAAACTCTATATTTTCAAAGTATTCACATAAACAGAACCTTCTGAGAAACGCAAATAAAGTTTACATATCAAATGAAAAGTATGCGTTGGCACACATAGTGGTTATGTGTACACATAGAAAGTATTTGTGGTTAAAAATAGATATCATTTGTTGATTGCAGAGATCGAAATTCTCACTCAGCTGGGTGCAAACCATGCTCTCTCTCAAGCAGGTTGTCGATGAGTAGCGAACCGTTCACATTTTCATATCTCCTTTTTCGCCGATAATTCATCATCCTCTCTCTTGCATATGCGAAAATATCTCTCTCCACAATTCAACGAACATATTTTCTCATGTCACATTTTTCACTGAAAACATGCTTAGATCGTAAACGAGGAGCAACAACCGAAAATAAGGCCAAGTCGGTGCAGACTGGTACCGCCATGGACCATCATTACAGAAGTATAATGTCAGAATAAAATAAGCATGAAGACGGGTGCATTTTCAGGTGTCAAAAAGTAAGTGAAAAATAATTATCGGCATCTAGGATTCACTGAAAACGAAACATTTTATCAGCTACAAATGCTCACCGAAAATTATAAATCGCCGTTGCTTTTCTTGCGAAAACTGCTGTGAGCGTATAATAGTGTCTCGCTTCTCACTTTATCATTTGTTTCTCCAAGCGGGTGAAAAACGCCGTTTCTCTTCTCAAGTAGGCGAAAATCTCGGTCTCTGGTTGATTGTATTGCAAAAAATCATAGATGGGACACATAGGTATTATCATTTATTTTTTATCAGTCTTGAGTGTTATCATTTTGTGACGAATAAGGTGTTTCGGGTCATATTTACCGGGATTTACATTTCACACAGTCGAACATTTATAAGATCGAATTTAAAGTCCTTGCAGTCAAAATGCTCATTCAAACTTCATGATTTTTTATGAAAAGTCTTTTTCTAGTCTTGGAATGAACCAATGATCATATTGGCCATTCCGGGACAATTCGTATGCCCCGGGGAGCCATTTAGGAGGGGACATATACAGATTTTCACCGAAACGTGCCTGTTGATGGCTCAAACTTTATGATTTTTGTTGAGTAGTCTATTTCTAGCCTTAAAATTGATCAATGCCTAAATTAAAAATTATGAAACATCCTGGATATCCCGGAAGAACCTTTGAGGAGGGGGCAAACACAGATTTTTGCCGAAACATGCCATTCGACGGCTCAAATTTCATGATTTTACATGAATAGTCTTCTTCTAGCCTTAAAATGGAACAATGACAGTTGCCTTTATTTTCATACGAACTAGGATTGGGTGATCTTGGATTGATCTTCACGAGATCGATTCTTTTGATGTCGATTTTGGATTTTTGAAACGTGCTTATAAATAAGTCAAAATAGTAAACAAAGAAAGCTATGTTAATTGGATCCGTTTTACTGATTCTGGAAACTCACGAACCTGATTACTGACCTGGTTACCGAAATTACCGATATCTTCCAAATTTGGTAAACATCACGGTAAAAGAATTCGTGAGATTCCAAAATCAAAGAAAAACTGGTCGAATTATCACAATTCTCTTTGTTTATCATTTTTACTCATTTATAAATTTTGAAATTTGAGCCGTCGAAAGGCATGCTACAGCGAAAATTTGTATATTTGTCCCATCCTCATTGTCATTAAGCCAGCTTGAGACGTCGAAAGGTATGTTTCGGCGAAAAATCGTATTCCCCCCCCTTAAGGGTGCCCTCCGAGGCTTTCGGTTGTCCTGGAATAAGGAGACTATTCATGAATCATCATGAAAATGGAGCCGTCGTAAAGCATGTTTCGATTAAAATTTCGTGGCTCATGGATCGTGACAAAACATGACCTCTTCATGCAAAGATTATTTGTGACCAATCTGATCAAACAGGCCAGTACTCACCAGAAACTGAAAATTGGGACTCTAATAAGCATTTTGACTGCAAAGACTTTAAATTTGGTCATACATAGTTTCCAAAATATTCGTCTTAAATCCGGGTCAATATGACTCGAAACACTTTATTTGTAACTATGATTCCTATGATTCAGGAAAAGTCAAGAAAATTCAAAACGTCTAGATGCTTATTTTAAAAAGTTTTTAAATCAATTCCGGGTCATATTAACCCCGACACCCAGAGAAGGTTAAATCGGTGCCAAAATTTGAATAGGTTTAATATGTATCTCTGTAAACAAAACAAATCGGGATAGTTAAGTATCTTATTCGCTGCCGACGTAGGTTGCATTCAGCACACCGTTTACCAAAGTGAATCCCCCTACAAACCCAACCATTTTAACCAACATCCCAGTGATTTCACGTGGAAGTGCAGTGTTCTCCGCTTCCAATAAAGCGAGTATCACGTCAACATACTCCTGTCCATTCCCTACTTGACTTGCATTCGGACAAGACCGGCGCCGGTATTGCCTTAGTTTGGGATCACCAACTTTTTTCACATTGAGGATGTATGCTAGTCCCAAGCATCATCTTTTGGTTCTCTGTGTAGCTTTTCTGGCTATAACGGAGTAGCAAACTCGGGAGGTCAATCATGTTCATGCTCATAAGTTTATTCGGACTCAAAAATGTACTAAATAGTAGTCATATTCTATTGCTTTTTTTGACTTAAGCTTTGTTTTTGTTTGGGGATCACTCAAATAATAAAACAAAAATGAATCAAATGACAGATGCAACTAAAAGTTTCGAACTCGTTGTTCACACACCCAAAATAAAATTCACATAATCAGTGGAAAATATCCACTAGAAATTCACTTCCCTTTCATGTAATTCAGGAAGTGGAAAATGCATTGCAAAATCAAGTGAATCTTATGTGTCCAGTGAAATGTAAATTATTAGTCAAGTAGAATTTCTTTTCCTATATGATAGTCATGTAAAAGTCACTTATTTTATTATTGGAAAATATCTACATGTGTTTCCAGTAGTAGCTAAGTGAAATATTTTTTCAGTGTATGGAATTATGCCCCCTATTGGGCTTTTTGACGTTTTACCACCTTTCCCTTTCTAGCACATGCAGAGGAATTATGGTTTGTTTGCCTCCAGAAGATTTTCCCTCTTACTTGCACTCCTTTGTTTTAAATGGCGCAGTAGTGTGCGTGCGTTCAAGGTCACTAAGCCTTATTAAGCTTATCATGGCTGGGTATGTTAGAGTGCCTTCTGGAAATGTGATAGTGCGTTTTGTACGAAAACATAATGGGCAGCTGTCAAAAATATTAAAAATGGTAACCCAAATGTTAGGTTATCTGTGAGAAAACAAGCAATTTTTTCACGACGATAGACACGATAGTAAACGTGCGTTAAACGTCACTAAGCTTAATTTAACTTATGCATCGTGTATCGCCTGTCACAGCACATGTCACAGGTAACCGACTGCGAAATATTTCGTGTTGTTGTTACTAAACTTGAGAATGTCTGGAGATTTTTCGTGTTTGCTTGATTGTTAAAAAATGAAGGTATGTATTAACATGAACAAACACTTTAATTTTTTTAATCAGGAAAATCGGATGGTTCTGCGCACCCAACTAACCTGATGAATAAATTCATTGTTTTTGAAAACTTGAAATTAATTATTGTTCTATAAATAAATTGTTCTAAGTAAACTAAATTAAGGTTTCCGAAGGTTTACTTTAGAGTTGAGAAGCACCTATATTTTAGTAGTTGTGCAATGGTGTTTGCTCCATTTTTCGAAATCTGGATGCAAAAACGCCTAACTAGCGTTAAAAGAACTGAATTGATGGATACAAAAGTCATTATGACTGCTGAACGCATAGCTAATGTAGTTGGTAGCAAATTAAACTTCAAAAAAGTACTTATACTACCAAATTCAAAAAACGGCGAAATTAAAATCCTCTAAATAGTAATTTGAACTAAATCAATCCGAATCATCAGCACACAAATAATTTTGAATTGTGCTCTATTCAATATTGCTCACAACATTGTATACAATCATAGTGCAACGTTTACGCTTAATATTCTCCCGCAATGCTCATGAAACTACAACACCTGCATTTCACTGCATCCGTAGGTAACTATGTTTTGTACGTTTTGAACTAGAGGGAAAGACCCAAGTTTTCGTAGATAAAATGCCATGCATCCCGTATCTAAACCAGGCAACCTTCAAACACAACAACGCAATCTTAACAAAAACTGTTAAGATTTTGTGATTTATGTCCAAGCCTATCGAAGCAGTCCATGTTTGGACTCTCCCACCTGTCAAATATATTCACATTTTAAAACAGATACAAATCATAATGCTTTGTCTACGCTCATCATAATTAGTATTGAATGTGGGTGAAAAATTATTCAACCCCACATCCAGTCGAAACTGCGGAGTGCCAGTAATGAGTGGTTGAACGGTCAAACACTTCAGCGCACACCCACGCTCTATCGCGGTCAGTCTCGTGCCAGCACACATGCTTGGACTTGGCATGGATTTGGTTAGGCAGTGGCAGACAAATAATAACAGTACTTTTGTCCCAGTCCCAGTGAGTCAAACTCAAGGCGAAACAAAGCGCGAAACAACAACAAAAAAATGGTGAAAACGCCTCTGATCAGGTTTGGTAAAATCACACCATTGCTGATAATGAGTTTGCGTGTGCAAATTTGTTTTCGAGTTAGGTATCAACGTGTTCGAATCGAGAGTGCAGAAGATTATGTAAATTTTATTGAGGCGAAATAGATCATTTGAAATGCGTTTGTGTGTGGATGAATGAGACCAATTTGTACTCTCGTTTGTGGTCTCTTTGCTTTTGCCGATGCTGTGGAAAAGATATTGTTTATGAAGTTTGAAGAACCCTTATGATTACCGGCAAACGACATAGACAGAAAGGGAAAACTAATTTGCATATTTTTTTGCAGGTTGCATTCCGTATAAGAGTGGTTTTACGTATGCAACGCTATTAAAATCCATGTAAGCCTGATCAGAAATAGATTACAACATGTAATTATTTATCTCACAAAAGTGTGTGAAAAAGAAAACTCGTGGTACTTTCAATCATTTAAATTCACACTGCTGCTACACAGGTTTGACGAACTTGATTCCGAAGCACGTAGTGAATAAAATGGCCATTTTCAAGTAACATTACTGGACAACAGTTTCTAATGGTGCAATGGAGTTGGTGAGTCATTGCTTCTTCGGAATCCTCTAACAGATTGAAGGAAAGACTGTGGATAATGTTAAATGATATATCTTCTGTGTACGAATTGTTTTTTTCTAATCACGTTTTTTGATGAAGTTATATTATTTTTCATATCTTACATTTCCTTAAGACATTTTGTTTAGGAACCGTATCGATCGCAGGAGGTACCTGGATACGGTGACTGGATCGCAGATTAGACGAAGACAGCTGTTATGTGGACGATGAGGAAGGACCCTATTCAAGAAGTTGTGTCCGAGGCGAGTTAAGGCTTCGAGATCGACAAAATAAAGGGAGTCTTCGCGTGTAGCTGCTACGACCCCCTCCCCTGCAATCGACAATAGAACAGTTTAAGGGGGGATATACAGTTAGAAAGGGAAAAAAAAACTCAATTTTGAACAAATAATTTTAAGGGAAAGTTCCTACTCAAATCAATCAAAACTTTTTTTCAATTATCAGTGTATCCATGTAAGGGGTGTATCGAAAATAAGCTATCCACAAACTTTCTTTCAGATTATGTTGATAACCGATATTTTATTCATACAAAAAATTGATCCTTTATTGTACGAGGTTAAACTTGAACATAATGTAGACCGAATGAAATTTAAGTTATTCCTTCACGAATTTTCGAACTTTGGATCGAATGCTCTTCATCAAGTTCCGGACAAGTGTTGCATCGCATTTTTTGGACGCTTGAGCCCAAATTTTTTTGAACTCCTGCATGTTCCCAGCTGCCTTATCAGTCTTCTTGAAGACCCTCTTCACGATTGCCCAGTAACGTTCAATGGGTCGAAGCTGAGGGCAATTTGGTGGATTGATATTTTTCTCAACGAAATCTATACCCTTTTCCGCAAGCCAATTGAGAGTGGTTTTGGCATAGTGAGCCGACGCTAAATCCGGCCAAAACAGTGGAGGTGTAATATGCTTCTTATATAAAGGCAACAATCTCTTCTGGAGACACTCAGAGCGATAGATTTCCGCATTTATAGTTCCGGTAGTGTAAAAAATGGTTGACTTCAAACCACAGGAACATATTGCATGCCATACCAGTACCTTTCGACCGAATTTCTCCACTTGAATCTACCTGTCCGCATCGCTCACATCCTCCCCAACGACGGCAGTAAAGTATTGTGGACCTGGAAGGGTTTTTGAGTCCTCCTTTACATAGGTCTCATCGTCCATCAAAACGCATGCATCCGGACGCTGCAAAAGACGCGAATACAATTTCCGGGCCCTTGTTGCTGCTCGCTTCTTCTGTTCTACACTTTATTTCGAGATTTTCTGCTTCTTGTAGGTCTTCAGGTGGTTTCGCCTCTTGATACGCTGTATCATTCCGACACTTGTTCCTGCTTTTTTGGCCAAATCACGTATTGACATTGATTTGTTCTTCATGATTAGAGATACGACTTTCTGCTCCAGTTTCGGGTTGGAAGAACCGGGTTTTCTGCCTCTTCCTGGTAGCTCATCCAAAAAATAGTGTTCCCCAAACTTATTAATGAAGGTTTTAACACTCGCATGATGAATTCCAAACCGCTCCAATTTTCGCATAGTAATACCCTTCTCACTTAACCATGTGTCCGGAACCTTAATTTTCACTTCCTTTTCAATACGCGACATTTTGAAAACGCAGAATTTGAACCGCACAAACAAGTAAACAAAAGAAAGCTGACAGTCAAACGCACAGCATGCAGTGTTCAGAGCATAAAAAAACCATCACAAATACATGCGTACAACGCAAATGTATGTGGATAGCTTATATTCGATACACTCCTTAGTATACAAAAATATTGTTTTCAATTTTTTTTTCAACAAAATGGCGGCCGTTAGAGTGCGTTTAAAAAGTCGTTGCATTTAGCTTGTGCCGGCTCTCCTGGTCGCAGTTTGGATCTGAAACCTGCTAATTCAAAACATACATTAATTACATTTACAGTTAGTAGATTACTTTAAAAAAAAGATTAAAAAAAAATTTTGCTCTTTTGGCGTAACTTAAAAAAAAACATATTTTTTCGGCCATTTTATCACATTTTTCCATATATAATAACAAAATACAACAATGATTTTGAATTCATATAGAAGGTAATACTATAATAAAGCAATCCTATAAGTTTCAGTTGTATCGAATAATTAGTTTTCGAGTTATTATCGGCATAAACTCCGAAAATGCTGTTTTGAGAAAAACGCGTTGAAAGTTTTGATTATCGGTCTGCGCGCAAAAAAGTCGTCTTCGAAAAACGATAAAACAAAACACTTGGAGTTCGAATTTCGAAAAAGAGGTTTCAGGAGCGTATTCTACGGGAAATTTACTAACTTTTTATGCCAACAAATTGAATTTTTTAGTCATTCACACTGTATATCCCCCTTAATCAGATGCTGGATGAGCTAACGGACTACCGACTGAAGACCAATTGTAATCTGCAGCAACGTCAATGCTTGATCGGTTGGAATGGGGCAGCCGTTCCATCAACCCAAGAGGTCGTAGTCTACTGGAAGCCCTGGCAAAGCTGAACGTAGATTTGGCTAACGAAGGAACCAGTAGCACCAACCGTAGAGATGGTCGGGAAACGATAATCGGTATCACTTTCTGTAGGCCCTACTCTCATAGCGATCATCAAGAGGTCCGGTACAGTATTGGTAAACGGACGCAAAGTACACAGAGTCGAAGGCAACCTCGTGAGCAAAAGTGAAAGACAAAGCAGTTAAACAAAGAGCTTTTTATTGAAGCCCTCTGAAGAGAAGAACTGGCACTGAATTTGAGTTCAGTTGAGTTACCACATTACGAGTCAACGGTTTAGCTACCAACACCAACACGTGTGGCCAGAAAGGCGAGAAGAGACTAAACATTACCAATGAAGCGACCAAGTAAATGGAAGTGAAAAAACCGCTCGGTTCAGATGGTATTTCCAACGTGGCGTTGAAATCAACTATAGAGGCTTATCTGGATATGTTCAGGACGTCACCGCAGAACTGTTTAGATGAAGGCCATTGTCCGCCCCAGTGGAAAAGGCTAAAACCGGTACTGCTACCAAAACCGCACAGAGAAAATAATTTCACAAGCGCGTTAAATTTCCCCTTGTTTAATTACGCTAAAGGAAGCGTAAACAACGAAATTTGTTTGCAATCTTTCATGCGCCATACAACATTGTTTGCAATCTTTCCTACAACAGGCTACATTCAGGCGATAACTGGTCAAAATTTACATGAAATGTCCCATTATTTTCTGGCAAATCTACAATTCCCTTTATGTGCATTAGATTACGCAGAAAATTTAATGATTCTTTTTATCTGTGCGGGTAAGCCTGCTTCAAAAAATACCTGCGCAGGTTCGGACACGTCAGATTGCCTGAGTGCGGGGATGTAGAGGAAACGCTGGGACATTTTTGAGTGTTCCCGTTTTGAAACGGAGCGTAGAGAAATGAAGACTGACAGCGGTGCAGACTTTAATGTCGTGGACAGGATGCAGAAAAAATAATTAATTTTAACACGCGCGTAAAATTTCTCCTCGTTTAGTTCCAAGACGAAGGAGGCGTAAACAACGAAATTGTTTGCAATCTTTCATGCGCCATACAACAATGTTTGCAATCGTTTATATAACAGGCTTGATTCACGCGTTATGTGGTTTAAATTTACATGAAATATTCCATAATTTTATACCAAATCTAGCCTTCCTTTTACGTGGATTAGATAAATTCAATGTTTTTTTTATATATGTAGTGACAAAAGTATATAGAACGCGGTGGTTAAGATAATGTCGTTTCTCCAACGGAAATGGAGAGCTAGGAAGAGACAGGTCCTACCAAAGTTGCAGGACCGACCTTGGCACCAGACCGACCGAAATCAAGGCATCGTTTTTGGGAGAATCTCCCCTGTCAGTAAAGATCTCCATCAGAGTAGACTAGATCCACCGCCGGGGACTTAATCGAGTAGATCGCGAGGTATCACCGGATAATGGTCATCGGTAAGCCTGTTAACTGAATGTTAGCCTCAATTCAGAATCGCAGGACCGATTTCGGCACCTGCCTGGATTGCATCGGTTATGGAGTATCCTCCACCGCCAGGGAACTCTTTGTCGGAGTAGTGTGGATCAACTGTCGTAGACTATCTGATCAGAGTGCAAAAAGCTGGAGGGAGAAGTTCTCAGTGCAAAGTAAAGGACTACCTACCATAGTCAAGCAACATGAGAAGTGTCAGGTGTCGAAGATAGTCTAATAGGTGCCCTAAAGGATGGAGCGGGCAAAACTTGGTCGAATTAAATATAATATTGTTTTTTTTTAATCGTATATTTAAAAAAACTTGTACACCCCTCATATTGAAGGTGTATGCGTACGGAATATTGGGTCTATTTTGGTGTTGCTGTTTTCTATTCAGTTGTCAAAATTGCGTCGAAGAAAGACGAGCAGCGTATCAAAATTCTGCACGCGCATAAATGGTGTTTCGATCAAAATTTGGACGCATTTTCTGTCATCGTGCATCAAAAATTTTGCACACTCCTTATTTTGAAGATGTGTGCGTGTAGCATCATGCCTTTATTTTGATTTTGAGATTAGCACTTCAGATATCAAATGTCGTTGAAGGAAGAGAAGCAACGCATCAAAATTTTGCAAACGCATGGCGGAAATCCAAACTACTCTCACGCCGATATTATTGAATCAACTATTGCCTAAATCAACTATTGCCAACGTATAGTATTGAAAGTGTTCAGTGGAGATTTGTCGACAGCCAGAAAAACTGGATCGAGGGGAAATCGAAAGTCGGAGGCCACAGCGACGACAAAAAGAATTGCCCGCTGTTTCGAGTGGAACCCCAACCTCTCCGTCCGAGATGTCGTGGTACAGGACGATGAAACTTACGTCAAGGTAGACTTCAAACAGTTTCATGGACAGGAATTTTATACGGCAAATGAATGGGAAAAGTTGGCAGGTATTTCCAAGTACATTAAACTGTCAAAGTTCGCGAAAAAATATCAGGTGTGACAGGCCATCTGTACCTGTGGCTTGAAGAGCAACGTTTCACTGGAACCGTGAACCAGGTAATTTATCTGAGCGAGTGCCTACAAAAACGTCTACTGCCTTTGCTGAAGTGACACAATTGTTCCGTTCTATTTTGGCCGGATTTGGTATCTTGCCATTACGGAAAAAAGGCCATGGGGTGGTATGCTGCCAACAACGTTCAAGTGGTACCCAAGACAAGAACCCTCCCAACACGTCAGAGCTCCACCCAATTGAACAATGTTGGGCCATCGTCAAGCGGAACTTTAAGAAGACTCAAAATGCTGTTGTGAGCGAGAAACAGTTCAAGGCAGACTGGCATTATGCGACGAATAAAGCGGACAAGGAGATTTGACAAAATCTTATGGCAGGTGTTAAACGAAAGACCCGGCAATTCGCATTCCTGTATTCCATATTAACTGAACTTTAAAAAGAAACAGAATTTGACTTATTAATAAAAACTTTGATCGACTTACACACATTACTGTTAGACCAAATTTTGATTGGAACATCCTTTATGCAAAATCAAAATTATTCCCAACCGACTTGGCAAAATCCCTTAATATTACTGAATCAACAGTGATGAATGTTATAAAAGTGTTTGGAGAACGTCTGACGACTGTCAGGAAACCGAAATTTGGAGGAAATCGAAACCAGGAAGCCGCAGCGACCGGAAGAATAGTGGCCAGCTTTTTCAAACGCAATTCCAGCCATTCCATCAGAGATATCGGAAACGAATTGGGAAAGTCCCACGCAATAGTGCAAAGAGTAAAGAAACGAGCTGGACTGTCAACTTATAAGGGTATAGTGACACCAAATTTAGATGATAAGCAAAAGACAACAACCAAAGGTAGAGCGCGTAAGTTGTACACGAGTTTGTCGACCAAGCTCGAAAAAACATACGTCAAGGCTGATTTCAAGCAGCTCCCAGGTCAAGACTTTTATAAGGCTACCGGAAAAGGAAAGGTTCAATATAAGTTTAAGCAGAAGGGTTTGACAGGCGATTTGGACTTGTGGGCTAAACAGCGTATGTTTCGTAACAACTGGCACTGTCAACCAAGATATTTATGGAAAGGAATGCTTGCAGAAACGCTTATTGCCTTTCTTGAAGAAAAAATAGTTGTTTCGTGCTGTTTTGACCAGACCTTGCTCCTTGCCACTACGGAAAAATGACTCAGGAATCAGGTATACAGCCAATAGTAGGGGAAGACCCCTTCAAACTCGCTGAAACTGCGCCCAATTGAAAAATATTGGGCAATCGTAAAGAGAAACCTGAAGAGAACTCTAAAAACAGATGGAAATGAAAAACAGTTCTAGGCCAATTGGCGTTCAACATCAAATAAGGTGAATATAAAAACGGTACAAAATTTGATGGAAGGTGTGAAATATTAAGCCCGACAGTTCGCATTTGGAAAATCGGAAGCCTAATCAAATAATTATCCTGCGTTTTGTAGAGGATGAATTTCAAAAAGAAATAAAGATTGATCATTCTTAAATTAACTAATAAGTGTGCACTTGATCATGTTTGACCAATTGCTGACCGTTGCACCTTTTTGCTAAGGTTTAGCTCTGCTGTGGAAGATACCGGAAGCTAAATGTTCGGTTGAGTCAACAACCTAAATTACGCTGTTGTGGCAGTCGACGACCCATTACATGCACTAATTCTTACTTCAGTGTATTTCAATACTCTGATTTCAAAACACCAGATCGTTCATTAAAACTGGAGTTGGTGGCAATCGTTGAACAGTCAAAGTAATTGCCATCCACCACGTCTGGAGAATGTTGTATCACGTTTAGAGTATGGGTGTGTAAAAATGCATGAGATTTAAGGATTACTGAGGTGTCTTTTGTAGGCATGCCTCAACTTCTGCCTAGTGGATTCAACTAAGCTTTCCTACACGGATTTAACTTCTTGAGCCCATTGCTTTACGCAGTAATTAAATCCTTCCGGAAAAACGCTGTCTTCAGTGATTGCAGAGTGCAGGTCTCCGGTATGGTATGGTAGAAATCTCACAGTAGAGTGACGCAACAAAACGATACCAACAGCTTGGAACTGCAAGATGACCGCGCAGGAGAGAAAAAAGTGCCCCGTTCGGACTCCACAGATGCGTAGAGATTATCCAGCGACGAATCTAGTAAAATTCTTCGATTTTCATCCAAAGTACGGCGAAATCGCTGAAAAATTTCAAAATCTTCACGTTGGAGCCATACGGTGAACCAACGATTTGAAGCTTCAGTCTCTGTATAAACTGTGCAAGAGTCGCTACTTGGATGAGCACCATGAAAGACAAACCGAGATTGAGATAAGCTATAGTTCTCTGAACTGATTACCGCTCATCCAAGAGGCCGCTATCGGTCATGGTCTGTCACCGAATGGAAGAGCTTTCATAATCGAGTAGCATCACCAACCACCAAGGCGATCGGCAGTTGCTTCCTACTTCTTCCAAAATCGTTTAAGTATTTCAAGGAGTCATCATCCCGCTTCTGTCATGGTTTGGGACTGGAGTAATCATTCTCGGCATTGCCCTCTGATCTTCATCGCCAAGGGAGGTGAAAGTGAATCAAGCGAAGTATTTCACACAATACATATTGGTTTTTAATCCAACAGCAAAGGCGTCATTTAAACACCATGTTGTTGTTTGCATCATGTTCGGACACCCGTGTGCTTGCTAATGCGTTTTATTCGTAGTGATTGAGATTTGAGGAATAATTCTACATCGTTTAAGTCTAATATAGTGTTTGAGAACAAATCAACCAAGCACTTAGATGCCTGTATCTGTATAAAAGCAGATTCAGGAATATGTCGAGTTGTACTAAAAATACTGTTCATTGGATCTTTCTCAAATTAGATAGATTAAAGTTGTCGGGTTGATAGTGAGGCACCGTACAGTCGATTTTCGATTTCCAAAAATCTAATTCTGGAAATGATTTATCCTGGTAGTTCCTCGATGAGTTTGTGTTGGAGTATTCGGTACAGTACTATTGTTAAAATGGGATGATAATGACTCTTCATTTGACAAAACGTAAACTTGGGCTGGTCGCTCGCTTAACATTTTGAAACATTTGAAATTTGAAACTCATTCTACGGTGTCTATTTGGATCAATCTTGGCTAAAACAGTATGAATTTGTAGCTCGGCCTCACATCGCCCAGGCCTTCCAGAGAAGCAACCGCGTTATCTCACAAAGAGCAAGCCGATGGTGAAGGATCGAGCAACGAAGATGGAAGGCCTTTTCAAAATGTGCCGCCGAGAAGTTCAGTCGTTCCGGCTGGCTTGCAACTCGATCGGACGACGTGAATCCAGCCTTTTCTACCGTTAAGGCAATTACGCATATCTCCAACGTAGCCCAAGGCCGATTGATATACAACTCACCGGCTACGTATAGTTATAGGAGCGAATGTGAAAGGACAGGTCCATTTCGATTTTCAGTGGCCGCACCATTTTTCGACTGTGGCGTGGGTCAAGGCTGGGCAGGTATTTACTTTTTTCTAGCCTCCGTCGGCGAGAGCCCCTTTGGACACACATCCAACGCACCTTTTATTTTCGGATTTGATTCGTTTGCGAGAAGCTCCGTTTGCGTTTTATGCGACAGATACCTATCATTCCCACTGTGCTCCATTTGATCTACATAGTCACACACATTCGAAACCGGTTTGCTAATTGAACAGTAATTTATTCCACACCACCTTTGGACCTTTTTCAACTTTGTTGTACGTCAACAATAGAAATATGGCGAAAGGAAACCTCTGTGTTCTCAGTTTGAGCAGCGAAATCAATTCAGACCAACAATTTAATGGTGATTTGTGTGAGTGTATGTGTATGTGAGCAATATATGAGGTTATTATCGGCAGTTATAGTTAGAATGGCGAGCTATTTCCACCTATAGCGATCCTAGGCGCTAAGGTCATGCTGAACGAGATGACGAAGAAGTGGGTTTACACAATAAAGGAGACGCTGATCAGACAATTTCCGTCTATTTTTAAATTATAAGAACAATTGGGTTGCAAATTGGAACCCATTACCTGAGCAGGCTCAGTGTCGAAATTAATGAAGAATGATTGAACAAATGGAATAGTTCCGGCTTGGTTTGTTAAACAAATCATCTTACCTTCCGCCATAGATGTCCTGAGTTAGTGGGGTGCTCTCATCGTCTGTGAAGTTGTCATCGCTCTCGTTCTGTGGTGCCAGAGGTCGATGTCTGATAGCAGACATCCTCCCGGCGGATGCCTCTGCAAAGATTGAAGGAATAATACAAGACAAGCATAAGTGGATGTGGAATTAATGCGATCTGGCGAAGAATTGGCGGAAGTATCGCATGATCAACGTCGGTGTCGTTAGCTTGCGGATGGTAGAATGAGACGCAAGATCGAAATGTGGTTTGGTTAGTGGCATTTAGAAGCGATTTTCTGTTCGCACAAAGATTCTGGTCATTCAAGTTATGGTGGGTAGAATAATGTTGATATTAATAGCTCAGGCTGTTGAGAAGGTGGATTTTTGCAGTTTTCTTCACCGCTACAGATTATAGTCATACTGAATTATAATAAATTTATACTTCATAGAAGGCCCTTTTTTCGACGAAATAGCATTTATTTTAGATTTGATCTCTAAATCAAGAGACTCACATATTTTCGTAATAATGTTTGTGTAGGTTTGTTAACAAATAAAACAGGATTTTTAATACTGGGAACGGTATGAATAAAATGGGTCTTTTGCTTGAATTAATTTTACAGATGAGAGGTTATTGTTGTTTTCAAGGATGTCCATTTTCTTGTGGGGATCGTGCTTTGGTTTTATTATTTTGTACGTCACTTTTACTTTACGGTTTGGTCTTTATTATGAAGGAATTCAATGCTTGATAAAATAAACTCGGTATGCCTTCTAACCTGCCTTTGATAGTTTTTCTTTGTATGCGAGTAACCCTTCTTATAGTCTTATACAGGCCTATTTTGCGAATCGAGTGAGCTCACTCGTTGTCATTTACGAGATGTAACTTGTCGAATGAAGAGTCACGTCAGTTCATTAGACTAGTCTCTTCTCACAGAATAGACCATATAGTCTAATATTTCGACCATTACCTACAACCATAACCATAACCATCTGAGTAGCAACGAATTTTTTTTATTGTTAGATAGAGGGTGCTTGTGTCCCTCAATATTCCTGACCCAGCAGTGACTTGAAAACCAAGCAGTTCGGCTATATGTGGACGAATTAACATGCGCTATAAAATATTGACATTCGAGAAGTTAGAAATATCCCAACGCGTCCGGCAAGACATCATATTGAGTCGATTTCAAAAAGCGAGATGTGACAATCCGTATAGTGAGCTGAAATTGAGGTAAATTGTATTCGGTTGATTTCTTTTCCAGTCATATTCTATATCTAAGAGCCGCCGAGGCTTAAAAGCTCAATAATGAAACTATCGAGCTATCTCTCTGTTTTGTATCTATTATTGGTGGTATGAAATATAAATGTATAATTATAAAGAATTTTCAAACTCATCAATCGCATTTCGAATGTCTATGAAGGATGTTTGTAGAGGTGGGCAAAATGGCTCACTATAGCGAGCGGCTCTGAGCAGTTCCGCTCATTGAAGTGAGCTAGTTCTTCAGAACCGTTCAGTGACATAAAAAGTCACTTTTTGAATGACATAATTAATGGACGTTCCCTATGAGCGTTCCATAAAGGACTGATATGGCTAAAACGATGTCAAGTTTGTAGTCATAGTAATGAACCAATTGCCGGAAAAAAGGCCCATCGAAAATGTTTGGGCTTTGATAAAAGCAACTATTGGAATAAGCGTTCAAAAGACGCTGGCGTCAACAAATTCCCTGGGCACTGGCAAAACCTTGAGGTAGTTTACCAGGTTCCAGGGCTGGTCTGGTTCTTTACCATTTTGGTCTGGTCTTTACCATTTTCTGCAGTGGAAATTCAGCCCAAAAGTGCTTCTGAAAATCCTCTAGTACTTCTTATCGATAAACAATATAGTTTTGAGATGGTGATCAATGGTCAAGTACAGTATTTGCAAATAGTATAAATGCTGCATTTGATCATATAGAATCAGTTGAAGAAGCTCGAATAGTTTCAAATCATGATTCATTATTCATATTAATCGAAAATGTAGGTTTTATGCATCAATTAATTGATTCCTTTTGTGGTTTGCTTTCAACAACAAATAGGAATAATTAAAAATAAAAATTAATAAAAAGTACGAAATCCGAAATGAGATGAGATACATTTACAATCCACACAGTAACGCACTTATTTTTTGTTACTCCAAAAATAAAAATACAAAAGCAAATCAATTATTTTTTGGCGTTTCGATTACTCTTACAGGTAACCAATAAACATCAGCATATGCAGGAAATCAACCCTTAATCTACATATCAGATGCGGCAAACATTATTTAAGCATTATATCTGCATCTTGAATGCTATCTGTTGTAAAGTTGAATTTCAAATGCTATTTTAATGCATGTAGTCTGGCATAAGCATTTCGAGTGCAAAATAGCATTCACGTAGCATTGCAGTATCATGCTCGATAGTCTGTCGTAAAGACGCTTTGGAACTGTTTTTTCGTTACCTGGGTAATTTACACCATATTTGGAACTCGATAAGGTAATGATCTTTACCAATGCAAAGTTATGCGTTAAATTCAATGCCGTGGTCAGAAAAAAAGTAGGACCGTTTTTGAGGTATAAAAATCTTGATTTAGTACTTAGGATCTTGGACAAAAGTACGTTTACTAAAAGGTAAATATCTTTGGTTGTAGTGCACCAATTTTTCATGAAAATGGAGCTAATGAAATTTGCTTTCGTTTACTCAAACATTATGTTCTCATTAAAAATTTTTTTTTGCAGTTACTGAAAAGTTTAATGCATTTCTGTCCGTTTTGTCATGCAACGGATTGTTATTTCTGCTTAACAAAAGGTTAAGCAACAAGGACGTCACAAAGCAGTAGAGTATTCACAGAGTGGCTTCTATGAGCAAAACCTATTCCACATTCAAGTTCAGTCCCGTGTCGGCAACGAACGCCCTTTGTTGAATCAACCGTTGCAAAAAGCGAGGAGGAATTCGAGGTTGAATTGGAAAGAAACCCAAAATCGTTTACACAATCCGAATTTAATGATTTGATGCGAGACCTCGACTTAACGAAGGGGAAATACAACATGCTGAGCAAGGAAGTCAACATTTCTTGTCACAGAAATGGTTACAAGAAATTTGATAAATATTATTCTACAAAGGACAAAGCATGCTGTTGCCATGTCGTAAATTGCTTGTTTGAAGCAGCAAGTTGAGTATGAAAGCCGTTCTACCGCATCAAGAAAATTAGAATCCTTCTATTCCATTAGCTCAAGCCGTTAATATGAAGGAGACGTATGAATCAGTTTCTTTTTTGCTCAATTTGATAAATTACAATCAACACGATTGGAAAATTTGTTCCGATCTTAAAACTGTTGCCATGTTCACTGGACTGCAACAGGTATACACAAAACATATTTGTTTATTGTGCAAATGGGACAGTGGAGCTCGTAATAGACGTGGCTGGATAGCTCAGTGGTTATCCGTTCTGCTTACTGAGTAGATGGTCGGGAGTTCAATCCCAGGCCCGTCCCCTTCCTTGTTATTTGTCACTTGCCTCTTTATATCACCAATAGATTTAAAATAAAAAGCAGTCTACTGCGCTTTCATTGATCGCATCGCTTACCACAGTGAATCCATGATCTAAAAATAAACCTGCCTCACTAACACAAAAACTATCCTTCCCTTTACAATTTTGGAGACGCAGAGGTAAACACGGTCTCTAACCAACGATTGTTAAACTAATCATCCTTCCCCTCTCCCCAAAGACCGTGAGGACGTGGCCGGCGCCGGTACTGATCTATAAATAGAATGAACTAGTGAACTTGTACATTGAAGATGTAAAGCTACTCCCGAGCTCCATCTATGTGGTTCTCTGTGCAATTACACTAGTTCTGATTGGTAACGGAGTAGCAACTACGATACGCACGGTCTTTAAAAAAAATGGGACAGTGGAGCTCGTAAGGAACACTACGTCCGAAAAAATTGGCCAAAACGGGATAATTTCACAGTTGGTAAAGAAATCGATAAAAATGATCCCCTCGTGGAAAATGAACGCAATACTTCCACCACTACCTATAAAGCTTGGGCTATTCAAAAAGTTCGTCAAAGCGTTGCAAAAAGAAGGGCTTGGATTCCAGTACTTGAAAGCAGTATTTACAAATTTATCTGACACGAAAATAAAGGAAGATGTATTTGTTGGCGCAAAAATCAATAAACTTCCCAATGATTCTGCATTCAATATAGTTTTGACACCAAATGAGGAAGAAGCGTGGAAATCGTTCCAGCGTCTTGTCACAAACTTTTTGGGAAATTTCAGATGTCCAAATTCTGAGTAAATCTTCAATGGAATATCCCAAAGTTATGAGACAATAGGTATAAATTAAAAATAGCTTGTTTGTAACTAATGAAATAACTATTATCATATTCTTTTATTTCACCGAACACAGGTGTGAATATTTTTTTGAAGTTAAATTTCCTCTATTCTCATTATGATTTTTTTCCGGAAAATCTTGGTGACGAAAGTGATGAGCCTCGAAGACTAAGTTATTTGATTCTCAACCATTTCTAATAATACCCGATTTTTTTTTGTATCAACTCCGTTAGGGCCTGTTCATAAACCACGTAGACTCATTTTTGAACATCTCAACCCCCCCCCTCCTTCGTAGACTTTCCTCTATATATATTTTTTAATTTTTGTATGGAGCGTAGACTTTTGCCAAACCCCCCCTCCCCTCAGAAAAGTCTACGTGGTTTATGAATAGCCCCTTATCAATCCTGATGTGTTTCAATTAAATTGATTGGCAGAGAAAAGAAGTTCTGATGAAAACTTTACATGCGATGTTTGGATGCTTTCAACGACACCTAGTAAGGGAACTTTAAAGCTGTTGTATTTCAGCAACATTTTTAAGTGTTTTACAAAAATACTCAAAACTTCGAAAATTTTCAATCAATTCCATCCATTAAAAGCTCATTTTCTTTGGTTTTTTATTGGTTTTGATAACCATAGGATCCAATCTTAGTATGAATTTTGGAACAGTGTTATCTTATTAAAATGTTGATTAAAACGAGTTTCTTATGGAAAATTTGCAGAAAAATTTAAAAAAAATGCAATAAACTTTTCAATAACTCAAACATCAATTTTTTAATCAAGACATAAAATTTGAGTGAACGATAAAAATGTATTTTGCTTCATTTTCATAAAAAAAATATTTAAAATTGGTAGACTAAATTCAAAGGTATTGAGCTTTTAGTAAACGTACCTTGGTCCAAAATTCAAAAAATCAAATCAAATCAATTGAACTCAGCGCAGGACTTTGCATTAGAAACGTTGGTCAAACATTAAAGTTCACACTTTATATTTCGTTTTGTTAACTTGTGTTATCTATTGTTCCATAGCACGAGTGATCAAATGAGCACAGAAATATAAACAAACGGGTTTGGGGTGTCAGTGTTGAGGATCATAATTAATTATGATCAATACTATTGGTTCTCATTAGTCACCGTGCCATCATTGCTTGGGACAAGTGAATTACTATCCCATTCTGTGAGTAACCCCAATAGCATCCTTACTGTTGGTTTAAATAGGTCTTAAACGGCTCTCAAACGTTAATATTACCCAAGCAACCAAAAGTTTGAATTTCACTTGCGATGAAAACTCAGTAGTTCAAATTTAGTTGAAATTTTGTTCCATGGAACTTTTTTGCTGAATTACAAGACATATCTTTCATCATATCATATCATATCTTTCATTCTAGCAAACATTACTATACACTCTTGGTGCCTCATGGTGATGAGCGAACATCTCTTTTTACATCATAATCGTTACTCCACGCCCGGAGAATATAAAACATAACAATTCAGCGATTCCACGGGAAAAGAATAGAGTTGAAAAAAAAAGTTGTCCGATTTTGCTCAAAATCGCTTGGTATGTTCTTCATTGAAAATAATAAGACCCGTATTTTTTTATTTTTTTATTTGGGTGACCATGTTCGAGATAGGGTTACCAGAAAAATCGACATTTTTCGAAATTTTTTATTTTTGAAAAATCATAACTTCTGAACCGCTAGATCGATTTTAAATATTTTTTTATAAATTGAAAGATTATTACTTTTTGTTTTTATTAAAAATATTTGTTAAAATAATTAATGTACTCAAATTTGCTAAAATGGTCAATATATTTGTTTTTTATGATTTTCAAAATGTTGGACCACAACGACTATTTATTTTTATATTTTTTAATTAAAATTCAAACATGTTTACATAACATATCAAAAAATCTCAAATGTTCATCGAGCCGTTTTTGAGTTAAATTTTTTGAAAATTTCAAGTTTTTTGCCTACACACACATGGAATGAGCATCATTTTCCATCACTTTAAAATAACTGCGGGAATCATTGTATTCTGACTGGTATCAAACTGTAATCGCAATACATGTCATGCATATGCCATGTTATCATCAGAATGTTAAATTAATGTTTGAAAACCCATCAAAGGTTAGAGAGACTGGTCAATTCTAACCCATTAAATGTAAGAACGTTTCATGAAATCACTACAAAGAGATGTTAAGAGTTGAACCAACACTGCTAGAGTTCACTCAGCCATGGTTTACGCTATACACTGGAGCCACAATGACCTGATGAGTTGTCTTCAAAATATCAGCATGAGTGCCATTAGAATTTAAACAATGGGCACGCAAACAGATCTGAGTTGTCAACGTAAATTCATCGACTGAATGGATGCAGTAAGAGTTTGTGGAAACATTCCATATTAGAATCAAATTAAGCGAATTATCTCCGCACAATTTGATTGCAGAGTAACAAGTGTAGAACATTCTTAAAACAACTTAAAACTAATTTTGACAAGAAACATGACTGCATTATAATTGACTGACTTCTCTGAAAATTACTCTTTTGTATATTCTGGACGCTTATACAAGGTTTTTAATTGGGCTAAACGGCTCAGGATTTTGCAGCAATCCATCCTTATTGACCATATATATCATAAGGATAGATTAGCACAAAGTATTTCAGATCCCCAATTATCACAAGCTTGTATAGCAATCGTCAGAATTTATCAAAAAATATTTCAAAGAAGTCAAGCAATTGTAATGCCGTTCGGCTGTTTGTAACAAATTAGTTTCAATTTCATTTTAAGTAAAAGCTACCTGCACCTGAAAAATATGCATATTTTTCAGTTTCATGTACTTTTATGAATCCACAATAATTACATTATCGATGAACATGGTTTCTCTGTTAATTCTATGATGAAGCTTGTAAACTAAATTTGTGTCATCCTTATAATTGTTAGGAATGTTTGAGCGTTTGTCAATAATATCTTTTGATAGAATTCATGAATAATATAAAAATAATTAAATAAGTCAAATTAAATGCTTAGAGTTTTTAATTCGAAGGGAATCTGAGAAAACGCTTGCTTTAAGTAGTCTAAATTGCTCTTGAGATATTGAGCTACAATTCCTCAATATTAGCTGAGAGTCTTGGTCCACATCTCTGACCACTGTGGCACTGAGTTCCGACATCTCTCCAAGATTCTCTGAGACGAGCGCTGGTAGCCATAATTTTCTAATTATACCAAGTTGGAAAGCTTTCATTACACAAAGATATTTCAACGTAGAATGCCATTGGTCGGAGAAATTGTGTTTTTGGACTTCATAAATTGACTAGAATTTGAGAAAAATGTTCTACATCGTAATAAAAATTTGTATTCTAGGTTTCAGTTCAGTTCACTCAAAATGACCCTAATGTGGAATAATTCAAAATATGAGTTAAGTTTACTCAGTCGTGGTTTACGCTACAACTCAAATTCGGCATGAGTGCCCCTGCAATCCTTATGAGCACTCATGCTGAATTTGGACGCTAACGGACCATTGTGGCTCCAGTTATAGCGTAAACCATGGCTGAGTAAACCCTAGCAATGTTGGTATCTGCTTTTAAACAATTTGAGGCTGATTTATAGTTCTTACATTTAATGGGGTCAGAATTGGACCAGCCTCCCCTACTTTTGATGGGTACAATACTTCACAAATGAAACTAGATTTGTAAACATGGTTATCATGAATTTATTAGGAATAAGTTTGATAACTCCAATGAAATGATTCCCGCAGTTATTTTGAAGTGATGGAAAATGATGCTCATTCCATGTGTGTGTAGGCAAAAAACTTGAAATTTTCAAAAAATTTAACTCAAAAACGGCTTGATGAACATTTAGGATTTTTTGATATGTTATGTAAACATGTTTGAATTTTAATTAAAAAATATAAAAATAAATAGTCGTTGTGGTCCAACATTTTGAAAATCATAAAAAACAAATATATTGACCATTTTAGCAAATTTGAGTACATTAATTATTTTAACAAATATTTTTAATAAAAACAAGAAGTAATAATCTTTCTATTTATAAAATAATATTTAAAATCGATCAAGCGGTTCAGAAGTTATGATTTTTCAAAAATAAAAAATTTCGAAAAATGTCGATTTTTCTGGTAACCCTATCTCGAACATGGTCACCCAAATAAAAAAATAAAAAAATACGGGTCTTATTATTTTCAATGAAGAACATACCAAGCGATTTTGAGCAAAATCGGACAACTTTTTTTTTCAACTCTATTCTTTTCCCGTGGAATCGCTGAATTAGAATATTAAAAAAAATCTCCCACACAAAGTTCAATCAAAGTGCTATCCATACTTTTAATCTGCGCCAAAGTTCACAATACATCTGTGTTGAACTACTTTCCTTTTTTCTTAAGTACACGTAAAGTTCTGAGTAACACTTTAAAAAATGTCAAACAAATTGTGTACATTTGAAGAGTGATCTGGTGTTGTGCTTCAAGTTTGACGAGCTGCAAGAGCAAAAAAAAAGGTTTTTTAATAAAAATAAAAAGAACGGCTATTTAATGACCATTGTCGAAATCTGTTAGCTAAATGGGATGCGGAAAATGTCTTTTAGGTTTAAATAAGATTATAGGGAACGAAAAGTACTACCGCATGGAATCAACGCTTCTAGTATAATCATAGCATAACTTACGTCGTTCATATGGCATAATGGTAAGTATCCCGGTTCTAAAAAGATGAACTCGAGTTGGAGATTAGGTATTTATAAGAGATATAATTTAATTTAGAAAAAATCATCACATTGATCTCATCATCATTTCACAACACAGCTCTCTAAAAATAAATTTGTGGCAGGATTGGAGAAGCATAAACACGTCGAATATAAAAGTCTTGTGTATTTTTGGTTTTGTTCAATTCGTTTAGCTACTTTTTTAGCTGAATAGTATTCTCTACAACCTCTTGAACGAACTTTTTGTGAACCTCAAAGTTTTCTTTAGAGGTTGATAAGAATGCTACTAGAAGCTCAAACATTCAATGCAAACTAGAACTAATTACTTAAAAAGTAAGCTGAATAGAATTCTCATCCTAATCCTTCTATTTGCTGGTTTAGACAAAAAACGCCATTTTATCAGAACTTTTGGTTCCTTGGGTAACTTATTTTCCCAATAAAAAAACCACCATCATACTTTGTGAGTGGTCTCAATTGCATTCTTACTGCTGGTATAATCCGGTACTATTATTGAAATATATTACTAGACGTCACGTGAATTCAGTTTATCGTTTAACAAAATGAAACCTGCTGCCATGCAATCCTGTTATCCAACATCCATGTGGAAGTCATGTTTTTTTGTGGAAGCGGTGTTCTCGGCTTCCAATTAGTATTACGTCAATTAGTTCTTACTAGTTCCTTATTTAACCTGGATTCGGGTATATTGCCTCAGTTTGAAATCATCAGTTTTTACACATTGAGAATGCATGTTAGGTCCCCTCTTGCACTGAACTAGTCGGCTTGTCGTGCCGCAAGGGCTCAGTAGGTTCTTGTGAAGATCCGAAGCTAAGAGTCAGTTCCACATCCATTTTAATTCCAATTCATTCCATTCCAATATCACATCAAGTAGTTTTCCCACCTGCTACAGAGGATTGTGTATCTGGAGATCACATTGAGAATTAATAATGAATGCAAAATACATTATTTAGAGTTTTTTTGTAGTTAGGAAATGATAGCATATTAGTAGTACATTGCATATAAATTGGTTTCAGCTTTTCGAAATAAGAGATGTACTTTTGCATGATGTATTTCAGGTCTTCCAGGTTATCAGGTATTATAAAATAATTTAAAATTTAAAATTTATTTTCTTTGTTATCACTGTCATTCATTGTCTAAATTTTCTGGTTCAAAATGGATGCGTAAGTTTCTCTACAATTGTTACAAAATAGCAGTTGGCACACATGTAATTTTCAGTTCATATTATAGTATGCCTTCACTATAAATATTATCTTATATGGCATTGTTTATTCATTTCCATTACCATTCATCTTTATCATCATCATTACCATTTTTATCATTTCTTGTGTTTCCTTTTTATATCAACATAAATTTTTTTTAATAATTTTTACTTTATAGGTTATTTATACTTTTAATTATAATGTCTTACACATTATAGTACAACTATCAGTTTGAATTTTTTTTCTCTTTCTATGACTTAGAAGTCTAGTCTAGAAGTCTAGTGCCATCAATACAAGAACGGGAGGGACCATCAGGGCACCCGATTGAAGCACTCTGGGTGGGGTGATTGGGAATACCAACGCCCCTTTTCTAACAGTTTGTGAATAGAGGGCGGGCTCTTCTCCCCGCCCACTGGGACACCCTCATGTTAGATAGCTCGCTCTTTGACCAATTTGACCAAATTAAGAGTCTTTGTATCTCAAATAAGATAATATTTGTTGTTTGTGACGCAGGCTTCGATTTAACCACAATTCTTATAATAGAACTATGATTCATAACAAAGTAGACTAGTATTGTATCATAATCGACTTGTGTTGCATTAAATTCAATGCAAACATTAGAAATAGAAGATTTCTGGTAAAAGTGTGGGCTTCACTGTTACTCTAAATCTTAGCACATATTCACAGCATGACTTGATGACTTGGACCTCGTTCGATACAATTCAAAAGAAAAAAAAAGAACGTCAATTACAAACTAAACCTGTGTCAAGAAACGGAAAGTGAATGGCAGTTGGGCGTAACGAACTAGAGCCCACGAGAGGCGGCATTTTAAGTCTAGGTACCGCTGCGAAGTCAACTCCCATACATATGCAGGTTTTATTCTACCATTGACTCTATTTATTGGTGGTATGTTGGATACTGTCACCTTCAAATGGTACACCAAGTCCACCGGGCATGTTAAGAAAATCAAAACTCGAGCTCAGCATTCACACGTGTGAAGAAACAATATACTCGTTAAAAGTGTATGCCCCGACCAGCGGCTAAAAAAGTAAAGTAAAATAAAAGTAACTGACATCAATTAATAATCGAACTCATACCATGCCATGCGCACTGATCCGATTTCCAGTTTCATACATAGCATGCCAGACTGCAACGTGGACAACAGCGAATGCCTGTCTGAACGACTACCGCGAACCACTTCATTGCGGCGATGTGAGTAATGATTATGGCGATCGTAACTGAAACATGTTCGCAACGCACTTCCCGGATAGGTCTTTGCCAATCGAAAAGGGCGTGTATCTGTCGGATCTAAGAGAATGCCACGCTGCTTGGCTGAAGGTCGCAATTTTCTAGAGTTGCTTGCACCCTTTGTTCTTGCCATCCCGTTCGCAAAGGTATTGAACTTTGGTAGGTTCCTGATCTGGATTGGAATCAATTCAAGGTCGACGGGGGTTAAAATTCCCAGGATGTGATGCCATCAATAAATGAGATTTAATTTGTTCAGTTGTCAAAGCCAGTTTGCTCAGAAGAACTATCAGATTCTTATGACTCATAAATTCTGCTCACCGTTCACCCACATAACGATAAACATGCGATCTCGCCAGTTGCAAATGTCACTGAACTCAAAGTGCTCGCTCTTATTCTGATCTACAAAAACCACCCAACCAGTGATCCGGTTGAACTTGCTTTTCAGGAAATTCATATAATATTCAGTTGCTCATAAACATTCAACTTACAGCGACACGAGTCAATCTGTGTGCTTTAGCTGAATAATTCAAACAGGAAACCGCCGCCCAAAAGACGTGTTCACAAAATGAGACAATTGTTTCTAACGCGAACAAGAGCCACCGTCAGAACTTCCTTCTTCCTAGTAGTGAGCGAATGGTGTCCAAAAATAAGCACTGCTGGTTCACATCTCACAGTCTGCGAGGTCCAAAATCTCGCCATTACCCAACAATTCGTCATCTTCACTGTGTCTGCATGAGGAAACCCACTGGCAGAAATAAAGTCAAAAAGCGACAAAAGACGTGGAACGCGAGATGTTTTATGGAACAAATGCTTGGGCGCTGTTGTTGGAACGCAACGAGATCTTGCTGTGGATGAGT
Source organism: Aedes japonicus (assembly GCA_034211315.2). Taxonomy (NCBI): domain Eukaryota; kingdom Metazoa; phylum Arthropoda; class Insecta; order Diptera; family Culicidae; genus Aedes; species Aedes japonicus. The sequence continues at coordinate 113,788 of JASCZW010000369.1, read as the reverse complement.
TGTAAAGTAGGTAATTAAAACAAACATTTCAAACAGCAGTGCTCTCGTCACCTCGTGCGAGGGCAATCACTTCCTAAAACGAGGTAAAATTACGATGCTAAGGCGTGTAGGAAAAGTTCATCCGGATGATTCAATTTGATTGATCGAAGTCTGAAAAAGAATGATAGAAATGTAGTCAAAGCAGGAGTTTAATGATGGTCATAAGTGAGCTGGAAATGTCACCGCGTAGAGTCGAAATAGCAATAGGTCAGTTTATTCGGTTGTTCACCGTATTGGCTAACAAGATGATGGCATTTGAGTTGATTGTGGAATTTCAATGAGGCGAAAATCACTTGTAGAAACATTTACGTTGTACTTATTCGCTCTGCTGATTCTTTCGCTTCATCTCTCCTTTCTTGTGCGAAATGTGAATGATTCAAGTAAAGGTTATTAACTGAACGACGTTCGACATTTCGTTACATTTGGCCGAAAGCTATTGATTCAAACATCAATTTAGTATTGGATGACAACTGTATAAATATATTTCAAATGGATTTTTGTTTTTTTATCAATGATAACATATTACTAGAT
>JASCZW010000369.1:0-102030 GCA_034211315.2 Aedes japonicus | reverse complement strand
TTAAATGAAAGGTTACATTCTTATTGTGATTTTTGACATGGCATATGGGCTTGAAAATTTCATACTATCGAAAGACGTTTGATTTCAGATGAGTCATAATTAATGCGCTACTGCCTGCTAATGAATCATTCCCGAGCGTCACAAAATGAAGAGGACGGAAAATAGATAGCATTTATGTCATCTTCAAATAACGAGAAATCAAGTTTATCGACTTGAATACCAGGATTTGAGTGATTTCTTGCAATTGAAAATACATGAAAACAACTTCCAATCAAGGAAATGCCTGAGGAGCCAGGCCAATTGCGCCAGTAGCAGCTATCCTTACGATACCTTCACTTTCTTTGCCTTCAATTCGGTAATGTAGTGAATCGAATTTCTACATTCTCCGTTCAGCGCTTCTGCGGTCACATTCATCTCCAACCATTCTCAAGTCCGAAGGGGTAATCGATTCCGTTCACAATCATTCGTGAGATTTATTTCAGCAGTGCGGATTTACAATTGCACGCTCAAACGGATACACGGCAAGGATCGAGTTCCATGCGACGCTTCGAATCACGCTTCAGATATGGATTACTCCGCAGCACTTCCGGCGCGTTGCCGAGCGCGACTAATACCCATCCAATTTGAATTGGCCATGCTGCTTCCATTCCACACATCAAAGGTTGACATCCACGTTCATTTATTTCGCGTTTTCATGGCCTGGATTTGCCTTGAGTTTACTTCACTTCCTTAGTCATGATAGGTTCTTATGAGGCTGTTGATTGCTCCGGTGACTACTATCTCGATAAAGACCTGAATTCGGAGACAACTGGTCAAGGCAATGGTCACACGGTAAGTGACGATCTTAGTTTGATTACATAAATTTTGTTACGTGCATTGTGCTAGTCTGGCTCATATATGTCAGCCGGATGATTCTGCCTGTAAGATACATACATGTGGACTGTATGAAGAAAATATCCATATAACATTATGAATCAATAGAGTTAAATAGAGAAGGCGTCGGGGGGGGAAAGATGTATCAATCAAACTTCAAGCTGATTAACAAACCGTCTATGGCACTGCATTTGCAAAACATGGATTGACGCTTGAAATTAATTTGTTTCCCTACTTGACTTTGTTGAAATAAAACGAAAATTAAAGCCTTACGAAATTAATCACTGTTTCCGAGCTACATATGTATGAGTCGATAATTATTGCAACATCTTAGGCTGATTTACCGGCTATAGTTATTTAAATATTAACATTTGTTCATTTCATACACAGTTTGAAAGAAACATGTAATATTTGCCTAACACGCACATAAATACTAGATTCGCATAACCATAGGATATTTCCCAATTTAACGTCTGAAACCATTGATACCAGAAAATGAAAAGCTGGTATTTTCCATTTACCTAACTACTTATTGCTTATTCCAACGTTTTATTTCTCTACATCGCAGATCTTCTCTCAGTGGCCTGGTACTAATGTAGGTGTTGTAGTCGAGTTAAGGCAGATGGAATTAAATGGAAAATAGTATCTTCTCATCTTTCTAGTTACAGGTATCCATTTCAACAGCTCGTATCTCATCCATAAATGTCTGTTGTTTTGCGATTGTTGTAATAATGCACTTGATTCTATTTCAACTTGCCTTCAACTAATTCAAGCAAATATCACATTTTCGAGTGCAGTTATCTTAGTAAGTTCAAGTAACAGTCTCCATTCACCTGTCCTCCACGAGTTAATAAATATCCCATGATTATTGACGCTACAGTGCAAGCTATGATTGACTTCAAAGGGCTTCACTAGGCGTACGTTTGTAGGCTCGTATCATATGCTTCCAAATTGAATAACTAACGGATTAAGATTCGAACTGCTAGTCATTAAATCTCTTCACAACCATGTTATTCGTTCACCATTGCTGGGTTCGATTGGACGTGTACGGCGTTTCCATCCTGCTGTAGACAAATGTTTGTCCTCGAAGAAGTTGGCCTTCATCTGTGAGTTATTCTGATCCTTTAAAATACTGATATACATTCCTAAGTATTGATTTTGTCTCCAGCATCAATGAAATATGGCATTGTGTACCGTTGATTTCACTGCTTCAAACATCATGATATCAGCCGATGTTTGGTTTGTAATTTGAATTATTTCTTCTGGCCTACTTTTTCGACTTCCGCTGCATAGACATTTCGTAGGAATTTTTCATGCAAATCTGTTGTTAAATGGCACTTACCGTCAATTTCATTCGGCTTACGAGCAACAAACTGGCATTCTTCGCAAACATTCCTGACGAATCCCGCAATAAAACAAATATTGATTTATGCAACCCTGAAAGTAAACATAAATAAATATATTGAAAGAAAAAATAGAAAAGCAGAAGATACTTCCACGATACCTGGTACTAACAGACTCTGAGTTGCCCCAGCATACTGCTATGAAATCAGCCACAGAAAGCCCGTGGCCAGCTTCTGTCTGCCGATACGCAAGTCCTTTCCTCTTCATTTGGGAATATTTATTTTCACTTCAAATCATCGGCAATGGAAACATTACACACACAGAAGATAGCGGATGAAATCAGGTGCGTACAATTGCTTCGGAGAGATATGTAATTGGGGCTGAAGGATAGAATGAAATCAAATCCGCACATGTCCAAATAAAACATAAGAAACAGAATGTACAAAGAAACACTGAAATCATTGTCTTCCGGGAAGATTACAGTCTCTTGCCTTCATGTCACTTAATTTTAAATTACCCTGGTTACGTGAACATCACCAAATATCAACTACAAAACTTCAACTTGCCTCATCTTAAATCTCCTATTTCATCAATTTGAAAATAGCTCGAAAAAATATTTCATGTATATTTCAAATCATTTCTTTGCATCATCATGATGTTCCTCCATCTCAAAATATTCAGTTAACATTCAAAGAACATTTCATGTCTTCTAATAACTTCTTCCCTGAAAATATTACGATTCCATGATTTCTCCGCTACATTACATTGATCAAAGCAATGCGATTTACAGCTAGTGTCTGAGTCATTTAATATTCGGGACACTGTTTGTTTACCGCAGTACTTCAGTGTCGTATTCCGGAATGCTATTAGGAGAAATTTAGAAATGTCTTTTCAATGCTGAAAATCCTGTCACTATTCATATTGTGCATATCATGCAAAAATCATGAAGCCATTGAAATTGGTTAAATCGCCCGGTGTGTAGCATTCTCAACATTTTCTGAGCATCCGGCGGTAAGAGGACAGCTAGTCAGCGGATATCAATTATAGGATAAATCCATGTTTCGTGTCTAAAAGCAATTTGCCGAAGTTAATTGCGCTGTTCTTCGACACATCTGCCTAAAAATCAGACAAAGAATGATTCTTTAATGTTTTACTAAAGAAATAAATAGGACCAAAATTACATTGCCTGGACAGACGGGGCGCCGGTCATCTGACAGACCCAGCTCTTTACGCACACTCCCACCAAATATCAGCCTTTACGTACAATCTGTTTCATTCCACGCGGAATATTTGATGGAGAAAAGTTCTTCCATCTAGCTCTGGCCTTCAAATAGTCGAAGAACGTATGAACTGCTGATTCCATTGTCTCAATGATGAAGAGGACTCTGCCTTGAACATTATTCTGCCTTGCCTCAGAAGGCTGTGCTGTGTCTCGTCGTGCCATTTTCTTAACATCACTTGCAAGGATTTAGCACAGAGTGCCTTTCAGCCAGTTTCAAACGTTGTTTCCAAGACATCCTTGCGTTGCTTCGAAGAAAATTGACTTTCCAAATTGGGCAGATGATTTACGTGTCTCTGTTCCCGCAGTTAAAGATTGTCATGAGCAAAGGCATTTTATTATATCATTGACAACGTACTTGGGATCCTGATTTGCCGCTGTAAAGATTCATTTACTTCATGTCATTACAGCCAGCTAGGTGGCAGTCCACTTTGACGATGGAATTCCATTTATATTTGTTACGGAGAAATGAGTCAAACTAAACTATCATAACCTGAATTTGCAGGTTTGAGCTGCCTATGGAATATCTCGTAACTAGAAATAGAAGAAGAATTGCATCTTCCATTTCTTAACTACTTTGCTATCTCGACAGATACGCGTAGCCTGCTCATACGTGCAGATTTCTTTTCAGTGTCTCGTACACTCGACTGAAGAAAATCTTCGTCATCGTATATATACTATTTTTCGTTTACCTATCATTATTTTGCTTATATCTATCTTATTATTAGCTTGTTCAATATCCTGAGTCAAAAACAAGCGTAATTTAATACTAATTGCTTCTTCTCACCTACATGGGTGTTTCTTCTTCGCCGGTTTGCAAGTTGAAGACATGTAATCATTGCCTGGTTCAGATTTGCGTTCCGTTGTCACCTATTTGCAGCTTAAGACGTTCCACTTCAGGCGTAGATAACTGTAATGCTGAACATTCGTCGTATCTTCCGGGTGAAGATGTGTTCGATTTGAGTTATATGAAATTCCTTTCTCGTTCTGCTTGACAAGCCTGCTGATTACATCTTCCTTGAACCTTGGCAACAAGGTTCAAGGAGCATCTAGCGGAGGTAACTAAGGCTGTCAAACAGAACGAGAAAGGAATTTCACATAACTTCAAATCAACAGTCGCAGAACACATCTTCACGGAAAATCACGACATAACGACGAATTACATCACAATATTACGGACTACATCTACACCCTGGAAATTAGACGTCGCAGAAAGCTTAGAAATAAACAAACAACAGAACACAAATCTACTAAACAAAGACCAAGGCAATGGATACACATGGCTCTTCAACTTACTACCCAAACGACATCAAACCCGACGAAGCGGAGCACCCGCTGCTACACAATAGGTATGTTAAGTATAAATGAGAAAGAAGCGAATTAGATATTAAGTACACTTGTTTTTGACTCAGGATAGGTATAGACAAACTAATAATAAGATAGGTATAAACAACATAATGATAGGTAAACGTTTTGTATTTAGAAAATAGTATATATACGGCAGGTGGCGAAGGTTTTCTTTCAGTCGAGTTATTAGTACGAGACACTGAAGAAGTCTGCACATTGTAGACGAAATACGCGTATCTGTCGAAGATAAGCAAAGGTAGTTGGAATTAAATGGAAGATACTAATTCTTCTTCTAATTTCTAGTTACAGGTTTTCCACTAAACAGCTCAAACCCTCTAGGATTCAGGTTATGATGGTTTAGTTTATTTCATTTCTCAGAAATGGCTCGTGTAAACAAATGGAATTCTAATCGTCAAAAGTGGACTGCCGCCTAGCTGGCTATGGACAAACATGAAGTAGAATGAATGCTACAGCGGCCAAATGGGGGATCCCAAGGAGCACATTGATCAGACGAATTGCAGCTCCAGAAATGCCTTTGCTCATGACTATTTTAACTGCAGAACAGGAACGTGAGCTGGTGCGGCATCTGCCTAATTTGGAAAGTCAATTTTCTTCAAGCTTAACACAAAAGGATGTGCTTAAACAAGCGTTTGAGCTGGCTGAAAAACACTCTGTTGCTCATCCTTTAAGTGATGTTAAGAAAATGGCACGACGGGACTGGCTTTTTGGATTCTAGAAACGAAACCCCGAAATAATGTTCCAAAACCAGAGTCCACCTCTGCTTCGCGCGCTCGTTGGTTTAATAAATCAGCAGTTCATACGTTCTTCGACCTATTTGAAGGTAAACTGAAAGGAAGAAGCTTTTCTCCACCTCAAATATTCCACGTGAATGAAACTGGAGTTAGTACGTAAAAACGTTATTTAGTTAGAATTAGTACGTAAAACATAGACTCTGTCAAACTATTATTCCAACACCCGTCTGTCCAAACAATCATAATTTTGGTCCCTATTTATTTCTTTAGTAAAACATTAAAAATCATTCTTTGTCTCATTTTTAAACAGGTAGTATGAAGAACAGCACAATTAACTTCAACAAATTGCTTTTAAGTTTTAGAAAGCATGGATTTCCCATCCTATAATTGATGCCCTTATTTAGCTGTTCCTCTTACCGCCAGTTCCCTTATGCCGCTCAGGGAAATGTTTGAGAATGCTACACACGGGCGATTTAGCCAATTTCAATGGCTTCGTGATTTTTTGCATGATATGCACAATATGAATAGTGATGAAGTTTTCAACATTGAAAAAAAAAAAACATTTCTAAACAAACTCCTGTCAAAACATTCCAGATACGACCACTAGGAGCACTGCAGTAAAACAAACAGTGCGTCCAGATATTAAATGACTCAAACCTTAGTCCGCTGTAAGATCACATTGCTTTGATCAATATGTCTTAGCCTTTGAATCATAAAATGGTCAGTATTAATTTTCAGGAAGGATTTTATTAGAAGAAGACATAATATGTTCTTTGAATATTCTTGAATATTTTTTGAAATGGAGGAACATCATGATGAGTTACAAAAAAAAAAAAAAAACGATTTGAAATATACATAATATTTTTTCAACCTAATTTTTCCGAAATTACGATGTAAATAAAATTTAAAATAAGAAACAGAATGAAATTTGTGGTTGATATTTGGTGATGTTCACATAACCAGGGTAGGCCCAAATAAGTGACGCATGAAACAAAGACTGTATCTCCCACGGTAAAACAAATAATTTCAATGTTTCTTTGTTATTCTGTTTCTTATGTTTTATTGTTTATGTGTACAGATTTACATTTCGATTCTATCGCCTTCAGCTTTAATTTTTGCCCTTAGTCTCTCCGAAAAGGCATTACAATCGGCACACACCTGATTTTCATGGATTTCATCCCATATCTTCTGTGTGGTATAATGTTTCAATACCCATTGGTTTGAGATCTCGAAAGTGAGCTTCCGTGATTCCCCAAATAGAGAAAGGAAGAGGACTTGCATCTGGCGAACAAGCTGGCCATAATTCCTTAGGAATGAACTCCGGCAAATTCTTGGTGCACCATGCTTGAGTAATCTTTGGAACGGCTCAGAATCCTGTTGATACATCAATTTACGGTTACCGAACATCGTGGAAGTATGCTTCTGCTTTTTTCTATTTATTTTTCTTTTTCTTTTTCTCTGTCGAAAGTATATTTGTTTATGTTTACTTTCAAGGGTTGCATCCAAACATTCTATTTGTTTTATTGCAAATTCGTCAAAATGTTTACGAAAGAAGTGCTCACCAGTTTGTTGCTCGCCCATAAGAAGCCGAATGAGATTGGTGGTAGGGTGCCATTTGGCAACAGTTTACCGCATGAAAAAGTCCCTACAGGATGGTCCTATGCAGCGGAAGTCGAAAAAGTGCGGAAGCGGAAAAGTGAAATTCAAATTACAAACCAAACATCCGGCTGGTGTCATGATGTTTGGCTTGGTGGAGTCCAACGGTTTGAAAATGCCGCCTGTTTTCATTGATGCTGGAGTTAAAATCAATACCAAAGTGTATATCGGTATTTTAAAGGATCAAGTGCTTCCCTGGGTGAAGGCCAACTTCTCCGAGGACCAAAACATTGTCCTACAGCAGGATGGAGCGCCGTGTCACACGTCCAATCGAACCCAACAATGGTTGAACGATAACATGAAGTTTTGGCTGAAGGATTTGTGGCCCCTAGCAGTTCAGATCTTAATCCGTTGGATTATTCAATTTGGGCATATGTTGAAGCACGAGCCTGCAAAACATCACACCCTAGTGTGAAAACCCTGAAGTCAATCATAACACGCACATGGCAGTCAATGTCGGAGGATGTTATTAATAAAAATGGAGGACAGATTGAATAAATTTGTTTAAACGGACTTTATAAAGATAACTGCACTCGAAAATGTTGATATTTTGCTTGAATTAGTTGAAAACAGGATTTGAAAGAAATAGAACAAATTTTCGCATTATTTTCTGCCGCACCCTGTACAACGAAATCGCTTAAAATCTTTCATACAACAGACATTTATGAATCCTGGAAAGTGCGAGCTGTCTAGTGGATACCTGTAACAAGAAAAATGGGAAGAAAGATTACTATTTTCCATTTAATTCCAACTACTAATACTCGATTATACTAATTTGCACAAGACCCTGAAGAGGTCTGCACATTGTAGGCGAAATACGCATTACTGTCAAGATAAGCAATAAAGTTAGTTAGAATTAAATGAAAAATACTAAGCTTTCTTTTCATGTTCTGACACATGAATGGTTTCAGGCGTTATTTGGCTAAAATTTAGGAGAGATATCCTATGAGTTTATGCGAAATCTAGTATTTTATTTATGTGCATTAGATACTTAACGCAGAAAAATACATGTTTCTTTCAACCGGTGTATAGTGAACAAATGTTAACATTTGGTTTAATTTCGATAACTATAGCCGATTATAAAATCAATCTTAGGTGTTGCAATAATTATCGACTCACTCTTTATATGAAAACAAGTGATTGATTTCTTTCATGGGCACAACTTTCGTTTAAGTTCAATAAAAAAGACTAGTAGAAACAAATGCATTTCAAGCGGCAATCCATGTTTTGTAAACGCGAATTATTGACGGTTATTGACTGTGTAGTCAACTTGAAGTTTGATTGATTACATCTTTTCCCCGACGCCTTTCTCTATTGCTCTATTGATTCGCACTGTTATGTGCCTGGATATTTTTCTTCACGCTACCGTTACACAATGTATGTAGCTCACAAAGAGCAGAATCATCCGATGACGTACTGCTACTGAACCGGACTTAGCAATGCACATTATTTCAAAGAATTTATGTAGTAGAATGACTAAGATGCAAATCACCCCCGTCAAGTTGCGTGACTAATCTCATTGGCTTGAACAGTTTTCTCCGAGATTCTCCAACTGAAGTCCTCATTGAGATGTGGGTCATAATGCCAACAACCTCATTAGAACCTATCATGACTAAGAACTACAATTGAAGTAAAGTCAAAACCCCTTAAATCGAAACCATAACAAAGCACGAAAATAAATGAACGATGAATGTCAACGGAGAGTGGTATTGGATAGGCAGCATGTGCTGAAGGTGACCAATTCAAATTGGATGAATTTTATTAGTCGCGCTCAGCAGCGCGCCACCGACCGACACTGAGAGTGCTGCGAGGTGAATCCGCTGAGAGATGATGATTCAAAACGTCACATGGAAATCTTCGATCGCGCGGTGGCAATGGGCGTGCGTTCAAGGTCTTTGAACGTGCAATTTAGCATCCACACACAAGCAGACTGGAGCTCGTGGCTGATGCTCACGGATATTGTGAACGGAATCGGTTACCTTCGGACGGGGAATGGTTGGAAGTGAATAATGACCGCGAGCTGGTTTTTATTTTCGGCAAGGAATGTAGAAATTCGATTCACTACGGTACCGAATTGAAGGCAAAAGAAAGTGAAATCATGGGATAGCTGCTTGGTACTTGGCGCAATTGGCAGTTTCATCAACATCTTGGCTCGCGAAGGCATTTCCTTGATTGGAAGTTGTTTTCATGATTGTTTTTCAATTGCAAAAGTCACTCAAATCCTGTTTGTTGGTTGTTCAAATTGATAAACTTGATTTTCTCGTTGTTTGAGAGATGACATAAATGCTATCCCCTGTTTTCAATCCTCTTCATTTTGGTGACGCTTCCGGAGTTGGTTCGTGGCAGAGCGGTTGGCGCATTGAATATGACTCATCTGAAATCAAACGTCTTTCGATAGTATGGAAATTTTCAAGCCGCCATACCGGCTCGTCAAAAAATCACAATAAATTATTGATTGTAACCTTTCATTTAAAAGCACTTTAGCATACCATTACTGTGAGAAGCGTGTCTGTAGAATACAACAATCAAGCAAAAACTTGTGAGCCATACGAAGACATATTGGAATCGGAATCAATTTCGATGCTCTAAGAACGTATGCAGAAACTCTTCGGTTCTGCCTTGGAGCCACGCTTGCTACGATTGCACGATTATGCCATCAAAGCAACACCATCGCTGGCTGGGCAGTTTGATGGCTTTCACATTATATTGGATTTCTTATTCGGTGGTAAGTACAATTGAACACCCACGTATTTTAATTTCCAGTTCAACTCCGCGGAACATGGTACACTATTTAGAGCATTCTATCATTATTTTGTAGGCTTGATTGGATTGGAATAATTTGAGAACAGTGTTTCAAGGGAGAACTAAACAGTAAGAGGTGCTTGGGCATCGATCAAATCTATTAAAAAAGAGATCGCGCTTTCTGTAGGTGGTAGTAAAGTTCGTTCTATTTTCCCAACTCGCCAATGTTGGGTTTTATTGCGGGCGTCAAATTCGGTGCCATTCATTCCCCCCTGAGTCGACCTCTTTACGATTGTCAATGAATTTTGCTGTAGGTACCTAATGGCTTCATGAGACTTTTTTTTCCTGCTGATTTAATCCAGACATTCGTCGTTGCCTTGCCATTTGCTCCTTAACGAGAGAACTGTATGTTTTGTGATACAATTTCGCAGGCGGCGTCCAGCTGGCAACAGTCACTCCAGTAGAGTACTGACTCGGTACGGTTGAATAGCTTTGTGTGGAATTAGGTGGGTGGTGGTTGAATGACGTGGTTTATGTAACATTCTCCGGTGGTAGGTCTAGGTGTACGTCGATGTTGCAAAATCTAATTACAAGGTCCAATCTCTTGCCAATGCTTCTTTGGAGGGCAGCCATATTGTGTTTCGAGCGGCTTGCTGACGGAGTGCACGTATAAACACGAGAGCATAATCGTGTGAGAATTTTTCTGTTACTATATGCTTTTGTTGGGGCAGCTTTGAGTGCAGTCTTGCTGCGACTGATTAACGTGTTGAGTAAATTCAGTAAGCAACCACAATACTAAGAGTTAATTGTGAGAGTGTTGGGGCATGAGTGGCGAGATTATAAAAAGTAGAGTATTTTCTTCTTTCAATGAACAGTACCCAAGTAACAGCGCCAAAACCATCCAGTTGTATTCAGTTTTATTAAAGTTTTATGAAAGCCATTTCAAATCAATTTGGTTTTATTATGGCAGTAAGAGGTGCCAATAGGTTTCAAATTTTAGTCAGTTTAAAAGAACCTATACAACTTCCTTAAAACGATTTTAAAACCTTGCCTTCTAAAGTTCCTTTTACTCCTATCTAAGGTTTTATTTTGACTTTATGAACTCGTTAAATGCTGTTTTGAAATGCCGTTTTAAGACTCATTCTAATTATCTTATTATGGTCAGTTGAAAAAGCATTTTAAAACCATGTTGCCTCCAGTAAATGCATCAAACAGCAAATTGGCTCAAGTCACCAAATGATCAAATAGTTTTATAGTAGTCATTGCGAAGATAAATTGGCTATTTGGCAAAACTCTGATTTCTTCCAATTGTCATATGGAAATATATGAAATAATTGAAATGTGGAAAAATAAATACACCACATTTTAAATGTAATACAAATGAACTGTAGATCAGAGACCAATTTTGGCATTCTTTTAGATAACCTTATTGAATCAATTTTCAGTAAATTCATGATTAATTTATCGAATATATTTGTTTCAATTTTGTTTTTGTTGATGTAAATTTGCATAATCTCCGAGGCCCATTTATTTTCGGCTCTTATCATGTCAATATTCACCATAAAATTAAATGCGCATATAATTTGGAGCATGATACGCTAGAAAAAAAATTGTTGTGAATATTTTGCTATCAAACATAATTACCAACACTAGAACTTTTTTCTTAGATGTTATTTACTGTTAAATTAATCAGAAGAGCAGATAATCGAACAAAGCAGAACAACAAAAACCAATCACGATTTCACCGCAAAATTCGGCAGCTGTGGCCATTTGGCCCTATGCTGGTTTAGATGGCAGCCAATAGGTTTTATGAAGATTTTCAAGTGGTCGAAACATCGTTCATTAGAACATTTTCAAAATCTTTATGGCCTTTTAAAGGTTTTATTAATGTGTTCGCAAAACCGTCTATAGAGTGGGCCAATCTGTACACATTTTGGCTTTAAAGATGCATAGAGGTGGTGTTGGAGGACAAAACAGTTTTGAATGTAGTTTAATCAACATAACCGGAAGGAGTGCTATACGGCTGTAAACTAAAATGATTAATTGGGTATGGGAATAATTATAGATAAAGAAAATGTACTAGAAGTTTTCAAAAAATAATCATTTAAGGCAAAACTATCATATAACTAAAAATATTAAAAGTTTAAATTTGCAGTTCATATTTCAAAATCTGAGCAGAAAAAACAAATGGTGATGAATATTATTTGAATTATTTGAAAATTGATAGTACATTCGAACACAAAATTGAGAGAGTCGTTAAAAGACTTGAAACAAGACGTTAAAAAACCACCAGAAAATGGTCAACAGATTGCATAAGAGCGAAAGGCCTTCAACAGTCGTACCAGAACACCAGGCATTTGCATTTTTTTTTGTATTTTCCCAATTGAACTTTTACCAAATGAATGTTCAAATTAGCATAAATGCTTTCACTTGACACCGGCTTGACGCAATCGTATTTTGGACAATACACCTTTTAGACTTCACCCGTGTCGACCTTCATCCATGAGCTGCAGCTTGCGCAATTCCCAGCCATACATTTTTGTCCGATCCACCACCGATGCCCTCCTTGCAAACAATACCCTTTTGTTACCGCCAAAGCATAACCCAGAGTCATCATCACCATCACGTAAAAGCTTAATTTTCTGCTTTTAAACAACCGCTTGCAGAACCCCTTCGATCGTCGATCCGTTACGATCCGTTTGCCTCGTGCCATCTATTCAATCCCAACCGCGGTCTGGGACGTTCTCCACGCAAACAAATGCACCTGCCTTTGCGGCACAGATTCAAAACTCGGTGGCCCGTGGGCTGTTGCCAGGCTGTCTGTTTTCTGTTTATTATCTAATATTGCTTCTTCTGTAGCTCAGCTTTCGTTTTCGGTTTTGTTTTTACGCTTCTCTTAATGAAGAAGGGTGTACATATCGCTGAAAAAGCCGGCTTTCGATCCGACGGTCGTTTTACCGGGTATAATATTCCTTCAAATATATATTTCTGATTAGAGAATGCTATCAGAGGACCAAAACAAAATTGTACACGTTTCAAATATATTTAACCCACTCGGTGGATTCAAGGATCATCAATCTGTCTTAAATAGATTCTAGTGTATTTAATTAAGGTTTTTGAAAGAACCACCGAGCTCCAAAAACAATTCAATGGAAACAACTTTTACGGTATTAAAAGAAAACACAGTGATTGATCAGTGCTTGCCAGATAAGGAGTATTTGTGGGAGTTTCAACTTCTTTTGGATTTTATGTACAATGTACCGGGTAATGTTCCCGGTTAACCGAGTTATGAAATTCCTGCCCTGGAATTTGATCGACAATTATCAGACAGCACGTTTCATCCCCCAATAGTATTTCCTTAACAAATTTTCGTACAGTTTCCTCTGTGGATTTTTTTTTATAAAAACTTCCTTACTTTTAGTATAAACCGGTTCAAATTTGCGATTATGCGTTACTAAAATATCTTTTATTTTCAATGAATAGTCGGTTCTGGGTGCCACCAACAGCCAACAGTAAGTTAATCTAAATTGATCGAAGTCGACCCTTAAGCGGTACTAAAAATTACCTTGTCTTCCGAATGAAAAATCACCAACAAACTTTGTCAGCAGCCCAATAGCACTCTGAATGTTAGTATAAAAGTAGCAGTAAAATAGCTCCTGTCTTCCCAATGAACACCCTCCATTGAACTTTGTAAGAGACCCCAACAGCTTCCTTAATGTATGTATAAATCGGTCCGAGTTGGCTTTTAAGTGTTGTTCAATTTTGTGAGTAATGCCAACAGCATGCTTACTGTTGGTTAAAATCGTTTAAAATCAGCTCTCGTTCGATTCAAATAACCTTGTCGTTCAAATCAAAAACCTCCATCACACTGTGTGAGTCACTCCACCGGCATCCTTGCTGCTGGTATAAATTGTTTCAAAATGGCTTTCGAGCTTTATGAAAAGTTACCCTGTTTAACAATGTCAAATCACCATCACACATAGTAAGTTTCACTAACAGCATTGTTGGTGTAAACCGGTTCAGAGAGGCTATTCAGGTTGTTAAAAGTCTTTCCTTTTTCTTACTGAAGTAAACCACTATCACACTTTGTGAATTTCCCATTTGTTGGTTTAAATAGGTCCGAATAGGCGCTTAAGCGTTATTTAAACTACCTTGTCTGCCCAATACATATTTCCCTTCACACCTTGTGAAAAGCCTGACTGGCTTTCTTACTGTTGGTTTTAAACGTTTATAACCGATCCTTGAACATTTTTAAATAACCTTGCTAATGTATATCCTCAATCACATTTTGTAAGAGACCCCAGCAGCAACTTTATTGTCGATATAAATCGGTCAACTCTCAAGCGTTATTCAAAAATAATTTGTTTTCTCAATGATTAAACACGCTCACACTTTGTGAGTGGTCTCAACAACATCCTTACTGTTGATTTAAATCGATCCATATTGCCCCTTAAAAAATCCCAACCAGAAAACAACCATCACACATTGTGATTAACCCCAACATCATCATTAGTGTTCGTGTAAAACGGCTTTCAATCGTTATTAAAACCTTTTCTTCAAAATGAAAAACCACCACCACACTTTGTGAGTGACCTCAGTTGTATCTTTTTCGGTGGTTTAAATTGGTTCCATGCGGCTATTAGGCGTTGTTAAGAAAACAAAATCACAATGAAGTAAGCCATCATCACACTTTGTGAGTGGTCCCAATGGCATCCGTATCATTGCTTTAAATTGGTACTTATACTAAAATAAATACTCGTCCAACTCCCTAAGACCAATAATCGTAAGCAAAGATAAACAAGAATTCAGCACTTTCACTAAAAAAAACACTATGTAAAAAAAAACTTTTACAATCGTATTAGTAGAGTGAAGTTTCCCAAGAATTCAGCGTATTTTTTGCCGGTCCAATTATTTACGCAACATCCCAGTGATTTGTGGAAGTTCATAGAATAGTGTGGCTTCCAACAAAGCAAACAAACGTATTGTCCTAATTTAGAAGCACCAACTTTTACACATTGAGAATATATATTAGTCTCAAGCATCATCTATTGGTAATTACAACTGATCTAGCAATAACGGAGTAAAAGCACCTTGGGCGGTCAATCATGATCATGCTTATGCTTAGGTTTCTCGAGCGCTTCCTCGCCTTCAAATTCTATTTTGTAACCCTGGTTTGACACAATCTGGGCACTAATACTTCTTACTCTTTATTCGCTTTTTTATCCGCATGGAGAGACGCTTCCTGAGAAGGAGAAAATAACATATGAATACCTAATGTTGATCTTGATAACTGGCCTTGGTATCTAAAAGCATAGCATAAGAGGTAAAATTTGTAAGCAAAATACCTAAGAATTGCAAGCGAAATATGTCTCGAATAATAAAACTTGTTATTTGGATTTCCTGGGAATAACTGAGAGGTACTATTTTGATATTGTCTTGCCTCAATTTGGTATTCGCATTACATTGTGGGCACATTTTTATGGTATTATTCTCAGATATTTTACCTCTGATGCAGCGCTCTTAAATACCAAAACCAGTTACCAAGTCAGTCGTTCCTGCACGGGATAACTTTCGCGTGTATTTCAAAATTTGCTGGACTTGCCGGTGTGCCACCTCCAGATTTCTGGGCGATTGTCAGACTTTTCTCGATCCATTTCCGAACGTCACACACCGTGTATTTCGAAAGATTCAAAAGTCTTGCTAGCTTTCGCGTGGATAAACTGGGATTTTCGTTTCGGTAAGTCAGGATGTAAACAAATACCCTTAACCTTTTAACCATTATCTCCTGTGGTTTTATACATTCTTACCATTATTCAGTGAAATTGAAAAAAATGTCATTACAAAAAGGCCTTAAAAGCAGCATTTTTAAAAGGTTCGTATTTTGTCGTGTTTTTTCAGGGTTGTACAAATGATTTCGAAAAAGAGAACTAATTTCAAAAACTGTGTCAGTTATTTTTGACACATTCGAGAGGCTTTCGAGCGATTCAAAGTTTGAATGTCAGCAACCACCCTAAGGTTATTTCCTTTCCTTCATCTTCCCCTTATTTCTCTTCTTCTACTTTTATGGCTTGGCGTTATTAAAGACTGGATTCGAAAAAAATGAGACACACAAAAATGATCACCAAAAATTCATTTTAAATCGGATACTTCTCAAATTTTCAGGGATTCAATAACTATATATTAGCTATGTTTTGGCATAATTTGTGAGCCTTTGTCCATCTTCCTTGCACAATTTCTCCCAGTTTCTCTTCAAAGCTTCATCGGTTTTGAATGTTTTTCCGCTTTTCTTCAATTTCTTCTTCATTATCGCCCAAAACTTTTCGATCGGACGAAGTTCTGGTATATTTGGCGGGTTTGCCTCCTTCGGGACCACTTTAGCGCCCTTTGCTTCGTACCAATCCATTACAGGCTTGGCGTAATGGCACAGAGCGAGATCCGGCCAAAACAGCGTGGGACTTCTGCAAGCATTCTTCTCGATAAATCTGCCCGTTTATGGTGCCGGTTGTAACGAACGGCTTGCTGTACTTCTTTGCGAATTTGTCCATCTTTCTCTTCCGGAACATTTCCGGAACCTCCATGCGGGACGTATCGATAAAAAACTCGAGGTCGGGGATTTATTTGGTGTCCGCCTTGATATATGTCTCGTCGTCCATGACGAGACAGCCTAGTTTGACAAGCCACTTATGGTACAGCTTCCGCGCACGCAATTTTCCACCGTGTTTTGCTTGTCAGTCCGTTTTGGCGCCTTCCTGACCTTAAAAACACGTAGCCCAGCCCGCTTCATGGTCTGCTGTACGAACCACTTCGACGAATTTACCTTTTTGGCCACGTCTCGGGTGGAAAGGTTCGGGTTATTCTTAAAGTACTGCCTTATCTTCCGCGCCTTCTCTGGGTATTCCGTTTTCGGGTTTCGGCCGCTTCCAGCGCGCCGCTCGATGGTCTTCGTCTCCTGGAACATCTTCACAACGCGGGACACGGTGGAATGGTGGATTCCAAGCCTTTTGCCGATCCATCTGTGCGACTGACCAGGATTATCGATCACCTCGCCCAAGATATGCTGGCGTAGCTCTTCTTGTTTCGAATGCATCTTGAAAACTACTTGACAGATCGCGATAAAATTGTACACACATAAACATAACACTAAACTAGTATTACCCAAAATTTCATTAATTTTTACCCACGCGATAAAAAGTTACACTTAAAACAAAGTGTCTATTTTTTTCAGAGTACAATCTTTAGTCCTACATGCCTGGATTTGCCTGCAGCTCTAATTAGTGTTTTTTATGCATTTCCACAGTTCAGGCTTTTACTGTTCGCCTCCGTTAAGGCTTATTTTGCCATTCAAAAACATCTTATCGTAAAGTGTTTAGAAAACGTTGTAATACATTAATGCTCCAGGAAAGTCAAACGAACTTCTCAAACAAAAAGACATTCGATCGTTTCGGGAACTGAACCCTTGACCTCCGGATTGGACTACGCTATGAGGCTTGAACTTTTAAAATTGCTATAGTTAATATATCTACAGACATAAAAAAAAATTCTGCCTGTCTGTCTTACCGTTATAGACTCGGAAACTACTAAGCCGATCGGCCTGAAAATTTGTAAGCAGGCGTTTTTAGGACTGAGAAAGGTTCTTATGATGGTTTCAAATCCGATTGGCTTGAAATTTAGTATGAAGTAGTTTTTAGGACCGAGAAAGGTTCTTACGGTAGTTAGAGACCCCCCCTCTTCTCTAAAAAAGGGGGCTCCATAATAATGAAATTTCAGCATAACTTGAGAGCTAATCAAGCAACGGATTCCAAATTTAGTATGTGAGAGTTTTTAGAAGCAAGAAATGTTTCTATGGTTGTTTTTGACCCCTCCCTATTCTCACGTACAAATGGAACACAAATTTCTGCAAGAACTAATCAAGCAAATGGATCCAAATTTGGAATGTAGAGGGTTTTAAAAGCAAAAAATGTTTTTATGGTGGTTTGAGACGCCTCCCCATTCTCACAGAGGAGGGGGGGGGGGCTGGTCTCCCATACACACGAAACATAAATTTCTACATAACTGGAGAACTAATCAAGCAAATACCGCAAAAAATATTTTTAAGTTGATTTAAAACCCCTCCTTTTTCTGATAGAAGGGGCTCTCATACAAATGAAGCACAAATTTCTGCATAACTCGAAAACTAATCAAGAAAATGCACCCAGATTTGGCAAGCAGAGGCTTTTGAAGGAGCTAATCAGGTGAGCAAATCAAGCAAATAGAACCAAATTTCTCATGTGGAGGTTTGTTGAAGGCAAGAAATATTTCTATGGTGGTTTGAGACCCATCCGTCCTCTGAAAAGAGGATGTGGGGGGAGGGGGGGGGGAGGTCTTATACAAATGAAACACAAATTTCTGCATAACTCGAGAACTAGCATCACTAGCCAATCGAAGAAAATTTGACAAAAGATGGTTTTTGAAGGCAAGAAATGTTTCAATGATATTTTGTGACCAACCGTCATCTGGAAGAGGGGGCTTCTAAACAAATGAAACACAAATTTCTGCATAGCTTGAGAACTAAAGAAGCAAAAAGAACCAAATTAGGCATGTGGAGGTTTTTGAAGGAGGAAAATACTTCTATGGTGGTTTGAGACCCATTCGTCTTTTGAAAGGAGGAGGAAAAGGGGGCGTATTCCCATACAAATGAAATACAAATTTATGCATAACTCGAGAACTAATCAAGCAAATGGAACCAAGTTTGACAAATGATGGTTTTTGAAGACAAGAAATGTTTCTATGTTTGTTTGACCCCTCCTCCCTTCCAAAGGGGGTGGGTATCATACAAACGAAACACAAATTTCTTCATAACTCGAGAACTTATCAAGCAAATGGGAACAAATTTGGAATGTGGGGGTTTTTGAAGGCAGGACATGTTTCCATGGTGGTTCGAGACTCCTCCCCCACCAGGAAGAGGAGACTCTCATACAAATAGAATACAAATTTCAACCAAACATGAGAATAATACAGGTAACTAAAATAAACAATGGTTTTTTCTCGGGATAGAAGCATGTCCTGACATTTGAGCTTCTTCTTAGTTAAAAAAAACTTATTTCAAAAAACAACCATAAACGCACCAGTTCTACTAAATTTTCATTAACTTAGTTTCAAGCGTAGCAGTGCTCACACCGAGTTCAGCTTGTATAATATAAAAGAACGAGGTGCTCTGGAACCACTTTCATGAACAGATTACTTGCTTGAATCTTCTTTATCTGCCGGGCGGCTATCATGTGACCTGAAAGTTGTTATAGAGATCACATGTAAGAAAGATCTTGTAACTCATGATTTTTGTATGATGCAAATTTCGAGTTTACCGAGGGGCCAGCTGGTAGTTTAAGAGAAACTTTTTCAGCGTGAGATCCGAGATCAGCCACTTTTAAAATTGATCTTGATAAAAAGCTGGGTCAGTTTCGAAAACTGCAAACTGAACAATTTAGGCAAATACATCAAAATGTTATCTGTAAAAATTAGAACGAAATCTGAGATTGCTCCCAATAAGCAATGTTCGGATATTTTCAACGCCTTTTCCTTTTTTTATTCCATCTGTCCTGATTTTGATTCGAAAGTGTCCGATCTTTTATATAATGCCATAGGGGTGACCGAATTTCTGAAAATGTCAAACTAATTTCCTCTTGATGAAGATCGGAGTATGCTGTGGTGCTCAGTTGACGTTTTTGTGTTTTAGTATTGCGCGATTCTCTCGTGATACATGAGCCATATTATTTTCTGCCATTATTTTCTTCCAAATCTAGCATTCCCTTTATGTGCATTTAATAACGCAGAAAATTCAATGTTTCTTTTTATCGGTGTAGGTTTACCTCAAAATCGATATCCGACTTCAACTTTATTCTTTGAACAGATGATACAGAAGAGCATTTATCGTTGATTTTCACGATGCATATAACAATGTGAAAGATTTGTATCTGGGTTTGATGCAACTCAGTACGTTGATAATGATTGCATGGTTCTTCAAAAGTTGATTCGATTCTTATTCAAATGAAATAAAAAAAATGATACTTCTGCGCAAGAAAAGTAACATTACCTCTTAGGTGGATTCATTCGGCTTTATTTTCTTTGCAATTTCTTCACATCATGCCATTCATAACAAACGAGAGATAGTTTTCACTTTCCATTCATTGCTATAGCTGTCCGTCAAACACGAAAATCTATTACCGGCAGCCTCCGTTGAAAACTGCACCATTTGAGAGATCTACTCACGCCCTCAAGTCGAATAATTTCCTTTGGTGGCAGAATGCAGAACTATCTAACAACTATGACGATGAACTTCCACTCGAATCTTGCAGTGAAGATAATGAACAACAACAAAAAAACTCTCATTTTTGCTCAAAAATAAGCATCCGTCATGGTTAATGCATCCGAAGCTTAGATTGCGATAACTTCAACGGCCGCAACTTCTTCAACCTGCACACAGAAATTTTCTCCTCCAAAATGTGCGTGTCGACGTCTGCGGTTGAATTTATCAACCATTCCGGTAATTTGTCTTCAAATTGTTTTGATTGTGCGAGGAAAGTTTTTTTTTCCCGTCTGCCTATCACCATCATAATTGAGATTTCATTGCATGGTTGTAGAGATAAGCGCTCATTAGGTAACAAATCGTGATAAATTTCGCCAGATTACAGCCGAAATCGTGGCGATCATTGAACCGTTAACTTCTTCTACCATGAATCAGCTCACTGGGCGCGAGAACTCGGCCAACTGCCGGTGAGCGAATTTCCGTTATCACGTAAAGCCAAGCAGAAATCACCTGTGAGCACGCCAATCGAATCCAATTTGGTACGAAATTAGCATACATTAAACTGTACCCGGGCCGTAAAAAGGTGCAGATTGTTTGTAGCTTTCGAATACAAATTGGACGCGACCTTGTTCATCCTTCGCTGACGACGATTGGTATCGCATCGCGCTTGTAGTGCAAAAGCAGAATCCACCTTTGAAGAGTACGAGAGGGTGGTGGATTCTCTTGGGCGCCACAGGGCGCGGTTTCGCATTACTTTCCAAACAGCCTTTGAACAGTTGAACTGCATCACAACGGATGGAGTGTTTGTTCGCCCTCAGCCTCGAGACATCATTTGCGGCAATAGTTTTGGATTATGATTTATGAGGTGCATGTATGGTCGTTAGGCTTATGCGCTCAGGTGTGTGAAAAATGCTTGCAATTTAACGGTCATTAGTTGGGTCTTTTTTTCAGCACGGTGATATTGAAGTGGAGGGTAGTCACACATGATTGAGGGTCGACAGAGTGTTTTGCTATGGAGTATAGTTGTATCTGTTTTTGCATGGTGGGTGGCTCCATCCTGAGAGTATAATTTCTTTACAGTTTTTTGCAGCGTTGCCAGATTATTTTCAAGCTTTTTAGTTTCAACACATTTGAAGTTTGAAGAAGTTTCTCTAAATATTGTAATCGAAAGTTTAAAGAAAAATCTTACAGAAAAAAAATATGAAATAAGTTAACAGTGGAGATTTTAGAAATAATATTAATACATAGTGATGCTTCAGGAAATTAACGCCAATTCAAACATAAGACTTATTTTTTTTTTAATATTTTCTTGACCGAAATGTAAAAAAAATATAACAAAATTAATGTAAAATACTTGGAAAATTTGCAATAACACTCTTCTTGAATTTTACCCTGCTTGTTTTGAGATGTTTAATACAAGCTTGTTTTTTATTTAAAGCGTATAATCATGAACCAAACATTTAAGGAAAAGTTAATCCCAGCAAAAATCATATGAACTCAAATTGCTATTCCTTAAGGTAAAAAGTATATAGGAGTTTTGAGAATTGATAATAGCTTTTTGATAGAGATTTTACCAAAAAGAGATTAACTTTCATCCCACCAAACATCAGTGTTGAATAACTGCTTGTTCAAAGAAGTTTGGAGAAGTTATTCAGCTTTCTAGAAGAAAAAGCTGAACAACTTCTCAAAATTTGTTTGAACAAACAGGATAACTGTTTGTTGGGATATTTATAATATACTAGCTATATGTGTGTTTCTTTTACAAAGCATCAATAATTGTTTTCTTTATCCATCCTAACAGACAAGTCCTAAAAATAATGGGAATCCATCAACCTGTATTTGAGTTTGATCGTTACAATCTTTTAGATGACTTTGACGTTCTTTGATCGGATTTTTACCTGCTCTGAACTTAGTATTCTAGAAGCCCTCCCTTGGTCATCAATTGAGACAATTCTACTCAAAACCCAATGCATGAATTTGTATATGGTGTAGGAAAGGGTGTTCCGATCAAAATTTGGTCAAACAGTAATGTGTGTGTCGATCAAAGTTTGTATTAATAAGTTAAATTCTTTCTCTTTTTCATGTACAGTTAATTCAGAATACAGGAGAAATATTCACCCAAGCTTCCGTGTTACTGAATGCAAATTGCCGGGTCTTACGTTCAACACCTGCCATAAGATTTTGTACAGTCTCCTTGTCCACTTTATTCGCCGCAGAATGGCAGTTTGCCTTGAACTGTCTCTCGCTCACAACAGCTTTTTGATTTCTCCTAAAGTTCCGCTTGACGATAGCCCAATATTGTTCGCTTGGGCGGAGCTCTGGCGTGTTGTGAGGGCTCTTGTCCTTCGGCACCACTTCAACGTTGTTGGCAGCATTACACTCCATGGTATTTTTTCCGTAATGGCAAGATACCAAATCCTGCCAAAAAAGAACGAAACAATGTGTCGCTTCAGGAAAGGCAGTAGATGTTTTTGTAGGCGCTTGCTCAGATCAATTGCCTGGTTGACGGCCACAGGTACAGATGGCCTTCTACACCAGATATTTCTTCGCAAACTTTGACAGTTGAATGTGCTTGAAAATATCTATCACCTTTCCCCGTCCGGTTGCCGTATACAATTCCTGTCCAGGAAGCTGTTTAAAGTCTGCCTTGACGTAAGTTTCATCGTCCTGTACCAGTGTACCACGCAATCAAACTTCGTCAGCATCGTCGTGTACAACTTTCGCGATCGTGCTTTGGCCGACGTGTTTTGTGTATCGTCGCGATTTGAAGTCACCACTTTCTTGAAAATCGACAGTCCAGCTCGTTTTTAGCTCTATCCACGGTTGAAGACGCCACTCACAGCTTCTTTGCGACATCTCGGACGGAGAGATTGGGGTTCCGCTCGAACTCTTTTTGTCGTCGCTGTGGCCTCCGGCTTTCGGTTTCCCCCGATCCAGCTTTCCTGGCTATCGTCAAATGTTCACCCAACACTTTTAATACGTTGGTAACAATTGATTTAGCCCCATTCAACAATTTCGTCAACTTGGCGTGAGAGTCGTTTGGATTTTTGCCATGCACGTGCAAATTTTTGATGCGTTGCTTCTCTTCCCTTGACAAAATTTTAATAACTGAAGTGCTAATCTCAAATTCAAAAGAGACGCATGATGCTACACGCACGCATCTTCAAAACGAGGGGTGTGTTAATTTGTTTAATGCTCGTTGAAGGGAAATGTGTCTAGTTTAAGTCGACCAAATTTTGGTCGAAACACGCTTTAATCACAGTTATATTATATTTCCAGGGAAGTCGAACCAATGTCCAACCCGAAACCTCGAGCGGAACGGGAATCCATCTCGTCGTCTCCAGGTTGGCAAACCGAGTTCTTACCTACTGAGCTATCTGAGGTCCCTTCAGGCATCATTTCATTATTATAGATTGATTTGGAAAGCCAATTAGCGTCTACAAGTTTCTGTATTATAATCAATTCCATATCTTGTGCAATATTTCAGTTTTCGTTCAATGTGTTTATACATATTTTTAAATTCATTTTATTCTTGATACCGTTTCGATTTTATCTCATCTTGATGAAAATATTCATGAATATCTCACACGGGCATTGTATGTTATCAATTACTAATGCCTTTTCTCATTTCTTCATTATCTTGTTCTCTTTCCTATTCTATAACCGCGAGCAATACCATATGGCACATATATAGTGGGTCTGGATCTACACCACTGAAACAAGATAACACCATAACTTGGAATTTTTGGAGGAGTCTCAAACCCGCAAAGGGGTTTCAAACACTTGAGAGGTGCTCTCAAAACACAATTGTTTTAAAGATATTTTCAAAAACCCGGAGATTTGTTCGTACATCCCTATATTTTGACCTGATATTAAAATAAAGAACGGTTTATAACCCTAACCAATATTACTTTCAGTTAAATGACCACGCCAATATTCACTAAATATTCATTGCATAACATATAACGGGAAAAGAGTGGGACCATAAGGGCACCCATGTGGAACGATTTGGATAGGGAGCATGGGACTGCCTCCTCCCTATTGCAACATTTCGTGGAACGTGGGTGGGCTCATCGATCCCCATGTATTGGGTTTGTTCTGTCAAACGAGCGCTCGGTTCTAGTGCTGTGCGTGTGAACTTGCTTTTGGAAAAAGCTTCTTCCCTATACTTTCGTTTCGCGTAACGGGTCATCCCAAACGCTATTGGCCTTTCATACAGGAACTTGATGAACACAAATAACAATAGACCCCTGATCAAATCGAGTTTCAAATAATTCCACTGTTATGGAAAGTTACCTTGCTACAATAGCTGGTACATAGTTTATTCATTATCACATCACCTGCGAACATTCATTTGCTATTGCAGACCTTAGAAAAGATTTTTAATGTGTTTTCCATAGTATTTACCATATAGTACTATGTTGCTATATACTTTGTGATTTTTGAAAGAGATCTAAAAGTCAAATGTTTAGGATACTTCTAAACCTTAAACTTGCTTATATTCTAACAAACGTTGTAATCCTATTTATAATTATGCTCTAAAAATTATTTTGCAGATCATTTAAGAACTTCACAGCAATACCCAGAAAATAACGCAGGGTACATGGTGTCAAAAGCATCCTGTAACCTGATTTTTTAAAATATTTTTTAAAGTTCCGCTACGATTTCTAATCTCGCACCAGCTAGTAAAATTTATGAACATAATAAATTTTCCGATATTTTTACTACCTTCCCATCTATAAAATTAAAATTTTCGAATATTGAGGTACCGAACACTTAAAGCTCGATTCAAAATAAATCTGGACGCACGGTTTAATACACCACCGCGTCCCTGCTGGTTGGAACAAAAAGCGTTTGACAGGCATTTGTTGACGTTTTATTGCTGAAGACATTGATTAAAAGTTTTTTTTTCGATTGATCGACGCATCTCTAAATAACGGATCATGGAACTTGAGAAAAGAAAATTAATTGTGCCTAAACATCTAGAGAATCCTTCGTTTGGTCTGCCTCAGAAATATCAAAAATGTTGAACGGTGTGTCTTGTAATCAAACGTTACAAGGATACTCTGAGTGTAGATAGAGCACAGCGCATCTATCATGAAAGTGGCACTAGGGACAAAGAGCTGAGGAGAAAGGTGTTGAGGTTCGGGAAAGGCAACCCAGGTGTCTCCATACGTGATTTGGCAAAGAATTACGATTCCAACTTTTCCACCGTGCGTAACATCCTTTCAGGAGAAGGCTACAAGTCTTTTGTGCCAGTAAACATCCGAATCACTCCCTGGAACAAAATTTAGTGGCCAAAAAAAGGCATGAATACCATACGAACGAGTTTTGACGAAATTTGTTGGCTGTATTTGAATGTATGACGAAACATATGTCAAAATGGATTATAAACAAATCCCCGGACGAAAATTTTACCTAGAAACTAGTCGTGAGGATGTCTCTTCCTGGTATAAATTTATGAAACTAATGATTTGGCAAGAAATCCGCAGCTGTGGGCTTAAAACCAAGGTTTTCATCACATCTCACACAATGACATCGAACGTTTACATTAAAGAGTGTATGAAAAAGAGGATTTAACCCTTCATTCGGCAACACAAGACAAAAGTGGCCAGATCTAACAAGCTGCCACTACTCTAAGGAGGTACTAGAAAGGTGTGCTGCAAACAATGTTAACTTCGTCGCCGAAGAGATTAATCCTCCGAATTGCCCTGAGTTCAGACCGATGGAAAAGTATTGGGCAATTGTCAAGCGAAAACTTCGAGGATGCGATAAAGAAGTGATAAATGCACAACACATGTGTTTAAAGTGGAATAAGTTCACCGGTACAGGGTCACAGCTACTGCGCAGATCATGATGGCATCGATCAAAAGTAAAGTGCAACAGTTCGTCCGAAACGATAAAATGCAAAAACTTGTTATATATCGTTTGAAATCTGAAGAAATAGTATTTTGTTTGAAGTTTTGATCAACCGCGTACGTTGTTTAATTCTTGAGTTATGATCAATTGGATGCGTCAAAATTTACTTTGTATCGGGCTTTATTCTTTTTCTTGTGATTATCTTGTCTGGATTTTTGCAAAATTAACTGTGTTTTGACACAAGTTTTGTCAACTTCCTTGTATTGTAAAGTTATTTCCTTGAGTTCTGCTGTGATCTTAAGTTCATCTTAAGTATAGAATTTTCGACAACGCTTCATAACCTTTCGAAAGACACTTTAATTCTATATGAACATATCAGAATTTCTGCAAAGTTTCTTGCAATACCTTGGAATAGTGTTTAAGAATTTTTCAGCTGAAAAAAACATTCTGGCGAATTTGACATCGTTACAGCACGACTAACATCCATGAAATTAGCGCTCCTTGCGATTGAAGAATTGCTTTTGAACAGCGCTTATGTGTTTAAGAAATACACTTTTATTGAATATCATAGCTCAATGGTTCGATTGGTGGTATTGAAAAGCAAAAATTAATTGCAATTAAACTTCATAGAAAAAATAAATACTGTAAAAAGAACATTTAAATTTCATGTGTGATGTGATGTGAACAACCATCTTATTTTGAAAGGCAACAGCCTATAGCACTGGACTGTTTTAACTGAATGGTTCGATCAAGGTTAATGTTACGAGCCCACGGCGTGCAGAGACCGACTTCTTTCTAGCAGCCCGCAAACTCTAGAATCCGTCTTTTGTTTTCAGTTGCGGTGCAACTTTAAGCTGTAAATTTTGGTTGTTTTATTAATATTTATACTGGTACAATATCTATTTTAACTTGAATAAATCGGTTTTCTTCCCAACAATCAATACCGGGTAAATCTTAGTGCAGACTGCACACGATCCTTAAGGAATTCGTAGGTTAAGATGAGTTTAATTTTTTAATTTTTAATATCTTCAGTTCTTACAGTTGAATTCACTAACTTATGGTTAAGTCACGTTAGGAAAAACAAATTCAAATAACGATTGGTAATTTTTATAAAACGTTTATCAAGACTTTTTGGGCATACAATAAATTTTCAATTGTGAGCAACTCGTGTATGCTGAAATTGGAAGTAGCGATGGCGATTTCTGGCAATTTCTTATCCCGGTCAAGGTGAATTAAATATCTTAGGGGGTCTCAATACTGTATATGAGAATTTCACTCAAGCTTAAACGCATACTAATACCATCCATATCAATTAAAACAATGGTCTGGCATACTGAAGCTGCCTCCTTTACACCTATGCAACAGTGTCTGTGATGTCAAGCTCGCGGTTCCATTTTAAACCAAACGAGTAAAGGAGATGATTCGTTTCACACTGCCAGCCCTGTGTTCTATGCCATGGGATATGAAGCGTCAGGCTGCAAGGTTTGTTTACCCATATTTCGGGGAAAAAGTGCACGTGCTAATGTATGTCATCAAAACGTTTAGCCCATAGAATATATAGCTCTTCACTCCTAGGCAAAATTGCAATCAACAACTGTTATTTTGTGCGTAATACACTATTGAGTATTCCTTACTTTTTCGCTCCACTGCACAATCTTATTCAATACCCCGCTAATCCACCCGTCTTCCCTGCCAACCGAAGAAAAAAGACCACCTGAGATATTAAACCCACCTTGGTCCCGGTGACGTTTCGCTGCTTTGTCCGTCAGTTTGACAGCCTAGCAAGTCGCAAGGCATGCTGAGTCGACAGGAGGGCCCATTTTAGTAGTGGACCTTCGGATTGGTATTCGCCCTGGCCAACAATTAAACTGTGGTAAATGTTTCATCATGGGCCAAAAACGTATTGTGGACACGTAAGAAGATACTATTACGCACAATCCAAAGCTAGAGGGGTCTAAAGAGAAACTCCTTCCAGAAAACCGACCCCTCGCCTAGTAAAAATTCCAACTAGAGCACGAGTCAAAATGAGTGCAAGCAATCTGGGGTTCAAAATGATCTCAGAGCTTCCAAGAAGGTCTAGGAATGTAAATGGTCCAAAAATAAGGAATTGTAATATTTGGAATTTTTTATGTGCCGGCGTCGGTGGTGTAGTGGTGAGCGTGACTGCTACTTGGCACCCCCAGTGGTTCTGGGTTCAATCCCAGTAGAGGTGGTTTTTCTGAGGCAAAGTAAAGCCGTTGGTCCTGGCTCATGTGTTGATGAGTGCGATATGTGGGGGTCCAGGTGGTGGAGTCGTCTTCCTGGCGTCGGTGGTTGTCCCCACGTGAGCAAATAGGCCGACGAAAACTAATCGAAAAAAAAATAGCTCGTCTTCATAGACCAAAAGGAGTGAATGAAGATAAAGACAAGGATTGTAAATTACCAGTGGAATCCATTGCCATTTTGCATATCTTTGAGAGAATCTCTTCGGAGTTTTGTACTAATAGTCGACTAGAAGGGTGTTTCGATCACAGTTCGGTTGACTTAAACTTGACATACATTAATTGTTATGTTATGTATTCTCCGTGCGAGGAGTAACGATTATGATGTAGAAGGAGATGTTCGCTCATCACCATGGGGCACCAAGAGTGAACAACAATGTTTTTGGCTAGAATGAAAGATGTGAAGAGAAAGTGTTGAAAGGTCCGTCAGAGTGCGGCAGGTAGGAAAATTAACAGATGTTTTTGAAAATTGAGCGAAAGGGCATGTATCCAGTGGTACTCGAACCATGGACGTCAATATTTGCCTAACATCCCACTGCTGGGTAGGTTGTAGCAACGGAACAAGTCCGCCACTTCAACAGGCAAAAATTGACGCATGGAAAGACGCACATGTACCACTGTGGCTTGTATAGTTTATTCTTAGCGATCTATTGTGTGCACTCTGTTTACTGATGCGCACATGGGAGAGGAACTCTCTCCTTTTTTTGGGTTTGTTTTGATTCGCACCGACTGACGATCAAAGGAGAGAGTTCCTCTCCCATGTGCGCATCAGTAAACAGAGTGCACCTTTTAACACTTTCTCTTCACATCTTTCATTCTAGCCAAAAACATTGTTGTTCACTCTTGGTGCCCCATGGTGATGAGCGAACATCTCCTTAAACTTGACGCATTTTATTTCATCGTGCATTAAATTTTTATGTATAACCCTTAATTTGAAGATGTGCGCGTGAAGCATCATGCCTCTATTTTGATTTTGAGATTAGCACTTCAGTTATCAAAATGTTGTTGAAGGAAGAGACGCAACGCATCAAAATTTTGCACGTGCATGGAGAAAATCCAAACTACGCTCACGCCAAGTCGGTAAAATTGTTAAATGTGGCTAAATCAACTGTTACCAACGTATTAAAAGTGTTCGGTGAACGTTTGTCGACACAATTTTTCCGTTCTATTTTGGTCGGATTTGGGATCTTGCCATTACGGAAAAAAGGCCATGGAGTGGTATGCTGCCAACAACGTTCAAGTGGTGCCCAAGGACGAGAACCCTCCCAACACGCCAGAGCTCCGCCCAATCGAAAAATATTGGGCCATCATCAAGCGGAACCTTAAGAAGACTCAAAAAGCTGTTGTGAGCGATAAACAGTTCAAGACCAACTGGCGTTCTGCGGTGAATAAAGTGAACAAGGAGACTGTACAAAATCTTATGGCAGGTGTTAAATGAAACACCCGGCAATTTGCATTCGGTAAATGGGCTCGGCTGAATAATTCTCCTGTATTCTGTATTAACTGATCTTGAGAAAGAAAAAGAATTTGACTTATTATTAATAACTTTGATCGACTCACACACATTACTGTTTGACCAAAATTTGATTGGAACACCCTTTATTAGTACAATATACTGAAGAATCTGCTTGCTGTAGACGAAACCTTCGATCAAAGATCTAACAATCGTACGGTAGTAGGCATTAATTAATCTACTAAAATTGAAAAAAAAAAACAATAAACGGACATTGTAAAAAAGCTCTCAACAGCATTTTAAGTAATATTTTTTTAAATCGTATTTGAAGTGAAAATTTCAGTTCATTTCCACTTGGAACAGTCGAATAGCTAATTGGGATATCTAGTTAGGGAAAATATTGAGACATTCTACCTCTTTAAAGGCAATGGATGCATTTGAAATCAGCACAGCTCCATGAAGGATACTTTCAATTTCAAAGCCTAATAACCTTACCCAACTGGTAAAATCCGAACAAATCGAACCTTATTTTTTTCGTTCGATCACGTCCCCTTCCTGCTTGTAGGACTTATTTAAAACAACAAAAAATCGCAAGCACACCTACTACTCCACCAGCCATAATCACTTACTGCGTGTTCAAGACATGGTGGACTCAACCATCGAAGAGAACCAGATTAAAAAAAAAATAGTGCTCCGGTCCATTTGCGACCGTTCACTCGAGCAAAGTAACGCGCAAATGATTGGGGCTGTGGCCGCTGCAGTGCCCCGTCGGCAGTCGTATCGTGTCCACGTGAAGGCCATCTAGTTGTGGTCAACTGCTGCGCGCTCTTAAGTTCACTTCATGCCCCGAACCAGTTGTTGTTGTTGTGTATGTGCACGCTCCTACAGCAGACGCATACGGTTGATCAAAAGTCGTTGCAGAATAAAAAAAAAACCAACTAGAGTTAAATGTTAAATGTTGGTAGGTATGAAGTGAAAAAAAAAAGAAAACATCAAAGTTTTGCAAGACAAGAAATCCGCCCAACTAGTTGTTGGACTATGCAGCCGGTTTGGCTGGTTGCAAAAATTAATGCTTTACTTTTTTTTGCGTTTCTTTGCTTGAATACTAGTTTGTGTCATGGCGGCGGGTGGTTGCTATGGGGAACGGCTTTTTAGTGGACGTGTGGATAGAGTCGCATGAGAATTTGCGTGCTGCTGCTTGGTTATAAGCTTGGTTATAAGAACGGTGCGCTGGTTGTTGGTGCGGATAGAAAATATTCAGGGCGTATACTTAAGTGCCACAAACAAAGGAAGTGGTTGAGGTTGATCGAGTTCTTGTTGCTCACTGCCGGTAGTTGGGTTGGGTGCTAATGGAAAATGAGATTGTTTGTTTTAATTCTATTCTACTTCGAATTTGTTTCCTATGACAGACTCGTGTTTCAGCTACCATGTGTAGATTTCAATTTTCTTTTCGACTAACCCGCCGGAGTCAAGGTTGGCAAAACTTGTCATTATTTTTTAATGGTCATAACTTATTTATCATGTAACCATCACGATTGCTGTCATCAGCAGCTTTTTTGTTTAAAATCAATACAATTTTCATGAAAATGTAATAATTGTATTTTACCAGTCAACGAGATCACACAACACCAAAATAAAAATAAAATAAAACATAATTCAACACAAACGATTGTTTATTTCACAAAAATGGATTACATTAGAAACAGTTGATTAAGATGTTAAAACTTCTTTCTGTAAAATTCTCAAACTTTCTGTGGTACACCCGCCATAAGGTTTCGTACGGTATCCTCTGATACGTCCGCCGTAAGGATTTTCCATCTTCTCTTGAAATCTTCGGTACCATCTTAGTTTCGAAGAATTTCCGCTTAACTAGAGCCCAGTACTTCTCTATTGGGCGAAGTTCTGGACAGTTTGGTGGATTGGCTGTTTTTGACACGTATTTGACCTCTTGTACCTTATACCATTCCAGAACGGATTTTGGATAGTGACAAGACATTAAATCAAGCAAAAATAGAGCTGGAGAGTCGTGACTTCTGATGAACGGGAGCAACCACTTTTGCAGACGTTCTTTTTCGTACACATAATTATTAATAGTGCCGGTAGAGACAAAATTCTGCTAAATCAAATACTTCTTTGAGAATTTGGACACCTTTTTTGTCCGAAAGTTATTGGAAGGGTCTTCTTTTGCATTGCGATAAAAACAGCCAGACCCGGAAGTCGTTAAAGGTCTTCGAGTACGTATGTTTAACTTTTTTAACTTTTAGCAGCGGAATTTTGCTTTTCATCATCTTTCAAACTTTGAACGCCTTCAGCCCTTGCCTCTGCTTCACTTTTTGTACGTATGATTTTGACGTCCCAACTTTGCAAGCCATTTGTCGGGAGCATACTTATCGATTTGATCTACTTTCAACCTTCTGATTCACAGTCAAGCGCTGGTCAAATGATTTGCAAACATAAAACACGGTGCTTTTGGGTGGTTTTAGTTTCTTGGTATGGTTTCTTGTGTTATCTTCTAAAAATGTTTCTTCTTCAAGTTACTAGCCTTAATCGTTAACAATCTCTTCTTGAGATTTCTTATCGAATATATTAGACTTGTTCAGATCAAAAGCCTGTTTCTCTCTATCTACAAACTTACTCTAACTCGACTAGTTATAATACATGAGTGGTCCCAACGGCGTCCATACTGTGGGATTAAACAAGGTCAAATTGACTCTCCAGCGTTACTAAAAATTTACAATATTTTCTCAATGATAACTAATCATCTCACTTTATGAGAGAACCCATCAGCATCCTTGCTGTTGATTTAAATCGGTTCAAACCGGCTTTAAAGGGTTACATAAAATTAAAATTGTATTTACCATTGAAAAATCACTATCACACTCTATGACGTGGCTGGGTAGCTCTGTGGTTACCCGTTCTGCTTACTGAGAAGATGGTCGGGAGTTCAACCCAAGGTCCGTCCCCTTCCTTGCCATTTGTCACGTGCGTCTTTCTATCACCACTAGATTTAAAATAAAAAGCAGGCTACTGCGGTTTCATTTATCGCATCACTTTTCTCAGTGAATCCATGACCTATAAATAACCTGCCTCACTAACACAAAACTATCCTTCCCTTGACAATTGTGGAGACGCAGAGGTAAACATGGTCTCTTACCAATCATTGTCAAACTAATCATCTTTCTCCCCTCTCCAAAGACCGTAAGGACGTGACCGACGCCGGTACTGATCTATAAATAGAATGAACTAGTGAACTTGTATATTGAAGATGTAAAGCTACTCCCAAGCTCCATCTATGTGGTTAACTGTGAAATTCTGTTCAGCAGCTGTTTACCATATGTCTAACTTTGGTTCATGACATAATTTCAGATGCACTCACTACGTGGTGAACTGAATTTTAGGTTTATTACTAGATCGTGTGCTCACTTTTTGTTAGGAGTATGAGGATATAATCGCAAGAGCTAACAGGCAGCTGGGTTTCATATTCAAGAACGCTATGGTATGATATGCCTGAAATCCTTTTACTATGCTTTATGAGGGTCTATCTTGAAATTTGCTGTTGTCATATTATGTCGTCTAGCAAAACTTAAATCAGCCGCATTAAGGCTATTCAGAGAATTGATTTCGACGGACTCAAAATAACCTCACCATTGTCTTAGTGCAAAATTATCCTAAACCGGATTCAGAAGAAGATCGATGCAACGCTCCGACGGCAGCAGGCGGGATTCCGTGCCGGAAGGTCTTGTGTGGGCCATATTGACACGCTCCGAATCATTCTGGATTTGGATTCAATTGCAAGCGTCCCTCTATTTGTTATTCATTGACTTGGCGCGCTGAGACGCAAAGGAGCCCCGGATAACATCGTCAACCTCATTCAAGCACAATACGACGCTTTTACATGCCGAATCCTGCATAACGGAGCCTTGTTCGACCTCATACGGGTAGTCACCGGTGTGAGGCAAGGATGTATATTATCACCGCTACTGTTCCTCACCGTAATCGACGAGATCATGGGAGATGCTGTTGACCGTGTACCGAACCGTGGGCTGCTTTGGCAGTCTATCACTACGGAGCACCTAAACGACTTCGATTTGCCTGATGACGTTGCTTTGTTAGCGCAACGGCGTTCTGATATGTAGAGCAACCTCAACGACCTCGCCATCAACGTCAACCAAGACTAAATCGTTTTATGTCAACACGGACAATCCTTCCAATTTAACGGTGGCGGGGCAAGCAGTAGAGAAACTCGATAGCTTCCAATATCTTGGTAGTCAGATAGCGTCAAACGGCGGAACCAAAAGCGACATAAGTGCATGAATCAAAAGGCAAAATGGCTGCTTTTGCTAGAATTTTCAATTCAAACGTGAAATCTGTGCTGTTATACGCCAGCGAGACGTGGTGCTTATCAGCGGAGGATACTAAAAAGCTGCAGGTCTTTATCAACCGATGCCTGCGATATGTAATTTGGTCTGGTGGCCTCACAATTTGATCTCAAATGCTGAGCTCCATCGTCGATGCCAACAGAAACCGATATCAGAGGAAATTCGAGAGCGAAAGTGTAGGTGGGTCGGCCACATACTACGAAGGAGCGGAAACGAAGTCTGCAAACAAGCACTGGATTGGAACACAGCAGGACATCGCAGCAGAGGCAGACCCAGGGGTCGTGGTGTAGGAGCCTCAATAAGAAAACACAGGAAGTCAATCGAAATCTGACCTGGGCCCTGGTCAAAGCTAAAGCGAGCAGTTGCCCTGGATGGAAGTCTTTCACGTTGGCCATATGGAACCCTAGGGATGGACAGGAGACATAATTAAGTAAGTAAATTGCAGAAAAATGTTTTTTTTTATTAGCGAAATGTATTCACTATGTATATCTTTCCTAAAATTTTACAAAACTCGTGATGGAAAACTTAAAGTTTGTAAAAAAGTTCAATAAAATGTAATAAAGATTTGCAATTTAAACTCCAGGCTGTGTTTCATAGTTGGAAACGAGGCTCCGGAAATAAATCAAGCAAATTTGCGCAAGAGGAGTTTCGTTTTCAGTGCGAGGACATTATTTTGGGAAAGCTGGTTCATGGTCATGGAATGATCTCATCAACTGCAGTATTAGTTCTAGATGCTTGATTTAACAACAGATTGGAATTATTATTGAAACCTGGGTGAGTTCTTTCCTTTTTATTATCCCTTGTATCATTTTCATTTTAGGATGTAAGGTTATTTACTTTTGATTGGTCCTAGCTTCGGCTGGACATAAAAATTGGAACGATACAGAGAAGATTAGCATGGCCCCTGCGCAAGGATGACACGCTAAATCGTGAAGCGTTCCACATTTTAATTTCAGGTCATCCATGGAGTTCCAAGTTTTTTTAAGTATAGTTTTTTTTTTACCGTGGCTATGATAGATTGTGTAAACTTTCATGTGCATAGTAGATACGCGGAAACTTCTACAATTGCAGCAGGACAACAATCTGCAGATATGTGTAATAGTAGGTATCATATTTAATTACAGCTCCCCTTCAATATGTTTTATAAACTTTTCTATATGACATTGCATTTTTATTTTTATTATTATTTTTATTAATACCATAATTATCATTTCTCGGATTTTCATGATTCATTTTGATATTATTTTATTATTTTTACCTCGGAGCGTATGGTACGGTATGTCCACGCATCCTTCCTCCCCTGTGGATTCACAAAATGCGTTGTGATTTAATTCTATTCATTTGAATACAACTCATTTTACAGAATTATGTTTTGCGGCTAATGCAACGCAGTAGGCCTGGCCGCTTTGACGCTTGTATCATGTCTTTGATATACTGCAAGCATCAATATTGACAAAAAAATAATTGGGCGTTATCTAACCCAATTATTTCCAGGATGCTTTCTCGTACTGGCTGCGTTTGTATTAGATTAGATTAGATTAGTAAGGTTATTTACTTTTGATTGTTAATGGATAAACTCCGGATGGATGATCGGAGTATTAGTTCAGCCCTATAGAAGTCTGTCTCGAAACCAGTCTTCGCTTCAGTTTGTGTTGCATCATATTCCATGGTCAGTTGTTGGTCTTGTCCTAATGGTGATGTTTCAGGAAGCTGAATCCAGTTCTTACGATTGCTGAGGGAATCTCAAGCTTCAGATTATTCTTTATTTCAACAAAAATCTGCAATTTTGGAATTCAGAAATAAAACTTATCCAAAAAAAACCAGCTTGTGTCTGGACTGACCAGCAATTACCATCATTCTTAAGGTGAATTTGATTTCTTCAGATGTTTATTTTCTTTTTAGATGCAAGTATTTTCTGACAAATCAGCTGCAATAGTCCAAATCGGCTTCTATGTATTGTTGAACAATATTGTCACTATCCGCATCCTACCAAAGCGGCTACTAAGCGTTCACTTTCACTTTTTTAAAAACACTATTTGAACAACTTTTTTGAGCGCATAAGTAGAACGATTGTGATTGGGAAACTTGGAGAATTTAAAATTAACACTCCATATGATCACTTTAAAAAAAAAAAAAATTAGTGATAATTTGAAAAAAATTGTTTCAATATTTTATTTTTTGTTTGTTCAAAAGTGATCAAATGAATTGTTTTTTCCTGATCAATTACTAAGCGTTGTTGTTTCCTCCATGAAATAAAACACCATCACATTTTTTTAAAGGCCCGAACAATATCTTACTGTTGGCTTAAAAAGGTCTGCTGCTGTTTCAAATATGCTCTTAAGCGTTATGTGAAGTACCTTGCCTGTCCAATATATATTCACCCTAATACTTTGAGAGAGTCCCGAGCAGCATTTTTTGTTTTCGCAATGGTAAACCACCATCACAATTTGAGAGTGATCCGAATGGCATCCTTACCGTTAAATCGGTTCAACGCGACTGTTTGGCGTAGTTAGAAAATTTGTTTTCCCAATGAAGTAATTCATCATCACACTTTGTGAGTGCTCAAATGGTGTCCCTACTGTTTGTGTAAATTGGTTCTTATATTTAAATATATAGTTTGTTCATCTCATTAAAACTAAAAGGAGAATAGTCTGAAATCAAAGATGAACAAAAATTAAGCGTTTCAGTTACCAAAATGTTCCCTGATGTTAACCCAACCCTTTTATCAAATATCGCAGTGATTTCTCGTGAAAAAGCAGATGATTTAGCCGTTTTCAACAAAGCGAGTATCATGTCTGAATTTTCCTACCCTGTTCGTTTTTGGTCCCTTATGAGTGGGGCTGGCAGTCTTGGTCTTGGATCAATAATTTTTATGCATCCAGGATGCATGGTAGTCCCAAGCATCGTCTGTTGGTCCTCTGTGTAATAACGTAACTAACCTGGGAATAACGGAGTAGTAACCTCGGCGGTCAATTATGCCTATGCTCATACTTGCCAAATTTTATTAGGTATTTTCGGTTCTTATCTGGGGTAAGATTCGAACTCATGAATTTGATGAGAGAGGTATGTTTTGTGAACCGTTATGCCAAAGTCGGCCTTAGTCATACATTATCACTTCGTGATTTTAGAAGCAACAACCTCATCTTGAACGCAATAAACAATCATGATCTTCTTATTTAAACTTTGCTCAAACTATAAATAACAAAGGCAATGGCCCAATATTTATTGAAATTTATGATTTTGAAAACGTGAATGGAGGATTCACGTAGTTCATTGTGGTGGCCATTATTTGATTGTGAGTCGTTTCACAGTTATTAGAAAATTCTAAGTGGAATTAGAGTAAATGCTTCTGGGTCGTAGTACTTTAATAGAAGGTTATTGTTTGTCGGTCGGATCAATGACATTCAGACACAGGAATTCATTTTTGGAGTCGCAACTTTTTCGGATTAAATTCTTGAATTTTTTTTAACAGTACTTCATGCATCCTCCTATTTTTTAAACTCTGAAGCAAGATACTTGTCTTAAGGGAATTTTAAGAATTAGCAAAATAATATTTTGATCTGAGTGCTATTACTCTTATTCTTCATTTTGATTAATCAGAACAGTAGTTGTATAGAAGTAAAAGTTTGTATAAATATACAAGTTTTAGTCGGCCTCAGTGACCTGAAGATTTTAAATGAGAATGATAACTCAATATCCTAACGAAACAACACAAATTAATAGGTTTGATTTGATTTACTGTTCAATACCTTATCGATCCCTTTCACCGTTATAATTCCCTTCCCCTCCCTTCTTTCTAACACTAACTTCAAAAAGTCTCAACCCCATCCCACCAATCTCCTCCATTCAGTAATTAAGTTTCACCGACTTACCTCGAAAAGTTTTGCTGGAAACCTAAAAACCAACTCGTCCGCTACCGATTGGCTTGGATTGGAACACCTCGCTCATACGGCTGTCCACTACTGCTTCTTCTGCTGCGCTCGTTACAGCCGCAATCTGGAGCGAGATTTTTCCTCGATTTTTTTTTTGCATACACACTACTACCTGCTAGCTTCCAGTCAGTCAGTCACTCAGTCAGTTCGGCTGATTTTCAACACAATTCTGCGGCCCGACGCGCACTCCAATTTTTCGCACACAGCTGGCTGCAACCGCCTTATTTTCACCAAGAGATATACTTTTTTCTTCTCCTCTGCTATTTCTGCCCGAGCGAAAAAGAAAATGTAACGAAAAATATCTTGATTGAAAAAAAAAACGATAAACACTCTCCACACGCTTTTTTTGGTTTTGCAACTTTTGCGATGATATCGCACCAAACGTTGCTCGCGGGTTTTGGTCGGATTGAATGGTTGGAATTGTGTGAAAACAAACATAAACAATAACGAGTTACGACGTGGAGGGAAATGAAAACAAGGAAAATGGTTTCAAAGAAAACAGTCGAGTTGAGATCAAAGAGAAGGAGCGAGAAAAAATAAGCAAAGCGACGAGTAGAAACATATGATCGCTGATGGCTCGCGAGTCGATGTGAGTGTGTGCTAAGCGAAGATCGCGATGTCGATGGATGTTTCAAAAAGGTTGACAAAGCTTCAGGCGGCACGGTATCTTCGGGAGACGTTCACTAATATTTGTACTAAGTGCGCGCGGTGGTATAGTTACTACTACTACGTGGGCATTATGCTTATGAGAGAGGCTGAAAATAAAAAAAAAACAAGCTGCTGCTTACAGTAACTGTCGGAAATTGTGGATGTTGGCAATGTTGGAGACTTGAACGATGGCAAAAGTGAGTAAGCCGGTTCAGCAGGTTTCGTTCGTCGGAAACTTGCACTTTTCAATTTAATGATCAGGTTTGATTGGGGCCACTGTGCTCTTTGATTGGCGTAAGGCAGGTCGATCGAAGATTGGATTCATTTTTCTGCGTCGGAAAAGTGTGTTTGATATCTAAATGATATCTTCAGTAAATGTTGATTTCATTTCGACTACCGTGTTGCATCAGCATTCAGACACTTAGACTATAAATACGGACCGTTTTGTCCATTATAGTTGATTATTATAGTCTTTTATAAAGTTATCAGGAAGTGAATTTTTATATAAGATAATGGCACCAAAGCAACCGTCAGACACGTTTAAATGTTGAAAGAAAATGCCCAAATAATAAATTTAAAAAATATTTATCTAGATTTGTAGATTAGTTAATCCTTCTTTCTGTAAAATTCTAAAATTTTCAATGGAACACCCGCCATCAGGATCCGTACGGTATCTTCAGATGGGCCCACCGTGACGATTCTCCATCTTCTCTTGAATTCATCGGTACCATCAACTTTCTTAGTTTTGAAGAGCTAGCCCTTAACTAGAATCCAATATTTCTCTATTAGGGTAAAGTTCTGGACAGTTTGGTGGATTGACTGTTCTCGGCACATATTTGAACTCTTGTGCCTTATACCATTCTTGGGTGGATTTCGCATAGTGACAAGATACCAAATCCGGCTAAAACAGAGCTGAAGAGCTGCTTTTGCAGATATTCTTTCTCGTACACATCTTTATTGATAAGTGCCGGTAGAGACGAAGCTTTTATATTTTCGACCACAACTACTATGGCCTGCCAAATACGTTTTCTGGAATTTGGAAACCTTCTTTATCTTTATCCGGAAATGCTCGACGAACGGCGATCCTGCATTGCGGTCTAAAAAGCCAAACCCATAAGCTGTTTAAAGTTAGTACAGGGTGTCGTCAAATTATCCGCACAGACTTTGTAGGCATGCTTCAAAACAACCTAGCGGAATAAACTAAGCATACCTACAACGTTTAACATCTTGACCCATGGTCTTGCGCAGCAAGTTTGGTACAGTTGTGATTTCTAATTCATTCAAAATGAAGCCGAGGGTGTTGTGACTTGAGTTTTTTTTAAAGGAAAAATTGTTTCAGTGATTGCAAAGACCCTGAATATGGCGAAATCTACAGTCAGTGACGCAATAAAGCGATACCAACAGCTTGAAACGCTAAATGACGCTAGGGAGGGAAAAAAATCGCACCGATTGGACTCCATAAATGCGGAGGTTATCCGGCGACAAATCAAGCGAAATTCCTCTAAATTTCCATCCGAAAGTTGGCGAAATTAATGAAAATTTCAAAATCTTCTGCTGGTGCCATAGCTCACGACGATTTGAAGCTCCAGTCATATAAATTGTGTAAGAATTACTACTTGAATGACATCATGAGACAAACCGGTTGAGAAAAGAAAAGGTTCTCCTGAACCGCTTATCCGAGGGCCGCTATCGGTCAGTGCTGTTCACCGATGAAAAAGTTCATTTTCACAAACTATTTAACTAAAGATGTATTGCCTTCTAACTCACCGGATTTGAATCCGATGGACTGTTCGGTATGGTCCATCTTGGAGTCAAGAGCCTGCAGTACACCACATTAATCATTAAAACGTCTAAAATCGTCTCTTTTAAAATTTTGGGAAGAAATATCTGTCGAAGAACTCGTGGTCATCGTGGATAATTTTCCGAATCGTTTGATGGCGTGCATCTCAGCACGTGGAGGCCATTTTAAAATGAACAAATAAATGTAATTTGAACACATGTTGACAAACAACAACAAACAATACATATTGATTTTTAATTCAACAATAAAATATAGTTTTAACACCATTTTG
This sequence comes from Aedes japonicus, assembly GCA_034211315.2. NCBI lineage: Eukaryota > Metazoa > Arthropoda > Insecta > Diptera > Culicidae > Aedes > Aedes japonicus. The sequence goes on along the minus strand of JASCZW010000369.1, from coordinate 61,151 downwards.
TTGTACGGATAATATTCGGACACCCTGCACGTACGTCGTCGATTATGATACAAGAAAATGTCAACAAGAAAACAACAAAAAGAAAACGTCTTTTTGCAGTAAAATTTTGCTTGTCATCCCTGTTGGGCACCTTTTTCACTCTGTACGCCATCAGTCCTTGCCTCTGCTTCACTTTTTGTACGTATGAATTTGACTTATCAACTTTGCGAGCCACATTTCGCACCAGAAAGATTGGGATTTTTCACAATAATTTGTCCATTTGTCGGGAGCATACTTATTGATTTGTTCCACTTCCAACCTAACTTCCCACAGTCAAACGCTTTTCAAACGATTTGCAAACTCAAAACACGGTACTTTTTGAGTAGTTTTAGTTTTTTGGCAAGATCGCGTGCCGATAAGTTGGATTTTGCTTCCGTTCGTACAGAATGCGTTTGTGCACGTTCACTTTATTCGATGCCATTTATTCAGTAAAATGGCATCGAATAAAATGAACGTGCACTAAACGTGGGTTGTAGCAACGTCAGTCGTTGCGAATCAAAACAAACCCAAATAAGGAGAGAGTTCCTCTCCCATGTGCGCATCAGTAAACAGAGTGCACACAATAGATCGCTAAGAATAAACTATACAAGCCACAGTGGTACATGAGCGTCTTTCCATGCGTCAATTTTTGCCTGTTGAAGTGGCGGACTTGTTCCGTTGCTACAACCTACCCCGCAGTGGGATGTTAGGCAAAGATTGACGTCCATGGTTCAAGTACCATTGGATACATACCCTTTCGCTCAATTTTCAAAAACATCTGTTAATTTTCCTACCTGCCGCACTCTGACGGAACTTTCGAGACTTTCTCTTCACATCTTTCATGCTAGCCAAAAACATTGATGTTCACTCTTGGTGCCTCATGGTGATGAGCGAACATCTCCTTCTACATCATAATCGTTACTACTCGCACGGAGAATACATAACATAACAATTAATGTACGAATAAGTGCCTGGATGTATGTAAGTAAGGTATGTAAGCACGGTACTTTTACTTATATAAACTTCCATTTCTGAGGCATTTATGAAGATAGTATAGGTTCACTGTATCTTCCCGAGTAGATGTTGTACTAATATTCCTTCCCCAGTGATTATAAGGACGTGGCCAGGCGTACAATGGGGTGCTGGCAAAGGAGTTTCCTACTATGTAGGGAAAAGTATTAGTCCAAAATACTTGTTCGCGATATTACACAGTAGATTACTCTTAATTATTATTACTTGAACATTATACAATTCATAATTGAGTATTGTATAGCCACTCAAGCCTTCTTCAATCACATATGCTATTATATGCTATGCTACTACAGGTACTACTCGATTATATGTCCATGGCTCTCAGCTCGCCCAATGACAATTTATCTGAAATATCAAATCAACTTCGCAAACATACTATGTCAATTGGGTGAGGAACCTGTAAGAAGCCTGTTTTGATAGAAGTTTGAACCCGTGCTTATTCAAGAAAAAAAAACTCATTTCGGAAAATACCATAAAAGTGCCAGTTACATTAAATTTTCCTTCATTTAGTTGCAAGCGTAGCAGCGCACGCACCGGGTTCAGCTAGTTTTAAATACAATGCAATACATTTGTAAGTTTTTCTGATCAAATGGTGTATGAATGAAGTCATTGTGTTCAGTTGAACGATAGTTAATAGCGTTCAAAAACCTTTCACTTTAGCGTAACGCTCTCATTTTTCAAAATTTTGAAATGAAACCCATTATAGAAAAGAGAAACGTCGTCCTACGTTAGAATCGCTAAAAAACTCATATTGATTTGCAGAGAACAGGATCTTTGAAATGCGTGTACAATTTTTTTTACAGTAGGTGGACAATTTTTAAGCATTTTGTGATGCCTCTGCCTACGAAAAAATAGGAAATAAAAATTGGGGAGCAACATTTTTACGTGAAATAACGTTTAACATGTTTGCTCACAAACACTACTTTCTTCGAGGACTTAAAATATAAATATCAAAAATCCAATCGGTACATTTCCGAGTAATTCAGTTGATTATTCACAAGTAAATTGATGAAAAGCCCTTTCGAATACGGTCAGTATCAACCCCGCTTCCGTTTGGATTATTGATATTTATATTTGAGGTTCTTTGAAGAAAATGGAGTTACCCCGAAAAACAACTCTGCAAACAGATGCGGTCTATGTCAATTGTTATTTATGCTAAAAAATTCCCTGTGCATAAAAGGGAAATGCAAGCATTTCTGTAACTAGTCATGTGAGCTCAATGCGATTCGTTTGGCGATAACTTGTTCCGAAAACTAATTTTCAAAACAAAATTTATGATGTAATTGAATTGGACTATTTTTATAAATTTGTCTCACATTAATCTTATTTTAATATCTGATGAGTGGGAGTAAAATATTCGGAGTATAATTCAAATTATTTTCTCCGTTGAATATCACTAAACCATGACAGTGAGTATTACACTTTAGAAATTACTTTAGAAATTATTTAGAAATAGTATAATTAGAGTAAAGTCCTGTTGGAAAAAGTTTTAACACTATTCCAGAGCTACAACGTCATCATTCATTCAGAAATTCTGCTTTTGAACAAATAACTAGTAAATTAATCCAACTGAGTCGAAATTACTTTTTACATCACTGGTTGTGACTGCACCGACGGAGACGCATGGTCTATCGAAAGCAAACATTAATGGATGTGTAAAAGTCAGAAAAACGATTGTTACTATACCCATCGAAAAATGTTCTGAAAATATGGAATCAATAGTATTCAATAAGTCAATGTCGGAACAAATTATTGACTATCAACTTTCCGTTGAATTGAAAATTAGTCTTGAAACTATAGTTGAGGAAATGTTCAATAGTGGTCAAGTTAGTATTGGGAGGATGACAACAAATTTTCTCAAAAGAATTTCAAAGTAACTGTAAGTTCAGTTTCAAGGTCGCACGTAAGAATAATCAGGACCTGATTTGAAATCGATTGATTGGGCTGATAACCCACAGCAAGCAAGTTCTTCTGATAGGCATGACATCAAAGTTGATGACAAAAATCCTAAGTGCCTGGGGGTTTTCTATGCTAGAAGACACTCCAAGAAAACTTTCAGTTCGTACTATCTATGTGTATTTCCAAGTCTGACTACGTTATTTAGTATACAACATCATTTTTCTTCTATACTGTACAACAATAGAACTCCACATTCTTCCAGAAATCTATAAAACCTACGTGAGTTTGACAATATCCGACACTTACTGTACCGATACGACAGTCAGCCTTAAATACACCCAAACCCATAATGTTTTTGTAGCTTTTTTCATGTATACTATTTCTCTTCACCACCTTCGTTTGCACACACTTCGACTTGACCAAGCAGTTGCCGCTCTCTTTTTTTCCTACTTTGCCTCTTTTAAATGTTAGTCACTTGCTTTAGTGCTGGCTGGCTAGACTCGACTCCAAACTTGCATTGTGTAATACACATCAGCAAATCGGGTAGAGAGACCACCCGAAAAAGATTAAAATTCTTTCGTTTGACACAGATTTCCCCTCAACTTCTTGCACACGTTGGTTCCAAACAATCCACTCTACGCTAATCCAAATTCACTAGTTTCACCTTCCAACCATTCGAACCGATGCAATAACACACATCCGTCTCTTCTTCACTTGAAAAAAAAGGTGAAGGCTCTGGCATTTGAGATGCACTCCAACAATATCCCCAGTCACAATTTGCTTCCCAGCAGGCCCCATATATCACAGTCAGTCTCGTTCGTTCTTCTTCGGGCAGATCAAATTCAATGATTTTCGGATTTCCTCGAACCTTCGAACAATTTGTGCAAAAAAGTGAAAATCACTCTCGGTGGCTTTCCTCCGTGAGGGTCGCACGACAGGCGACGTAATCACTTTCAACTTGCCATGCGCGCACACACACCTTGGGATCCCTCGGTCCGGGACGGAACGGGTTATGAGAGAGCGGGGGTTTAACTTCAGCGCGTTACGCGACGAGAGCGATCTGCAAGCGACGACGACATGCAGCCAGGGTTCGTTGTCTACTGAACGGAGAAATCTCCGAGACTTCTTGTGCATACCATTTGCGCTGTTGCTGCTGCTGCTGCTGCTGGACGGACGAACGGCTTCGCTCGCTTTGGGTTGTTGGGGGGCTCGTGTGTATGTGGGCGCTCTCCCCAAGACAGTGAAAGGAAAAAGAGCAAATGTTGAATGGCTTATACCTTGCTATCTGCGGTAGCGTTTCGAGCAAGCAGCACACGTTGCAAAGGACAGCGGCTGAGCTCTACAGGCATAGCGTGTTTGTTGTGATATTTTGATTTTTTTTCTTTCTTCGGGCGTGAAGGTTGGTTGATCGTTCACGGTATGGATGAAGATCGCGAGAGAAGAGAAATTGACGTTGTATATTCACACGTTATGAAAGAGAGCGAATGGAGGAACTTCTAGGGACGGTATGCAGCGGGTTTTTTTGTATGTGAGTCATGATTAAGTTCAACGGATTGTGATGATATCAAAAATTTGAAGGACAATTTGCCGTGAGTTGCTGATTAGGTTGCAAGTGTGATTCAAACCAGTTCTTCGGGATGGGGAAATTGCATTGAGTGAACAAGTTATGCATGACTCCTAGAGATTGTTGGATTTAGTAATTTTGTGAAATAATATTAGTATTTTAGTAAACGAGCACAATTCGAAGGGAATGTAGCTTGCTTTGATATCTTATACACTTGTATAAAATATTAGATTTGGCATACATCTATGGGATATTTCAAGTAAATTTAAACCAGATAACGCTTAATTTCATTGTTTACGCTTTACTGCTTGACTGTTTACTGCTTTTGGCACACGAGCAGATTTTTTGCTCCATCGTTTTGTTATAAGTGATTGTTGTAATGAATATTTACAAACGGGTTACGTTTTCCTATCGTTGAATTTCAAGCCAAAGCAAGCGTAAACAACTTAATTGTTTGCAATCTTGCATACAGCATACAACATTTTCTGCAATCTTTCATACTACACATCTGATTCCAGCGATATCTGGCATAAGTTTATGAAAGATCCCATTAATTTATGCCAAATCCATCATTTCCTTTATGTGTATAAGGTAACGCAAAAAAATGCTTTTTTGTGTCTGTGTAGATAAAAACAGATGTGTAGATAAACGCAGATAAAAAGAAACATTGAATTTTATGATTTATTTACTGCACATAAAGGGATAACTAGGTTTGGTAGAAAATAATGGAATATTTCACGTAAATTTAAGTCAGATAACGCTTGAATCTACACAAAAAAAAAATTAATTTTAAAAAGCGTGTAAAATTTCCCTTCGTTTAATTCCAAGCCAAAGGAGGCGCAAACAACGAACGTGTTTGCAATTTTTCATGCGCCATACAACAATGTTTGAAATCTTTCATATAAGAGGCTAGATTCAGGCGTTATCTGGCTTAAATTTACATTCCCATTATTTTCTGCCAAATCTAGCATTCCCTTTATGTGCATTAGATTACGCATAAATTTCAATGTTTCTTTGTATCTGTGTAGCCTACTGCACGAAAGATTGCAGACATTGTTGTATGGCACATGAAAGATTGCAAACAATTTCGTTGTTTACACTTCCTTTGGCTTGGAATTAGACGAGGGGAAATTTTACGCACCCGTTAATTTTTTTTGTGTGTATGTTATCAGTGATACGCTGAGATTGAAATGAGGACGAAAGACTTTTTGAATCAACATCACAAGTTCTTTGTGGGTGCACTATAAAGAACTTCGTCCCTGGCATTCTACAGTCGTGTTCAGGAGCTGAACTACACAGAAAAAAATAATTAATTTTTAAAAGCGTGTAAGATTTCCCCTCGTGTAATTCCAAGCCAAAGGAGCGTAAACAACGATATTGTTTGCAATCTTTCATACAACAGGCTCAATTCAGGCGTTATCTGGCTTAAATTTACACGAAATATCCCATTATGTTCTGCCAAATCTAGCATTCCCTTTATGTGCATTCGATAACGCAGAAAATTCAGTGTTTCTTTTTATCTGTGTAGATTTTGGAATTCCTGCCATAGGCAGATTGGACCCCGACATCACCAAATTGGGATATGTTGATGTTTATCAATGACTGGAGGTTTTAATGATAGCAGCTGGTGATTTTTGAACATCTTGAGAGTGATGTAGTTTGTCAGAAGCAGATAATTTCTCATCTCCATGCGAGGCTGTAGGAGTTGACGGTAATTAATTATTGCTAGAACGAACAGAAATGAAGAGAAAGAGTATTGATAGTACCGTATAGGGTAACGGCAGGCTTGGAAATTGAAAAAAACATGATTGAAAACGAGTGGAGGGCATTGAACGATAGTATCTTGAGAGCATTGAAGACCATGCTCTTCCAAATCATATTCTGAAAAATTTGTAGCAGTGGTAATATCATCATTTATATTTGTTTCAATTTTTTTTGAAATATCCTTTATGTCATATCTGGCATTCTATGTAGAGGGTGTGCGATAAGTTCGAATACAACTTTTCATTGTTGTGTAGCTGCGCACCTTGTGTATTGTTATTGTTGTCAGCTTTAGCCTTATATATAGACTAAGCCTCATCCCAAGTAGCATAGTAAGGTCATAATTAGTTGTAGTAACTTGATTATGACTTAGCAAGTCATATTTATGTTATCTCAACCGAATGGCAACAATTGTGCTACTAGGGATATATAGGCACGGTGTCGACTTGCTGTCATTTGTTGTTTGCTTACCGTGCAGGCAGACGGAGTACCGCGACGTCATAGAGAATTCCGCGAAAATTTCATCTATACCACCACCGGGATTCGGGCTCAGCCAAGGACCGTGCGAGATCTAAGGTGAAGGTGGGATGGTCAATATGCCCACTAAGCTTACACCAGCCGCCGAAGGCATGCTTTAGATGCCTAGAGAGCAGGCACATGTCCTGGGAGTGCAAAGGCCACAAGGCGCGGGATTGCAAAGGTCCCCCAAAATGCTTGATGTGCGCCGGGAAACCGGACGATAAGCACGTCATGGGGGGTGGGAGGGTGTCAAGTGCCCAGCCGCTAAGGGTATACCAACGAGCCAACCGTAATGCAGGTAACTCAACTAAACCTGAACCATTGTGAGGCCACCCAGCAACTGCTGTGTCAGACAGTTAACGAGTCGGCATCGGATATCGCCATAATTTCCGACCCATACCGCATTGCAGCCGGCAACGGGAACTGGTTTGCGGACAGGGCCAATATGGCGACATTATGGAGAACGGGCAAGTACCCGGTTCGCGAGGTTGTGTCTACCACAAACGAAGGCTTCGCGGTTGTAAAAGTGAATGGAGTGTTCTTCTGCAACTGCTACGCACTGCCAAGATGGTCGATCGAACAGTTAACCAGTATGCTCGATCGGATGACAACGGAGCTAACTGGCCTGAACCCGTTGGTAATAGCGAGGGACTTCAACGCTTGGGCGCTTGAGTGGGGGAGCCGCCTTACCAACCCTAGGGGCCAGATTTTTCTGGAGGCCTTGGCTAGGCTCAACGTGGACCTAGCCAATGTGGGTACCAAGAGTACCCGGCCGCCATAGAAACGGAGCGGAATCGATCATCGATATAACATTCAGCAGTCCTGGGCTGATAAGCAATTGGAGGGTGGATGATGGCTACACCCATAGCGACCACTAGGCGGTTCGATATTGTATCGTCCACAATACAAGGCAGCGTGCGGAAGGAGGAGCATCCACTCCATTCGCCCGCAGATGGAGGACGTCCTAATTTGATGTAGAGACTTTTAAAGAGGCGTTTGAGAGGGAACGAAATTTACGCGAAACCCAGGAACCCAGGACGCCTACCGGGTAGTAATGGCCAAAACCAGAGGATCGGCGGCTCCAATGTTCATCAGAGCTGCTGCAGGTGATTGTTGAGGGACTCTTTCCGAGTCACGACCCGAGTCCATGGCCCCCCACCGCCGTAGATTTGTCCCATGACCAGCGTTTCAGTATCCCAGACCTTAACGCTGTCATAGCGACGGCTCCGCCGAACACCCGTGAACACGTGGGCATTGATAATGGCACAACGGGGGCCGGCGACGAGGCGACGGTGACGAATGAGGAACTCATTGCGATAGCAAAGTCGCTAAAGGTGAACAAAGCGCCGGGACCGGATGGTATTCCGAACCTGGCCATCAAGACGGCTATCTTGCTGGATCCCGAAATGTTCAGGGTGGTGATGCAAAAGTGTCTGGACGAGGGCGTCTTCCCGGACGCCTGGAAAATTCACACCTTTGTGTTGCTACCAAAGACAGGGAAGCCACCAGGAGATCCATCGGCATATGGACCTATATGTCTGTTGGATACAGCGGGTAAGGTGCTCGAGAGGGTAATCCTCCACAGACTGACAACATACACGGAGGGTATAGGCGGTCTGTCTAATAATCAGTTTGGCTGCCGTAAAGGGAATGCGGTGGATGCCATCCTGTCCGTCACCAAGACGGCTGAGGCGGCAATCCAGCGCAAGAGGCAAAGAGTACGATACTGTGCAGTGGTCACCCTTGACGTGGGAAATGCGTTCAATAACGCCAGTTGAGTTGCTATCGCCAACTCGTTCGAACGCCTTCAGGTTCCTGGGTACCTGTACAAGATTCTTGGAAGTTACTTCCAGAATCGCGTACTGATATAAAACACAGAGGCCGGCCAGAAACGTGTCCATATCATCGCAGGCGTCACACAAGGTTGGATCCTCGGTTCGGTGTTATGGAACACCATGTACGACGAGGTACTACGGCTTGAGTTCCCGAACAGGGTGAAGATTGTCGGGTTCGCGGATGACATCACACTGGAGATATGTGCTGAATCCATCGAAAAGGTCGAGTTAACGGCCTCGCACTCCATTGGCATTGTGGAGAGATGGATGAGTTCCAGACTGAGGTCACGGTGATGAATAATAAAAAATCGGAGCAACATTCGACGATCAGTGCAGGTAACTGCACAATCGAATCGAATAGGTCTTTGAGGTATCTTGGAGTCATGATCGACGATAAGCTGTCCTCTGTCAGTCACGTCGATTACGCCTGCAAGAAAGCCTCTATAGCTATATTGGCATTATCGCGCATGGTATCGAATAGCTCGGCGGTGCAAGGGAGTAAGCGTAAACTCCTGACCAGTGCCACCCTATCCATACTTAGGTACGGCGGGCCGGCATGGATCACCGTCTTGAGTGCCCAGGTAGCACACTTCTATGATAATAAGTTGTAGTAACTTGATTATAACTTAGCAAGTCATATTTATGTTATCTCAACCGAATGGCAACAAGTGTGCTACTAGAGTACCAAGAGCTACATCAGTAAGCTAGAGAGTACGCACTGGCTAAGAGTATCACGCGACGTGATCTGCATCCTAGCGGGGATGATGCCAATAGGCATTGTCATAAAAGAGGGCGTAGAGTGCTTCGAACAAAGTGGAAAAAAAGGTATTCGGAAGACCACTAGAGCCGTATCCATTAGGGTGGCTCAACATGATCATTTTTTCAGAACAGCTCTTTTTTGGATCCATTTGGGGTCCCAAACAACCGTGTAAAATTTGGGGACGATTGGTTGTAGCCCGGCTTCCCGCATTGCGTTTGAAATTTGTATGGAAATTAGTATGGGAAAACATACTTTTTTGAATTTTCATTACTAGAGACTTCAGTTTAGCATAGAACCTTTAACTAATCATTAAAAGTATAGTCCAGGATGTGCCTACCAACTTTGTTGAAAGAAGTACTACGCTTAAACGTTCCTTAAAAAAGTTATAGGTGTTTAAAGATCGATGGTTCGAATTAATTGCTAAAAATGATTTGTTCTGCCAACACTGCCGGTGTATCAATGGAAGCCAGATTTCAATCCGCAATAACTTTGGCGTTTCTTGTCTTATCGATTTGGAATGTTCAGATGAACTACTCATAAACATTTGCACAACTTTATGGGTGTATTTGGAGATGCCTCCCCCCCCCATGCCAACCCGCCCCCTCTCCCTCAATTCATAGTAATGGAATTACTGTTTCAAACTGAAATAAATTTAGTGTTTCGTATCTTGTCGAGTTGGTTTATTTAGATATGTTATTTAAAAACATTTACCCTATCTCATATGCACAGTTGTTAAATGGAGGGGGCATACCAACTTCGGAGTTTCTCATCTAATGGAGCTGGTACGTTCGGATGAGCTATTCAAAAGCATTTGCTCAATTTATTTTTTGTAATTGAAGAAGAGGTACATACTGATTCCTCCCCCCTCAATAATATCGATGGAAGTAAAGTTACAGATTGAAATAATTTCTGTGTTTTTTTCAACCAGTTCGTTTATTTGGAAGGCTCAATTGCGTTAGCTTTACGGAGCCGATAATCATTGTCTGTGGTTTAACAAGAAAACTTAATACTACGTCTAGTAGGAATGGACCGATTACTCGCGGTTTACTCGAGGTTAAGGGTAATATTTTTCAGGGAAGGATCAGGTGAGGAGCTTGGGAGGGAGTTATTCTTGTCGCATCAGAGAGTTGTCGCCAGTACTTTTGCGTTATGCAGGGTTTGTTTTAGTGTTCGATCGACTTGGTGACCATTGGGCGACGATGAGATTCATCGTGGTGAGGGGGACGAGGGCAAAACAAACACGAACTACTAAAAATAAGAAAAAAGAAGACCAGGAGAGTATACTCTTATTTTAGACATTTGGAGACGCGAGTTCCAACGCGTCTCTTACCTAAACTTCTGTCATTCTTGCTGAAAATTAAAAAAATTAAAATTTCGATTTCCACCGAAAATTACCAACTTCAACGTGTTCGTAGGTACATCGAGTTTAAGATCTATTTTCTGCCATACTAAGTGCACCCCGAACTTTGCCTCTCTTTTACGAACGAGGTTGAACAACTAATGAAAAGTTTCTATCATATTTGTTTCCCACATTCATGTACCTTGCTATACTGCCGTTCTACTTATAATTGCCCCATGTTACTTTCCACAAAACAGCCAAAACTCAGATCAATTTGTCCCACGGAAAACGTGATGACATCAGGGAACATTATTAGTGGCTGGAAAACTCCTTCCAATCATATATTTCATCATGAACTATAAATAGGACATACCAGAATTCATTTAGTTCCATAAAACTACTGAAAATCTTGTCTAATGAAGCATTTCTAATAATCGTGGCACAAATTGACCTGAGTTTTGATTATTTTGTGGATAGTAACATCACATGGGACAATTATGCGTAGAAAGGCAGTATAGGTTTCTTTATATTTGATGGAGAGCAAAAAATCGCTTAGATATTATTAAAAATACAACACTGCTTCCTGACGCAAATTACGTCATACAAGGTTCAATTCCATCACCACACATTGAAACGGCATTTAAATCACTTCGGCATACAGATGCAGATAGAAAAAACGGTTTCGTATGGAGCGCTTCTTTCGTTTTAGAGAAGAATGAATGCAAACATTCATGCTATGCGTTCATATAGGTCTGGTTTTGTAGCTATTGATCTAATCTATCATACCAAACGAATGATTGATTTGTATGTATCGAAATCATTGACATAAGCCTATAAGACTGATCAATTTTTAAATAGCTCATCCGAATGTACCGACTCTATTAGATGAGAAACTCCGGAGATGATGGTGGAGGGAATATAGTATGCCCCCCCCCCACCTCCCTCTAACAACTGGGCATATGAGATTGATTAAATGTTTTTGAAACAAACCAACAAACAAACCAACTCGACAAGATAAGAAACACTAAAGTTATTTCAGTTTGAAACAGTATTTCCATTACTATGAATTGAGGGAGAGGGGTTGGGTTGGCATGGGGGGGGGGGGAGGCATCTCCAAATACACCCATAAAGTTGTGCAAATGTTTATGAGTAGTTCATCTGAACATTCCAAATCGATAAGACAAGAAACGCCAAAGTTATTGCGGATTGAAATCTGGCTTCCATTGGTACACTGGCAGTGTTGGCAGAAATTTTTTTTTCGGTATTTAATTCGATCCAACAATCTTAGAAAAGCTATAACTTTTTTTTGGGACATTTTAGCGCCGCACATCTTTCGACAAAGTTGTTAGGCACATTATGGACTATATATTTAACTGATTAGTTACGTGATCCAAGCAAAAATGGGGTCTCTAGGGATGAAAATGGAAAAAAGTACGTTTTCCCATACTAATTTCCATACAAATTTCAAACGCAATGCGGGAAGCCGGGTTACGACCAATCGTCCCCAAATTTTACACGGTTGTTTGGGACCCCAAATGGGTCCAAAAAATAGCTGTTCTGGCTTCATGTGGTCAAGTTTACGTTTTTTCATATAAACGGTGAGCCACCCTAGTATCCATGGTTAAGTGGCAAAGGGAATGGAACATCTCCACCAAAGGTCGGTGGAGCCATCGACTAATCCCAGAATTAACCGGGTGGGTTGGTAGGCGACACGGTAAAATGAACTTCCACTTAACGCAGATATTGCCTGGCTACGGCTGTTTTAGACAATACCTGCACAAATATGGGCATGCGCAGGTCTCCGCATGCAGCGAGTGCGCGAGAGTTGAGGAAACTGCGCAACATGTGTTCTTCGAATGCCCTCGCTTCGACGGCTCGAGATCCGGCATGATTGCGTGAGCGGTCACAACACGACTCCGGATAATTTGGTCCAGAGGATGTGCTAGGACTGGGACATCTGGGACGCGGTATGCGTAGCAGCCTCCCAGATCGTCCATGATCTTTAACAAAAGTGGTGAAATGACCAAAGGCAGGTCGCAGGAACCACCTCACTACACAGAAAAAAAAAAATTTAACAAGCGTGTAAAATATCTCCTCGTTTAAATCCAAGCTAAAGGAGGCGTAAACAACGAAATTGTTTGCAACTTTTCATATTCCATACAACAATATTGGCAATCTTTCATACAACAAGCTGGATTCAGGCGTTATCTGGCTTAAATTTACATGAAATATCCCATTATTTTCGGGCAAATCTAGCGTTCCCTTTATGTGCATTAGATATCGCAGAAAATTCAATGTTTCTTTTTTTCTGTGTACTAAAGCCCTAAGTAGTTAGACAGGTGGGTGCTTAACAAGCACACTCGTGCGCTCAAGCGTTGAAATCCCCCACGCTTACCAACGGGTTCAGGCCAGTTAGCTTAGTCATCATACGATCGAGCATATTGGAAAATTGTTCAACTGACCATCTTGGCGATGCGTAGCAGCTGCAGAAGAACATTCTTTTAACTTTTACAATCACAAAGCTATCATTTGTGGTAGACATAACTTCCGGAACCGGGTACTTGTCCGTCGTCCATAATCCCGCCATATTGGACTTGGACGCAACCCAGTCGACGTTGCCGGCTGAGGTGCGGTGTGAGTCGGGTTTTATGGCGATATCCGATGCCGACTCGCGAACTGTCTGACACAGCAGTTGCTGGGCGGCCTCACAATGATTCAGGTTGAGTTGGGTTACCTGCACTACGATTGGCCTTTTGATATACCCTTAGCGGCCGGGCATTTTGGCCCCCCTGACGTTATTATCATCTAGTTCCCCAGCACTCATAAAGCATTTGGGAGGTCGTTTGTAGTCCCGTGCCGTGTGGCAGGTGCCGCCACACTCTCTGCACATGCTACTTCTATCTGGGCCTTTGCACTCCCAGGACAGGTGCCCCACGCTAGGCATCTGAAGCATGCCTTCGGCGGCTGGTGCAGACTAAGTGGGCATATCGACCATCCTACCTTTGCAACTTTTAACGCCGTGTCCGCGTCAGCTGCTAACAACCTCATTGTTGCCATTTGAGTCCCGAGTCGAGGCGGCGACTTCGATCTTGCACTGTTCCTTCAGCGCAGTGGAGATCTCGTCTACCTCGGTGATCTCATCCAGGTTTTTACACTGAAGACCTGTGAGACGAGGGCACATACCTCTACACCCTCACCTAAGGCCTGTTTTGCCAGGTGGATACGAGGTATACTGCGCACTTCGGCGACTAGGCCCACTAATATGGCTTCGCTTTTAAGGCTTTCGACACCTCGGTCTTGACAATTGGGGCCTCACCGCGGTTCCACTTACGGGCCACCTTGTCGACCTGGCTTGTCGTTTTCTTTTTTCGTTCTACTTCTACTCTTTATACGAACCTTAGTCCAGTTGCTTTCCACCCATGGGGTCGTCACTCGTCCCCGTCTTTTTTTTTTTTTTTTTTAGACGGGATGGAAAATCTGCAACCAGACACCTGAAGAACTCAGGGTGTGGGGATGAGGGTGCCAACTCCTCGACTCACTAAAAACCCACCCGTGCCTTAAGCCTTTCTCCCTCCCCGGAACCACCTTTCGGTATTACTTCGGGGAGGGGGCTTTTGTGCTAATTGAGCACCCACTATGTCTAACTACTTAGGTCTTCAGTAGTTAGGTCGCCCTTTCGACCTGCCTTTGGTCGTTTCGCCATTTTAATTGGAGATCGAGGACAATCTGGGATGCTGCTACGCATACCGCGTCCCAGATGTCCCGGTCCTGGCACATCCTCGGGACCAAATTATCCGGAGTCGTGTCGTGACCGCTTACGGCCATCATGCCGGATCTCGCGCCGTCGAAGCGAGGACATGTGAAGAGTACATGTTCCGCGGTTTCCTCTGCTCCCGCGCACTCGGTACATGCGGAGGACTGTGCATGCCCATATTTGTGCAGATATTGTCTAAAGCACCCATGGCCTGACAGAATCTGCGTTAAGTGGAAGTTAACCTCCCGTGTCGCCTACCGACCCACCCGGATAATTCCGGGATTAGTCGGTGGGTCCACCGACCTTTGGTGGAGTTATTCCATTCCCTCTGCCACTTAACCATTGATGCGGCTCTAGTGGTCTTTCGGATACCTCTTGTTCCACGTTGCTCGAAGCACTCTGCATCCTCTTTTGTGACGATGCCTATCGGCATCATCCCCGCTAGGACACAGACCGCGTCGCGTGATACCGTTCGGTATGCACTAACCACTCTTAGGCACATTAGCCTGTGTGTACTCTCTAGCTTACCTAGGTAGCACTTCATGTTCAGGGCGGTGATCCATGCCGGCCCGCCGTACCTGGCATGGACAGGGCGACACTGGCCAGGAGTTTACGCTTACTCCCTTGCACCGCCGAGCTATTCGACATCATGCGGGATAATGCCGAGATAGCCACGGAGGCTTTCTTGCAGGCGTAATCGACGTGGCTGGTAAAGGACAGCTTATCGTCGATCATGACCCCAAGATACCTCAAAGACCTCTTCGATTCAATAGTGCAGTTGCTCTGCACTAATCGTAGCGTATTGCTCCGATTTTCGGTTGTTGACAACCGTGACCTCAGTCTTATGGTGGGCTAGCTCCAGCTTTTTGGAGCGCATCCATCTCTCCACAATGCCGATGGAGTGTGAGGCCGTCAGCTCCACCTCCTCGATGGATTCACCACATATTTCCAGGGTGATGTCGTCCGCAAACCCGACTATCTTCACCCCGCTCGGGAACTCGAGCCGTAACACTTCGTCGTACATCGTGTTCCATAGCACCGGACCCAGGATCGAACCTTGTGGGACGCCTGCGGTGATATGTACACGTTTCTGACCCTCCTCCGTGTTGTACACCAGTACGCGATTCTGGAAGTAGTTTCCCAGAATCTTGATACAGGTACCCAGGAACCTGTAGGCGCTGGAGCGAGTCGGCAATAGCCACCCAACTGGCGCTGTTGAAGGCGTTTCTCACGTCAAGGGTGACCACTGCACAGTAGCGTACTCTCGCCTCTTGCGCTGGATTGCCACCTCAGCCGTCTTGGTGACGGACAGGATGGCATCCACCGTCGACTTCCTTTGCGGAAGCCAAACTGGTTGTCCGACAGACCGCCTGTACCCTCCGTGTACGTTGCCAGTCTGTTGAGGATTACCCTCTCGAGCACCTTACCCGCTGTATCCAACAGACATATAGGTCTATATGCCGATGGATCTCCTGGTGGCTTCCCTGTCTTTGGTAGCAATACAAGGTTCTGAATTTTCCTGGCGTCCGGGAAGACGCCCTCGTCCAGACACTTTTGCATCACCACCCTGAACATTCCGGGATCCAGCAAGATAGCCGGCTTGATGGCCAGGTTCGGGATACCATCAGGTCCCGGCGCTTTGTTCACCTTTAGCGACTTTGCTATCGCAATGAGTTCGTCATTCGTCACCGTCGCCTCGTCGCCGGCCCCCGTTGTGCCGTTATCAATGCCCACGTGGTCGCGGGTGTTCGGCGGGGCCGTCCACCCTTCCTCACTCGTCCCCGTCTAAGTATTCACATCTTCTCCCGTGTTTATTATAGTGGCCATGCCGCTCGGGCCCTCTTCGGCGCTTGAAACAACTCTCAAGCTGGAAACCGTGCCGATTGCGCTGGGCTTGGCGCCGGGGCCAGACTCTCTGTGCGGCCAGCCCACTTGGAGGTCCCTAGCTTCGTGGTACATGGGGTGGAGTCTCCCACGGAGATGGACTCTTCGTCTGCGTATACTTCGTGACTATTTTTCTCACCCTCTCCGTGGCTGCTAACCATGCCAACTCTTTGGCACATTGCTCGGCTAAGGGCTTGACTTCCAGCTCTTCCCTCACCATGCACCACGGCCCTTCATGGAAAACCGTGTTCAGAGCCTGATCAGCGTAAGTCAGGTATAGGGACATCGGAGCCTACTCCCACCCGATTGGTGAGATTGGACGGTGGAGAATGGAACGTACTGGAGGCCTGGCAAGGTTTAAATGGGACGGAGACGACCTGTGACGTTGGAACCGAATTTCCTGTTCGATGTCACCCGGCAGTACTGATAGAGATGACACAGGAGCCAGCCCGAATGCAACAGTACCACCCGTTGCCTTTTTCGCAGCTATTTATCATAATTGGGGTTTTACTGGCATCCATCCCAATACTCAGAATGGGTCTCCCACATCAAATTGCATTACGAAAAAACGCTGTAGAAAATGAATTAGTTGACCGATCCTTTTTAAACTATCAGACAATAAATTATAACCTATTAGGAAACTTTCCGTTTTTGTTTATTTTATTCTATATCAATACCATAACTGTACGACTGCACCTTACACTTAACTCCACTCATTAGGTTCTGTACAACATCTGGCTGCAGCTTTCTTCTCTACGGAAACCCACTTTTTCTTCATTTCTTCCTCAGATTTAACTTCATTGGGATGATTTTATAGTGCCTGCTTCATAATAGCCCATTATTTTTCGATGGACCTTAGTTCCGGTGCGTTGGGAGGGTTCATGTCCTTGGGTACGAAAGACACCTCGTTGACTTCGTAACACTCCAGGACATCATTTGAATAGTGGCACGAAGCTTGATCCGGCCAGAAGATCGTAAGGCCCTCGTGTTGCTTCAACAGTGGAAGCAGACGCTTCTGTAGACACTCCTTGAGGTAGATCTCCCCGTTTACAGTCCCGGTAGTCACGAACGGCGCACTCCGTTTGCCACACGAGCAGATCGCTTGGCAAACATTGAAAGTTTCTGCTTCTTTACTTCCCCCGTAACATCTTACTACCAAAAGTCCGCCTTGACGCAACTCTTTTCATCCATGATGAGACAACGAGGCTCCGTCAGCATTTGGGTGTACAGTTTCAAGGCCCGTGACTTTCTCACTGTATTTTGCCGTTCGTCACGATTTGGAGCCTTGTGCACTGTGTACGGTTGCAGTCCCTCCCGGTCGTCTGAACAAAAGACCTGGACTGATTCTGATTTTTGGTTGACGCATTTTTTCTAAATTTTCGATAAACTGACAGCAATTAAAACACACACAAAACAGTCTAAGCTACTTTTAACCAAATTTTCAAGGCAAAAGACAGAAAAGGTAAACCCTCTTGATTGTGAGCTGTTTAGTGGAATACCTGTAACTAGAAAATGAGAAGAAAGATTAGTAGTTTCCATTTAATTCCAACTACATTTATTGCTTATCTTGACCTATACGCATATTTCGTCTACAATGTGCAGAATTTTTCAATGTCGTGTACTAATACTCGACATAATAGACATAATAGGGTTATTTTCTACAGTCAAGGCACTGAAGAATTCTGAACATTGTAGACGAAATACGCGTATCTGTCAAGATAAACAATAAAG
Organism: Aedes japonicus; assembly: GCA_034211315.2. Classification (NCBI taxonomy): domain Eukaryota; kingdom Metazoa; phylum Arthropoda; class Insecta; order Diptera; family Culicidae; genus Aedes; species Aedes japonicus. The sequence goes on along the minus strand of JASCZW010000369.1, from coordinate 43,055 downwards.
GTATAGGATAGGGAACGGCTTAAACACCCCAAGACCCAATTCCAAGCACGGGGTAAACGTTAACCAACAACGCTCATTCTTTGCAGTATAGTGCTCCATATAGTGAAGCACTATACTGCAAAAAATGAGCGTTGTAGATTAACGTTTACCCCGTGCTTGGAATAGGGTCTTGGGGTGCTTAAGCCGTTCCCTACCCTAGTTGGAATTAAATGGAAATTTCGAATCTCTTTCCTCATTTTCTAGTTACCCAATGGATTATTTTCTACAGTGTTTTTTCCGTGATGCAATTTGACGTGGGACACCCTTTAGGCTCTTATATAATAATACACAACCGATGCTTTTTGCTTTTATTGGGATTTAGTACAAAACCGTTCGAAAAAACAAAAACGGACCTTGAGCTTATTCACCATGTTCTGGATTTTCACCTTAAAACTTGAACAAGCTGCTAAATGCGTTATTAAATTCACGGTGTATTTTGGCTTGTTCTTGAAATCATTATTGCTATTTACAAAACCGAATAAGATCGGCAAACTGCTTACGTAAAGTCGGAGGAATTGGTAACCAAATTTGCGATCTTGTTAATGGCAGCCTTTAAAGAACCGCGAAACTGTTTGTAACATGTAAAATTGCCGTCTGTCAAGTCTATAAATGTTTGGCATACTCGTCTAACTTCATAGTACTCCCAACAATCAATATGCTTCTAGCGATTTGAAATTGGTTCGCTGTTGTAGAACCCCTTGGTCCGAAATACACCTTGAAGTCAGCACCTTGCTGTACATACAGTTACTCACAAAATTGATCGTACACACGAATAAGTTACACTTTTTCCCATTTTTCTGTTCATAAAATAAAGTTCAAAGGATCAAAACATATGTAGTTTCATGGTTATGTATTTCATCAATCATATTAGTAAACATTGCATCAAAATTTCAGGATTCTTCTCATTTGCTTATCAATAACAACAAAAAAAGTCGCATTTCAAATTCACAAAATTGACCGTACAAATAACATTTTCTCGATTAAAAGCGAATAACATCACAAAATGGATTAGAATTCCACATTTAGTACTTTGTGTGGCCTCCTTAGCGTCGATAACGGCTTGTAAGCGATGGGAATTGAATCCACTAGTTTCTTGGTACAAGAAGCTGGGATTTTTCCCATGTTTCTTTTATTTTCTTTTTTAATTCATTTTTGTTTGATGTGTTGGTGTCCTTCAATCGTCGCTTAATCTCATTCCATAGATTTTCAATGGGATTCATATCTGGTGACTATGGTGGCGTCTTCAACTGCTTAGGAACATTGTATAACAGCTATTCCCGAACAACATGGGCGGTGTGTTTCGGATCATTGTCCTGTTGGAACCAATATCCGGACGACAATCCTAATTTTTGTGCACTTTGATTTAGGTTACGTTTGAGAATATCCATGTACAACATTTTGTCCATAATCCGATCGATAAACTCAAATTTCCAGTGCCCGAAGCAGCCATGCAACCCATAACAGAACACTGCCACCACCATGTTTCACTGTCGGTTTTAAATTTTTAAATTTGAACTCTGTATTCGGCTCTCGCCAAACAATTTGCCGACCGTCAGATCCAAAACAATTAATCTTCGTCTCATCAGTGAAAATAACTTGGTTCCAAAACTCCGGCGGTTTATTTACGTAAGCTTTGGCGAACTCAAGTCTTTTCTTCTGGTTCACCGCTGAGATGAATGGCTTCCTACGGGCAACACGACCGTGTAGGTTGGATTTCCGGGAACACGCTCAACAGTTTCAGTTGCAACTGATCGGTTGATGTCTTTCGACACTTCCGCCGTCAATTTCGGTACACTTACTTTCGGGTTGTTACGTACTTTGCGGACTATGAGTCGTTCATCACTCTCTGATAGGATCCGCTTTTTTTCCCTTTCCAGGTTTATCCTTTAAGGTTCCCTCGTATTTCCAGTTGTCGATGATATGCTGTACGGTGGAATGGGATCGTCCGACGATTTCTCCTATTGCACGTAAGGATTTGCCTTTACAGCGCAACGAGATAATCAATTTCCTTATTGAAAGGTCAGTTTGCTTTCTTTTTCCTTCCATTTCACGGTTTTCTCAAACTATTTTAATGTAACAACACGTAAACCGAAGTAAGAACGAACTGTTGTTATTGTTTACTTTAGCACTGACAGCTAACACGCATAATGGGTTCACAGTAAATCGTGCCAAAATTGGTGTACGATCAATTTTGTGACATTAAATTAAGCACATTTTTCGCTGTTAGGTGATTATTTCTAACAAACAAATACTTTTCATTAAAATTTTTGATTAACTATGTTGCAAAATAGTTTTCATAACAAAAACACTTAACCAAAACAAAAAAGATTGTTAGCAACACTTTGAGACCACTATAAAATGTAATATCACCTGCGTGTACGATCAATTTTGTGACTAACTGTATTTGCGCCTTTGTTATGATTTGCTGTGTTATTTTGACAGAATATTTGAGAGTGTGTTCGTGTGAGTTTATTATGAGGGGCGCATTATTAAGCTTGGGACCGATGTTCTAGTACTGACTGTGCCAAGAAAAAAAATCGTTTTTGTATGGGACCTACTGGTCTTAGAGTTAGTCTATGGTACTCCTGTTCTCGTAGTAATATTCCATGTTTTACGTATGTCATTATTCGCAAGAATTTAAAAGTATTTTATTCTTCCATAATCAATTATTCATGAAAATAGTTTCTATCCAACAGTAAACACATTTCAACAGACGTTTTTGTATGATAAACAATTAGTCAAATCACTTTATAAATATCAATATACTTAATAATTAATGCGTTATAATCACAATCATGCAGCTGCACTGAGATATAGATCATTACGTGATCAGAGTTCATAAAAAAAAAGTTCCAATTCGAATAATTTTAAAACCCCATTTTCAACTTCTTATTGGACTTGTACACAACATTTTCAAACAAGCCAACCTTAGCAGTTGTATAACAGTTTTCCCTTGGAAGCTAACTTCAAGCACTAGCCTACTGAAATGCGGATGTGACACTTCAACTAACGAATATGTCAATGTCACAATTCGTGGTCTGCCCATTTCGATTCGATTAGCAGTACTCAGAAAGACTACATGTCAAACAGACGAAAAGTTGTTGGTGCAGCAGCAGTACTGTGAGCTCTACGTCTACATCTTCTGGATCGGTGTTATCCTTCTCCCAAGACGATACAGTGAAATTAGTAGTAAAATGACGCACTTTATTGAATTAGCTTTTCTAGTCGTAGCAGTTAGTTTAGTTTTCAATATCGATTCCGCTCATGGTAATTAACTAATGTGAATAGAAAAAAAATCTTATATTTTTGTCTAGCTGTCAGTGCAGTGTGTGTGTTGGTGAGCTGTGATTGGTTGGTTGCTAGCGATGGGTGTTCTTTATGTTGGCAGACCGGCTCGTCAGCAGTGGATTCGACAATACCACGTCATTGCTCGCGCGCAAGGCTGTTTATGGTTTTTCCGGAGGTTTTTGATAACTTACGAACTTCAATTTCAGCCGGCAGAAACAACCAGTTTGTCACATGTGGCTCGGTCCTTAAGCTACTGAATACGGACTATCGGGTGCGGTTGCATTCGCACGATGTCAAGTATGGAACGGGATCCGGGCAGCAGTCGGTAACCGCCACCGAGGTACAGGAGGATGTCAACAGCCACTGGGCGATCAAGGCAGCAACTGGGAAGCATTGCGAGAGAGGGTATGTTTATTTGATGGGTTACTGGAGGTGGTTTATTTTGAAAGAGCAGTTATGATTATGGGCGTTTTGTGCAATCATCAGCATAGTTTTTACAAACGTAAAATTCTTCCTCGTTGGATTGATAGCCAAAATAAGCGTAAGCAAATAAGTTGATGCAATCTGTCCTACAACAGTTAGGTGATATCACGATGAAATTTACATGAGATATCCCGTAAACTTAAGCCAATACAAGAGGTTTCAGGTAGCGAGCTGTGGATAAGACGGACGTACAATAATTTCTACATTTATTTATTGAATTGCACACTTATGTTGATTAGCACTCCATCATTATGTTATTCTTTGATATTTGCACCACATTTCAGTATTGAAGAACTGTCAAATGGTGAAAATGTAAACGTAAACTGAAAATCTAAAATGATTGTGGAATCGGCTGTAATCTTCATGTCGTTGAAATTACGGTGTTTGAGTGGTTTTATTCCGAAATTCAACTTAAATCTGAACACAGTTCGATCAGATAATATTCAAGCGACTTAGAAATCAATACAGGTAAATAAATATGCGAGTGATGAATAACGTCCGGTTAAAAATATTGATTTGTGGAGTTATACGAACAACTGCTTGTATGGATAAGACGGATCACGAATATGTTGTAATGGATTGAGCAGGGCTGGTAGCAGTTCACTTTTTAGTGACTTGGTCGCTATTTTGAGTCTAGTCACTAAAAAGTTACTATTTGCATCCACAAGTCACTAAAGTTATTATTTTTTGGAAAATGGTCACTAAAGTCACTATTTTCGCACCACCGTTTGTAATAGTTTAGTACAAATCACTTCTCGAGTAATTCATGATTAAGGCCTAAAAGCCATTTGTAAACAATGACTTTAAACGCTGATCTCTCACGAATCACAAGAATCTTACTATATCCATCAACTCCATTTGGTAAAACTAACATTATTTTACCAGATGCTGCTTTTATTTCACGAGAGTGATTTAAGATTCAAGAGAAATCGACATTTAAAGTCATTGTTTACAAATGGCTTTTAGGCCCTTACTATGAATTGCTCCAGACTTGTACCTATTGTACAATAGTCAACCAAATGAGGCGATCTGGCCACACTATATAAAGTCGAGAAATTTGCATAAAAAAAAACAAGATACCCTGCCGAACGCTGTCCCGCCTGTCCCGAACTTGTCAGATGCAGAGCGTTGGTCGGTCACAGCACTTAAGATTAGCTTGAGCTTGAGACGCAGGTGGTCCCATATTACATCATATTTCATTATTTTTAATTATTTTTCTTATTTCTATACACTGGGGGTTTACTGGGTTTATACCCCATGACAAATCGAACAGTATAGGATTAAAATATGCAAATAAATGTTCATTGAGGAAACTACATAAAAGAATCAAGCTATTTTTGATCTACAGTCACTTTTTTTCAAAAATATTTTGTTAAATTCCGTTTTTTTTCAAATCCGGACTTCTCTTTTGGTATCCAAATAGTCGATAAAAGTGGGAACCGATTGTGAAGGACGTATTTGCGGTTACTTATTCCTGCGTAATTCTGAATCTAGATTTGATTGTTCGTATCCCGACAGTCAAGCGAACTCAATTTTGGCATAGGTGAAATCGGGGCACAGTACAATTTGAACAGTTTATAAAAGCGTTATGATTTCATGATTTTATGTTAGTTTACGATGCAGACGATTTAAATACATCGTAATATATCAACTATTTAAAGTTATTCTGACTTTGCTTGGCTGCTGATTGAAAAAAGTAGGAAATATTTTTCTTTAGTTGTCCTGGGTTGTCCAAACTGCCCAGGTGTTCTGAACTAAAGATCTACAGTTGTAACAGTCCATTCAAACATATTCAATGAAAGTCCTGGAAGATCAACTGATATTATCACATAATCGTGGGATATTCTATGCCAAACATACTAACTTAACTTTGAATAGTCCATAAAGCTATAATTACAATTGTAGACCTTAAGATTTGAAGGAAAGTTTGAATGACCTGAAATTAACAAGGTTATCCTATGATATCTGTTGACGTTTCAGAACACTAATTGAATTTGTTTGAATATTCATCATAGCTTTGTTAAGCTTAAAAGGCCACGATTACTACCGTATACCTTAAGTTTTGAACTCAAGGTCAGTTTCTATGAACCTGAACATCCCGAGATAATTTTCTTATGACTGGTGAGCTTACAGAAGCTTCAATGAATGAGTTTGAATGAATATTGTAACCTTTCATAGATTATAAAGCAAACTTTACGACTATAGATCATAAATTATAAATTTAATGGCATTTATGATGACCTAGAATATCCCAAGATATCTCATTTTTCAGTTGACCTTGCAAAAGACTCACGTAATTTGGTCAAATACATTTCGTTACTTTGTTTAGTCCAAAAAGCTGTAGATTTTTAGCTACAATTCAAAACTTAAAATCTACAGCTGTAAATGTTAAGTTTTGAATTCCAGAAAGTTTTGGTAGCTTTGCAAAGCCCAGAAAGTTTTTGTTACAGCTGTAGGTCCTATTTTCTGATCTCAAGGAAAGTTTGGGTACATGTTTGAATTTATTTGAATATCGATTCTAACTTTGTGTTGCCTCAAATTTACTGTTACAACTGTAAACATTATGTTCTGAATGCCAAGACAGTTTGGATGATCTAGACCATCCCAAGATAATCTTCTTGTGTATTTCTACGTTCGAAAATGTTCACTGAACATACTTGAATACGAGTCGTAACTTTGTATAGCCCTAAAAACTACTGTTACTATCGTAGATTTCAAGTTCTGAACTCCAGGATGGTTTGGATTAGCTAGACGATCTCAAAGCTATATAATAATGACTGTTGACCTTCCAAAAGATTAATTGAATATGTTTGAATACATATGGTCACCATGTATAGCTCAAAAACTACTCTTAAAACTGTAGATCTCATGTTTTGAACTTAAAGATAGTTTGGAGTACCTAGAATATCTCAAGAGTGTCGCATTATGTATGTTGGTCTTCCACAGTATTCAATCGTTATTGTTTAATACATATTGTTCCTTTGCACACTCCAAACACCTAATGTTACAACTGTAGATCATATGTTCTGAACTCAAGGACAGTTTGAATGACCTAGATCATCCCCGCTTATCGCATGATGTTTGTTTACGTTCGAAAATATTCACTGAATATGGTTGAATACGTAGCGTAACTTTTTATAGCCCAAAAAGCTATAGTTTTTACTGCAGATCTTACGTTCTGAACTCAAGGGCAGTTTGGATGATGTAGAACATCATAAAGTTATCAAATAATGACTGTTGATCATTCAAAATGTTGGAATATATATCGTAACCTTATATAGCCCAAAAAGCTACAGTTACAACTGTAGATCTGACGTTTTGAACTCAAGTACATTTTGGATGACCTAGAACTTCTCAGAAAGATACCAAAATATTTTACGTTTACCAACGTGAATTTAATAATTCGTATGCATATGTACAGTCTTCTCACACACCGCATTGCATTACTAATAAGGCATTTATATTTTTTTTATTGAACTCCTACATATAAGGATGTTCTAGGTCATCAATTAGGTCTTAAAATCATATGTTTTTAATATTTTCCAGAAAGAAACATGCATGGAGAAACAAATTTGCCGAAGACAGTGTACACTTTTTTTCGGTCTGTGTGATTTAATACCGCCATTATCTTTTTGGGGTTACATATGACTCCTTAGGCCTGAATCAGTTAATATACTTTTTAAAGGCAAGGCTTAACATATATGAATTTTTCGATAGTATGTGGCCAGAAGTCAACAATGCTCTCTATTGAAATTGATGCGTAGAAATACTTCCGATCGATTGGTGTAAAAAAATTGAAAATCTTTTGAGATATGACTGAGATATTAATGCTTAAAACCTGACCACTTTTCGTGACGATGCGATTTTTTTTTTAAATTGTACCCAAGCATAGAAAACGAAAGACCTAGTCCTACGTCAAAAGTGATGTGCAGAACTCGTTTATAACATATTGCTGATGCCTCAACCCACCATCCGTTGCATCAAGTGAAAGCTCCAAGTATGTTGTGAAAATCGCCAAGTCACTTCCGATTCAGGTAAACTATGATCTTCTTAATGACGAATGGAACTTGTTAAAATGCTTGATGCTGAGTACAGAATTGAGGAGTATTGGAACCAGTTGTTTACTAACATAACGACTATACCACAAAAATTCACTTCAATAGACGCTGTAGTTCTACGCCCCAAAAAAAGGGGCTGTAGGTAAGCCTAAATCGAGGGGCAAATCACTAGATATACAACTGAATCGAAAATGTGTAGGAATTTGGAAAAAATGCGTTGAAAAGTGCATAAGCGCCATCAATGCGCTAAAAAGTGTACAATTAAATCAAATGCACCCCAAAATGTGCAATAATTGTACACTAAAATGCGTCAATGCGTTGAAAAATGTTCAAAAATTCTACAATACATTTCCTAAAATTTTACATGGCAAACCGGATCTAGCCAGCTGCCACTACTCTAAGGAGGTACTAAAATAGTATGCTGTAAACAATGTTAATTTCGTTGCCTAAGAGATTAATTGCCCTTAGTTCAGACCGATCGAAAAATATCGGGCCATTGTCAAGCGAAAACTTCGAGGATGCGGCACAGGACTGAAGCGGCTTTCATCCACGAATAACAATCGTGAAGCCGAAAACTTGGTGCTGCGTGTGGTGCTAATTTGACAGCTCGATTTTTTTGAACTCTTTATGCAGCAAACACAATATTCGCGGCGGAAGTTTTCGTGTTTTGTCGTTAATTTGATTCGAGAAAAAAAATCCGTGTTATACTTAGTGCAGTGGTTATCAAAACTACAGTATCTTTTTATTGTTTTTCAGTCAGGTATTATAATATTTTATATTAATTTCTGTTACTAGTAGTTTGGTAGAAAAATATTGTTAAGAAATATAATCCATTGTGAACCAGGCTTAAAATGTTCAAATCATCACTAGCGCCACACCAAAAGTGGCTGGCTTCAAAAACTAACGCTTTCTTCAATCCTCTGGGATTCGGCAAATAAGTGACAAATGCACAATAAATGCGTTTAAAATGAAATTAGTTCGCCGGTACAGTGTCACCAGCGACTGTGCAGATCAAGATGGCATCGATCACAAGTAAAGTGCGACAGTTTGTTCGAAACGGTGAAATGTAATAACTTGTTCTATATCGTTTGAAAGCTGAATTAATACCCTTTTGCTGGACGTTCTGATCTACCGTGTATGCTGTTTAATTTGTGAGTTATGATCACATGAATGCGTCCAAACCCTAGCAAAGGAAAATAACAAGCTGATATCATATAAGTAACAAGTTCTGTTATCTCAGTTATCGTTTTGATTTCCGCTGTTATCGCATAACAAATTTAGTTATCACCATTGGCAAATTTTGTTATCATATGTTATCATTTTGAACGCACTATTTATTATGAACGTTATTAGTTGAGTTGTAAAACTATGAATATTTCCAGCATATTTGAAAAAGAAACTTTGATTTTAATCAAAATATTTTTTTTAATTATCAGCATGAGCATTTGATTTCAAATTGATAACATAATTTGATACTATTTCAATAAATTTGCTTACAATAATAGGATTTGTTATCAAGTTGTTCGCAGTGATAACAATATAAGTTATTATTATGATATTCAACGAGTATTTTTTTGTTATTTATTCTGTTATTTTGGCTGTTTATTCAGCCTGAATGATAACATATTCAGTGATCAAAAATGATAACCTGGTAATAGAACTTGTTATCAATTTGGTATAATCCTTTGCTCGGGAATTTACTTTGAATCGGGCTTCAGATCTCAGCAGGTTATGAAATTGAATAGAAGTAGTTTGAAATTGAGCGTAGGGCTCTTGTTAGGCAGTATTTCGTTATACAGGTTATAAAACCTGTCAGTAAATATTAGGAAACAGTTTTGATCCTGCATGGAACATGATTTCTATTAGCTTTTTCTACAGAGAATTGACATCTAAAATCACTCACACCACGGTTGAAATTCATAATTTGATTATGGAAATATTTAATGATAGTTCGTTTACCAATACAAATTATCCGTTTCACCCTTGCCAAAAAACAAAGTTAAATTTTTGGACTAATTTTCTTTCATCAATAAAACATTGAAAAACTATGAAATTGAGTATGCATTAGGATGGTTCAAAGTATCGGTTCAGCTCATCCCAATTAAATCGATTCCTTATCAGACTGACTCATGTTCCAACGAAGAAAGTCAACTGGTTGCAAACTCGAATTGCACTGGCCAGAGAGAGATGGCAAATCTCACGACCGTCAGGCTACAATGAAAAAACAGTCTATCTCACTATCACGAGAAGAAACTAATTATCATGAACTTCCATTTCATTCTGGAACCAGAGATTCTTCTTATTAGTCCACAGGAAACTGACCTAGGAATAATATGTTGAATCTCTTTTTGAAGTTTTGCGTTGAAACTTACAATAACATCAATTAATGTGCTTGTTATAGCTGTGATCAAAGCATCACAATCGATGAGATACAGAAGAAAATCTCCATCAACGTTTGTTCGCCTGATGTGGTTTTCCAACATATTTCAGTAAAAATCGTAGGACATTTTTAGCGAAAATGACATTTGGCAGCCCTGCTACTGAACCTTTGAAGTTTCTATGAAAACCACTATGGAAAAACAAGTTTTTATTGCCATCCTTCTAGCTTTTAAAACTAATGACATTCGACAATGTTTGCTTTCTGTCCTTATGGGAAATATTCCTAGTCTCAGCTTTGTCGAAGTCCACTTTTCTATTGAACGTCAAGTTAATTGATAGTTGATTATATTTTACCGAAACTTATGATATCAATGATTCGTAAATTTCTTGAATGCTTGTTGTATGCCATAGTAAACATGATTTTGGGATGATTTATTCATGCCACATACACCAGTGTTGCCTGTTAAACATTTCTGACTTCATAAGTCCTCAATGAGCCATCTTTTGGCAGATTAGAATGGCTGCAGATCAGAATGGCTGCAGGTAGGGGCTTATGAAGTACAATTACAATTACAACTTTGTTGGAGCTAAAAAGTAGATTAATATATATTAGATCATAATTTTTAACTAACTTAAGGCATATTTAAATCACACCCATTAACGAGATCATTTCGTTGGAATAAAAAATTATACGTTTCCGTCACAGTTTTATAGACCCCATCTCAAAGAATTGAAATTTTTTACATTCTTTACATTTTTGCAGTGAACCAGTAAAGTGTGGCGATACCATTCGGCTGCACCATGTGGCGACCAACAAAAATCTACACTCGCATCATTTCCAGAGTCCGCTGTCCGCAAACCAGGAGATCTCCGCTTATGGCGATGAACATGGTATGCTATTCAATCATTTTATATGTTAACCATCAACTGATTGATTCCTCCCTCCGCTGCAGGTGTTGGTGACTCCGGGGATCATTGGTTGGTCGTTTGCTCCGGTGATTCATGGCAGCGCAATACTCCGGTGAAGCTACGACACACCGACACCGATATGTATCTGTCCGTATCGGGACGGACCTTCGGACGACCGATCAATGGACAGATGGAGGTTGTTGGCATTTCGAGTCCGTACTCGGGCACCGATTGGTCTGCTGCCGAAGGTCTCTTCATCCATCAATCGGAGAACGAAAGTGTTCCAAGACATACGGAGCTGTGAGACAACGTCGGCTAGGGGAAAGTGCGAAGCACAACGTGTGGTTGGGAACTGGTTTGCCTGAGTGTGAGAGAGACGAATGTGTGATTGCATCCTGACGGACTGAAACATTGAAACCAAACGCAGAATGGTAGTGACTCGAGTAAATAAAAATAGCAATCCTGTGTACTGTGTACCTACTGGAGACATGCTGGAATCTGATGGAAATAAGTACTATTTCTAATGTTTGACCTCTAAATGCTTTCACGGTGCATAGAACAAATAAATTCGACAGTTCAATTGAATACTTAAATCGTGTTTCATCTGCTCCCTATTTCTTTATGTTAAATATTGTCGGCAGTCCCTGTTTTATATTGTTATCGTTCCATTAAAAATTCCTATTTTGACGTACTGGAGTGCAATTAAAAAAAAATCGAATAGCAATCGTCACGAAAGGTGGTCAAGTTTTGAGCGTTAATATCGCAGGCGTTTCGCCAAGATTTTCAAAACCTTTAAACCAATCGATGGGAAATTTTTCTACGTATCGATTCCAATAGAGGACATTGTTAATTTCGGGCCACATACTTATGCAAAATTCATAAATGTTAAGCCTTGTCTTAAATAAACGGAAAATAGACTGATAATAACTACACAGAAACAAATTAATTGATGATGCGATAAATATGGTATTGTTATATAATTATATTATTTCAAAAAATCTGGCAGTACAATCAAAATGGCTTACATTTAGTGGCGTAATCCTACGTCAACATTTTGAACAACCCAAAGGGGCTGTACCATGAAGTTTTTTCTGAACTGTAAAAGATATTGCTAAGTATTTGACGCACTGAAACATGTCTGATGATGATGTATTTATTGTGGATAATGGGACGTTGTATGCCTGGTATGTCTGATTGGAATAAAGCTTAGATCGTTTTAAATTGGCAAGGCAAAATCTAAGAGACGCCGTCTATTCATTGGCAATTATCAATTCGAAGCTTGTCGGGATGTGTCTGGAATGATTTACATATTATTCGTCGACTAGACCATTCAGGCGACGGTGTAGGATTTCATGTTTAACCGTTATGTGTCCAACAGGGAACAATGTTGTCTTTTTAGATTTCAAAATATGATATTTAATTAAGTTTTCATAGTAGGACATTGAAACGCTACGGACCATCTTCTATCGCTTCTATCTCGTTAAGTCTTATCATACCGGAGTGAAATAATGAAGGGCATAGTTAGGGCGGGCGATGAGGGGTTTCGGATTTCTTTTTATTATGTAAAAGGCCGACAACAAACCTTTTTCATCATAGAATGGAACTAGAATGGCCATTACTATGAAAATATCCAACCGTTTTGGAATATTTTGGCAGTTTTTTGTTCAGGAACTCAACCGTTTTCTCTAAATTGCCTAGTTTGATCGATGAACATCATCCGTCTCCGAAAAAAAAACAGGATATCCGGAACCGCGTTTCGAAAATGGTATACCTACAAATGTTTCAATAGAAATCCAACAATAATTAGACAAAAACTGTGGAATGAATACACAGTCGTAGTCAGCATGAAAAATAAGAAATTAAACCTTTATAGCCTGTCCACGTTAAATTTCGGACACTTTTCTTTCAGTGTAAATTTTTGATTATTTCACTGATCGCTGAAAATCTCAACTTTATTTCGTGGTACAACATGTTTACATTCAGTAAAATGGCGTCGAATCAAATGGAAGTGCGCAAACGCATTTTGTCCGAACGGCAGCAAAATCCGAATTTATCGGTACGCGATCTTGCCAAGAAACTAAAACTACAAAAGTATCGTGTTTTAAGTTTACAAATCATTTGACCAGCGATTGAATGTGGGTCGGAAGTTTGAAAGTGGAACAAATCGAAAAGTATGCTCCCTTTAAATTGACAAGAAGGTGGTAGCCATTATTGAGAAAATACCAATCATTTTGTGTGAAATGTGCGAAAAAGTTGTGACATCAAAATCATTAGTGAAATGGAAGTGAAGCAGAGGCAAGGACTGAAAGTGTACAAAGTGAAAAATCCGCCAGACCGTGGCAAGCAAAAGCGCAATGCAAAAAGTCTTTAACTTTACACCATGGTTTTTGCAAACATTTTTGCAAAGTAGTTCTAGTTCTAGTATCATGATGGACGACGAAACATACGTACCTACTCGAAAACTTTAAACAGCTTCCGGGTCTGGCTTGTTATACCGCCATGCAAAGTAACGCCGTTGTCGAACATTTCCAGACAAAAAAGGTGTCCAAATTCCCAAAGAAGTATTCGATTGGGCAGGCCATATGTAGTTATGGTCGACAATCTAAAAATTTCGTCTCAACCAAGCCACGGCTCTCCTGTTCTGTTTTAGCCTGATTTGGCCTCTTATAATTATGCAAAATGGTATAAGGTGAAAGGGATGAAATACGTGCCAAAAAAAAAAACAGCTAATAGGGGGTTTAAATTTGAAAAAAAACCCATGGTTTTTTCCATCTGTATCGTTCTTCCTAGCACAAATTTTTTTTTATGAATTTCAACAATTTTTTCTCGATTTTTAAACAAGAAAAATATAATCATTTTTATTTTTACCGAGGGCTCCCATTATGACATAAATGTCAACTTATGTATGCTAAAAATCAATGGTTGGTTCGTTGGTTTAGGTAGTCTGTTTGTTGTAGCATGTTTCATGGTGAAATAGGATGGTGTTGTCTTGCGATCATTATGTTTTAAAATTGCTTTTTTTTTCAATATTTTCGCTTGTCAAAATTAAAAAATAAATTCACCTGACTGATAAGAACTTCGCCCAATAGAAAAGTTCGGAAGTTAAGCGGAAATTTTTCGAAACTAAGAAGAAAGCAAATGGCACCTATGATTTCAAGAGAAGAAGAACGAAAAATTCCGTTCAATCTGCAGAGCGTGGCCGAAGCTGAACTCGACAAGTTGGAAGCTAACCAATTCCATAAACGGGTACGTATCAGCAGGGACTACAAAAAAAATTGTCAATTCTAACCTGCTGGTTGATAAGCTCCCGCTTCCAACGGTAGATGAGCTGTTTGTCTCTCTTGCTGGCGGGAAGAAATTCAGCAAAATTGACCTAGTATAAGCCTACTTGCAGATGGAACTTGTTGAAATTCTCACCCTGAGCCCCTATCGAGGTCTGTACCGTCCGATTCGTTTCTTGTATGGGGTGGCATCGGCGCCTGCCATCTGGCAACGACAAATGGAGGCATTGCTGCAAGGGATGGAGGGTGTCAGTATATTTCTGGATGACATCAAGGCCACTGGACTCGGTGCCGAGACTCATCTACGCCGATTGGAGGAAGTACTGCATCGTTTGGATGAAAGCAACATCCGAGTGAATCGAGATAAGTGCGAGTTCTTTGCGGACAAAATAGAGTACAGTGGGTATTTGATTGATTGTGAGGGAATTCATACGATACAGAAAAAGGTGAACGCTATCCAGGAGATCGGAGGCCAGCAAATAAGGACGCTCGTTTCTCGAAGTCTTATCAACTAATTTAAATTCAAGGTGCCGTTTGAATGGAGTGAGCAATGCGAGAGGTCTTTTCAAGCGGTGAAAGTGCCAATGCAAGCGGACACCCGTTTCGAACATTATTCCCCCGAGCTGCCCCTGCTGTTGGCTACCGATGCTTCGCCTTATTCAGTTGAATCGTACCCAACAAGCGTACCTACATGTTGACAAAGAGGCGTACGCAATAATCTTCAGCATCAAGACATTTTCGCAATTCTCGAGTACTTTTTTTAAATGGACGTAAGTAACATTGGGATGAAAATGAGAAATTTAGCATTGAACTTTTTTGGGTTTATTTTTATTCCTGTATGAAAACCGGACATGTTTATCCCTAAAAAATTTCACTGAATGACACATTGGTAAAATATATTACAACACTGTGCATAACAATTACACTAGGAGTGAAAATTCAAGTTTCATTTAGAAAATTGTTTCTTACAACGTTCTGCAATAGAAAAAGATAATACGTCATTTTGATACGTCAGCATGATAGATGGCATGTTACTTGCGTCAAAATGATACGTCATTCTGTGAATGACAATGTTGATACGTCGAAATGTTACGTCAAGTTGTCATATCTCAGACATATACGTCGAACTTATCAAAATGACATATTATTATTTTCTGCAACAAAACGTTCTAAAAATATCTTTGCTAAAAAATCTATTTTTACTAAAAGTAATTTAAATTTTTAACCTTGTAGTATAATGACTTATGCAAACGCGTCGGTAAGGGGCATTCAAATGATATAACAATGATTTGCAAATTACTTTTCAACACAAGCGGCATATCTACATTATTCCCAAAAAGTGCAAAAGTTATTTTACACCGTTTTGTAAAAAGTTAATTAAAACTTTTAAAAATAATCCATCAAAAAGTTCAACAAATATGGGCATTTACACATGATGTTTTAATGACATGCCATGAATAACGCGTTTGTTTACATTTTGTGACTTACGTCCTTTTGAAAAAGTATTCGAGAATTCTTGTACGATCGCAGTTTCGTTCTGATTACAGATAATCGTGCAGTGATCAAAATATTCGGGGAGCACAAAGGATTGCCTGTTATGTCCGCTCTGCGGAGGTAGCACTATGCAATCTACGTGCAATCCTTCGATAACGAAATATGGTTCCGCAAGTCGGCGGACCATAAAAACGTGGATGCTTTATCTTGGATCCCACTGAAGTTAGCTGATGCAGATAACGTGATCGAAGAGGCGAACTTAGTGGAGTTGTACCACATCGCAACACTGTTGCTTCCGCTCACTGTTGCTGCGTTAGTTCAAGCAACTGTGGAGGACTCAACCGTGAAGCACGGTGTGTAAGATGAAGGCAAGGACCGATTTGGGATTGACCAAAGCGAGCTCAGGATGCAGAAGAGCTGTCTGCTGCGTGGCATAAGGATATCTCTATGGAAACAAGTTCTCGAGGAGTGTATACTCTACGCACTTCGGAACAACGTAGACCATTTCACTAGCAAGGGAATATTGCTGGTGGAATGGGATGGACAGGGCTAATGAGGGGATCGTTGCAAACTGCATTGAGTGCCAGTCGGTGAGATCCGAACCGGCGAAGATGTCGCTACACTGCTGGGAAACTCCTATTGCACCGTCCCAAAGTCTCCATGTGGATTTTGCGGGACCATTTATGGATACATACTTTTTGGTATCCTGGATGCGTATACCAAATGGCCAGAAGTTCGAATATGCAGTTCTATCACTGCGGGCTGTACAATCCTGATGTGTCGTGAGATTTTTAGTACTTTTGGGATACCGTCAGTACTCGCGAGTGATCACGATGTTCAGTTTACATCCGAGCAGTTTCAGAGAATCCTGCGGATGAACGGCATCGTACACAAGATGGGAGCACCCTATTACCCTGCAACAAATGGGTAGAAGGAGCGCTACGTGCAAACTATGAAGCAGAAGTTGAATTCACTGAAGAGCACGAAGGCGCAGCTGAAACTGGAACTCTGCAACATACTATTGACGTACCGGAAGATCCATCCTGCTACCAGACAGTCACCTGCGGTGATGATGTTCGGGCGGCAGATCAAATCCTGGATTGACCTGATGTCGCCGTTAGCATGTTTGGGAAGATTGCTGAAAAAGTTGGAAAATTTTGGTATGCTTCCCGCTTGGATGACGGGCGGTGTTGGGAGCGTCACATCGATCATATCGTCGGTGTAGACGCTCATATTCCGAAAATTTTTACAAACAGTACTGCAAGCAGGGGCTGGCTGCTTCTCCGTCTGGAGTAGGCGGTCCTGAATTCGCCAGGGAAAGATACGACGCCTGGTCTGGTCCTTACTCCGGTCTGTACCCCGGAGATACAAGTTGGTAAACAACCGGTGCAGCCTAATCCTGATCCGGAACCAGAGGATGGTCCTTCGGTTACCAGGGTCAACCCAGTTCCAGCTGAGGATGTCTCACAACGCTTGCAACGTTCAACCAGGGTGATGAAAGCCTCAACGAGAATAAATGTGTAATTTTTGTGCTCGATTTTTGTGCTCGAAGAACTTTCTTTTTATGAGAGGGAGAGATGTTACACCTTAGTATAGATTTTGAGCCGTTGCATCTGTGTATGTGTACCTTAAGGAGAAGAAGTGAAAAATCGTTACAAGACGGGCGCTGAATTTCATGTCCGGACCGGCGGAAGAAGAGTAAAGTTGCTAGAGAAAAATTAGTTTAGTAATGTGAATTCGTCAATAAGTTGTTCTGTCATCATTTCTCTCAGCCGTCACAACAGTAACGCTTGTGAGACACGCATAATGAACGTTTAATTTCGCTAAATCTTGAAGTTTGATACCCATAGTTTTGGTTTTGGTCGATTGCAAAACGAGGCACATCCCCGGGTTGGCCAGTAAATCTTCCGGTTTTGAAAATGTGTATGCAACAATCAAGCTTAATTACACATATTTGCGTAGTTTCGGATTGGTTTCATCAAAATCGGTAACTTTTTCACAAACTTATGTTAATGTGAGTTTTTGATATAAATTGCCTGTCTTGTCTTCGATCATTTTGGCTATTTATGAAGAATCATGAAGTTAGAGCTGCCACAAAGCATATTTTGGGGTAAAATCATAACTGGCTTCTACTATTAGTTCCCCCGGGGGATGTTCCGGTGTTTATGAGAGTTGCCAATATGGTCAAAAATCCCTTTTAAGTTTACAATAAACTTTGTGATTGAAGTACCAAGAAGAAAGAGCTATCACGTGGCATGCTTTAGGTATAAGAAAGAACTGACCGCATCAAGAATCCTTATTCAGAACCTTTTTCACGGAAGTGGCCATATTAACTTGACAAATGTTTCGTCTTTTTGTTGTATTTGCAAAAAAAAAAGTCTGGCAACGGCTTCTAGTACTGAATTTCACAATCTTTTTACATAGTTATAACAGAACATATCTGGTATCCGGTGAAAATGGCCAATTTCGTTACTACAATCCAAAACTACTTTAATTTTTCAGTTGACTGCTTCTTGAAGCATTCAAGAACTGAAATCCGACAAGTTAGATCACCACAAAGTTGACCAAACATTTGCCTGTCCTGATTGTTTTGTCTATCTCCTCTAGCCCTTATATCTATATCTATTTCTTTCAGTATTTATTTTGAATTATTTCACGGATCGTTGAAACGTTTCACTTGGAAGTGGAAGTGCGCAAACGCGTTTTGTACGAACGTCAGCAAAATTTGAATTTATCGGAAGGCGATCTTGCCGAGAAACTCAAACTACCAAAAAGTACTGTGTTTTGTGTTTGA
This sequence comes from Aedes japonicus, assembly GCA_034211315.2. Lineage (NCBI taxonomy): Eukaryota > Metazoa > Arthropoda > Insecta > Diptera > Culicidae > Aedes > Aedes japonicus. The sequence goes on along the minus strand of JASCZW010000369.1, from coordinate 24,330 downwards.
AAGTCATTTGACCAGCGCTTGACTGTGGATCGGAAGGTTGGAAGTGGAGCAAATAGAAAAGTATGCTCCCAACAAATGGACAGGAAAGTGGAAGCCATTATTGAGAAAAATCATCAATTTTTCACATTTTTTTTGCAAACATTTTCTTGTATCAAAATGATTGACGAAACATACGTACGTACTCGAAGACTTTAAACAGCTTCCGGGTTTGGCTTTTTATATCTCAATGCAAAAGAACACCGTTCCAAAAAAAGGTGTCCAAGTTCCCGAAGAAGTATTTGATTTGGCAGGTAATATGTAGTTGGTCGAAAATCTGAGAGTTTCGTCTTTACCGGCACTATCAATTAGGATTGTACGAGAGAGAATGTCTGCAAAAGTGCTTGCAACAGTTTATCAAAAGCCACGACTCTCCAGCTCTGTTAAGTGCTGGCGAGGCCACACGCCACAATGCGAAGTCCGTTCTGGAATGGTATAAGTTACAAGAGCTCAAATGCTTGCCAAAAACAGTGAATCCACCAAACTGTCCAGAACTTTGCCCAATAGAGAAGTAATGGGCTCTAGTTAAGCGGAAACTGTTCAGAACTAAGAAGAAAGCAAATAGAATACTCAGTCAAATAATTTTAAGAATTTCATGAGGTTCATCTTATAAACGATGCTTTGAAATTTCCAAAGTCTGACTTATTAATGGATGTTGTTTGACACGACGCTGTTCTTGTACGCCTTTAAGGGACTGTTCATAATCCACGTAGACCGAAATTTGACACTTTCAAACCCCCCCCCTCCCCCATCGTAGACTTTCGTAGACTTTCTCACAACCCCCCCCCCCCTTAAAAAGTCTAGGTAGACTTTATCAAATACATTTTTTTTTAATTTATGGACAATGTACTACAATATGTTTCTGTGGTGGTTTGAGGAACGGTTTATGCAATAAAACACAAACAATCAGGTTATTCAGTTATTCGTTTTTATTCTATTTCATACAAATTTTACATAAATAGTAACAACAATAAATTATGCAAATGCTAAAGATGCCCACAGCATGGCTGCTTGAACCAATAATTAAAGTTCATCAGCTGAAGTTCCCTAGTAGCACACATGTTGTCATAAAGTTGAGAAGACATAAATGTGCTTTTGTTATCATAATCAAGTTGCTGCAACTAATTATGATCGTGGTGTGCTACTAGGGCTCTGGTGGAATTGTTTCTTGGATGTCAAGTCCAATGATTTTGACAAAACGTGATTCTATCCGTAGAACTTCCGTAGCTCCGTTCTCGTCGACCTCACAAAGAATTTCTTCCGGGCGTTGCTACAGAATCTTGAAGGGCCTTATTTTCTTCGACGAAATATCTCCTTGTTGATGCTTTTACGTTGATCTGCGTTCACTTTTGTCGCAAAATGCAATCCACAATAAAAGCATATGCGGCTATTTTTGTTTTTAATTTAGATATCAAATTCAGTTTATCTTCCTTGAAAGCTTTCCAACGCAAGTTGACGTCTTTCCAAACCTCTTAATGTATTTTTTACTTGGTCTCACATGCGCTAAAACCCTCTTTTAAATGTTTGTCAAATGGGAGCAAGTTAACTATCAAATATCATCTCATTCACATATAAATGATAATACTCAATGTCCTAGTAGCACATTTGTTGCAAATAAGTCACTGTAACTGATATGTTACTCAATTAAGTCACAATCAAGTTTCTGCAACCAATTATGCGAGATGTGTTGTGGGGGCGATCCCGGCGTAGTGGTTAACATCCATGCCTCTCACGCCAAAGTCACGAGTTCGAATCTCACCCTCGGACATGTTACTAAAATACCTAAAAGGGATTTGAACGATTTCGATGGGAGATGAACCAGCCCAGCTAAAAATCTCGATAATAAAGGAAAAAAAAGAGATGTGTTGCTTGGTGGTTAACATCATAAACTTACTATTGTGATGATACCATGCATGTTGCATCGATGTTGTAAATAAACAAATAGAGAAACACAACCAACACGCTCAAATTGATGTCTCTTGTTATCCCTTTTTCCTCTCAAAAAGATAATAAGAATCAGTAATTTTAGCGTGTAGCATTGCTGTAAACCCCGTCCACATTGCAACCTACATTACGATCTTCATATCAAACGCCACGCAAATTATTTTTGGTGAAATCTTATGCCGTTGACACATGCCGTTTTGGACATTTTTATTTCACTCATATGACAGCTGAAACTCTCCACTCTATTTCGTGGTACAACATTTACATTCTTGTTACATTCAGTAAAATGGCGTCGAATCAAGCGGACACGCATTTTTTACGAACGGCAGCGAAATACGAATTTATCGGTACGCTATCCTGCCAAGAAACTAAAATTCCCATAAGTACCGTGTTATGTGTTTGCAAATCATTTGGCCAGCACTGTGACAGACTGTGGTTCTGAAGGTTGGAAGTTGAACAAATCAAAAAGTATGCTCCCGATAAATGGACAAGATGGTGGTAGCCATTATTGAGAAAAATCCCAATCTTTCTGTGCGAAATGTGGCGAGGAAGTCAAAATCATACGTAAAAAAAAGGAAGCAGAGTCAAGGACTGAAACCGTACAAAGTGAAAAAGGTGCCCAACTGTGATGACATGCAAAAATTCACTGCAAAAAGTCGTGCTAAAGTGCTTGACAACAATTTTTTGCAAACATTTTCTTGTATCAAAATGGACGACGAAACATACGTGCTCGAAGACTTTAAATAGCTTCAGGGTCTGCCTTTTTATACCGCAATGCAAAGGAACGCCGTTGCCAAGTATTTCTGGAGAAAGAAGGTGTCCAAAACCCGAAGAAGTATTTGATTTGGCAGGCCATATGTAGTTGTGGTTGAAAATCTAAAAGTTTCGTCTCTACCGACACTATCAATAAGGATGTGTACGAGAAAGAATGTCTGCAAAAGCGGTTGCTACCGTTTATCAGCCACGACTTTCCAGTCTGTTTTGTCACTATGCGAAATCCGTCCTGAAATGGTATAAGGTACCAGAGGTCAAATACGTGCCCAAAAAAAGACAATCCACCAAACTGTCCAGAACTTCGCCCAATACCGAAATACTGGGCTCTAGTTAAGCAGAAACTCTTCGAAACTAAGAAGAAAGCAAATGGCGCCGACGATTTCAAGAGAATATGGAGAATCTTCACGGCTGGCATGTCTGAGGATGCCATACAGAACCTGATGGCGGGTGTACCACAGAAAGTAGGATTAACATCTTAATCAACTGTTTCTAATGTAGATATAAATCTGTTATTGTGAAATAAACAATCGGTTTTTTGAATAATGTTAAAATTTGATTTTGCTACTACTATTTTGGTGTCCGAAATCTAACGTAGACAGTCTTTAGATTTATAGATGTTAGTATAAAGATAGTCTATATCACGTTATATAGGTTGTAGTGTGAACGGGATGTTATGCTCCATTATTTAATTAGCTGCCATATTATACTGATTTGATGTATTGCTTCAATTTTTACAAAGTTCAGGGCTCGAAACTGTGTGCATATCTGAGAAAACTTCTTGAAACTGAAACATGTTAGCATTTAAGCTCAATCCAGGATTAAGATAACCAAGATTCATAGAATAGATAAATTAAATTTAGAACGCAACCAGTAGAATCCAAAATTTGTACGTTTATTCGTATCAATAATATGTTGAAAATAAACATAATATAATTTTAATTTCAAACATCGATGTCACTTCCCATGTAGCACACTACGACCTTTATTAGTTGTAGTAACATGATTATGACTTAGCAAGTCATATTTATGATATCTCAACCGAATGGAAACAAGTGTGCTACCAGGGTTGGTTTTAAACATAGAATATGTTAGAAAGAAAGCATGTTTAAGTTTGCGGCCACAATAAATTGATTTTATGTTTGGATTTACCTGAAATATCTTTGTTATGACGGTATTTTTCTCTACGTGGAGGATATGAGTATCCGTTTTGTAGAGAGAAAAAAAAGGTCTACGTAGACTTTTTCGAAACCCCTCCCCCCCCCCCCCTTAATTGTCTACGTGGTTTATGAACAGTTCCTAAGCTTTCCTGTTCACAAGTGTTGATATATACATGGTGCGGCATAAAATAATGCGAAAATGTTCAAACTTGAGTATTGGATTACTTCGTGTAGCTAGTGACTAATTTCTGTCGAAAGTGTATTTGTTTATGTTTACTTTCAAGTGCTGCATCCAAACATTCTATTTGTTTCATTGCAAATTCGTCAAAATATTCGCGATAGAAGTGATCACCAGTTTGTTGCTCGCCCAGAAGAAGCCGAAAGAGATTGCCAAGGCGGTAGGGTGCCATTTGGCAACAGTTTACCGCATTAAAAAGTCCCTGCAGGATGGTCCTAAGCAGCGAATGGGGAAGCGAACGAGAAGAAAACATAAGAAAACTTGCAAAGGAAGCCAATATTTCGGAGAAATCCATGCGGAGAATCATCAAAGAAGACCTGCATGAATCTTCCAGAGCCATAGTGAAACGCCACTTGATTACGGACCGGGTCAAGGAACTACGAGTGACTCGCTCCAAAAGATTGCTTTCCTGGTTGAAAAAGGAAATGATAATCCTGTTCTCCGACGAAAAGCTTTCAGCATCGATGATGTGGCCAACAGCCACCTGGACCGGTTCATTTCACCGCAGAAAATAGAGAACGTTTCTGAAAAAGTGAAATTCAAATTTCAAACCAAACATCCGGCTGGTGTCATGATGTTTGGTTTGGTGGCGTCCAAAGGTTTGAAAATGGCGCCTGTTTTCATTGATGCTGGAGTTAAAATCAATACCGAAGTGTATATCGCTATTTCAAAGGACCAAGTGCTTCCCTGGGTGAAGGGCATCTTCTCCGAGAACCAAAACGTTGTCCTACAGCAATCGAACCCAACAATGGTTGAACGATAACATGAAGTTTTGGCCGAAGGATTTGTGGCCCCCTAGCAGTCCAGATCTTAATCCGTTGTATTATTCGCTTTGGGCATATGTTGAAGCACGAGCCTGCAAAACATCACACCCAAGTGTGAAAATCCTGAAGTCAACCATAACACGCACATGGCAGTCAATGTCGGAGGACTATGTCCGAAAGGCATGCTCTGGCTTCCGGCGTCGGCTCGAGGATGTTATTAATAAAAATGGAGGACACATTGAATAAATTTGTTTGAAAGGACTTTATAAAGATATCAGCGCTCGAAAAAGTTGATATTATTACTTGAATTAGTTAAAAATGGGATTTGAAAGCAATAGAACAAATTTTCGCATTATTTTCTGCCACACCCTGTATCATAATAGATGACGAAACATACGTACTCAAAGACTTTTAACAGCTTTCAATGCAAACGAACGCCTTTGGTGAGACATTCCGGACAAAAAAGGAGTCCAAGTTCCGGAAGAGGTATTTGTGGGCGAAAACCTAAAATGTCTGCAAAAGCGGTTGTTACCGTTTTTCAGAAGCCACGACTGTCCAGCTCTGTTTGGCTTCTTGGCACTCTGCGAAATCCATCCTGAAATGGTATAAGGTAGAAGAGGTCGAATACGTGCCAGAAACAGCCAATTCATTAAAAAGTCTGGAACTTTTGATATGCGGAAACTCTTCGAAACTAAGATGAAACAAATGGTACCGATGATTTCAAGAGAACATGGAGAATCACCACGATGGGGAGGATGGAACCAGATGGTGGGTGTACCACAGAAGCTTCGAGAATTTTACAGAAAAAAGGATTAACATCTTAATCAACTATTTCTCATGTATATATAACTCTTTTATTGAATTATGTGTACATATTTTTGGGTGCTATTATTTTGGTGTCCAAAATTTAACGTGGACAGGCTTTAGAGCAATTGTGTGTTGAAGAAAGTTGTGCGATAAGTCAAGTTGCAAACTTATATAGGTGAATCAAAATGTTTGGCCACCTACCTGTGCTAAAGTGCATGATTTAAGATGTGCTAAGAACTACGAAGTTGTAACATGTTGCAAAGCTGTCTTGATGACGTAGTAAATTTATTTTGTGACACCATTGAAACATGTTTAACTCCGTTGTTAAAACAAGTATTTATGCCTCAAAAAAACAAGTTTATTCTGATTATTTAAAAGGGTAACATATACGTTCTTGATTTGCAATGAAACCGTTCGTTCAATGACAACAAATGTTTCCTTGATTTTAAAAATAACCTTGAAAAAAAAAACATTTTCATCAATCAATTTTACCAACGATGAATCAAAAGCAAATGCTCGTAGTCCTTCAACAGGCGGTTGCGAGCTTTCCAACTGGCTCCAAATGCGATCTTAATTCGACACAGCACCAAGTATTACGCAACAATTCCCTTTTATCCTTTCGGGGGGTGGTGTAAACCTCCTTACTAATACATCCACCGCTCGCAGAGAAGGAGAGAGAGAGAGCTTCTAATATAATTGATATCTCATGATTACGGTAACTCATTCCCACGAGAGCTACGTTCGCTTCTTACGACGTTGTCTTCGTCTGAACGCACTTTCCACTGAGGCTGGGGACACTGAGAGGCCTCCGCTGGACTGGACGTACTAATCTTTCTGGAGCAGTAGCATTTCCGAGACATTCTGCTCTTTCCTATCAATGTGTTCCTTTTTTTCCCCTTCCGCTTTTCCTGCTCTCACACAACCCAATGATGTAGATACAACTTGGTCCGTTTTCTCGGCTCAAGCTTGCAGTTGCTATTCGAACGTGGTGTAAGTGGCATTCAACCAGCTGCTCTGGCTTAAAACCGTACCGTCGCCGTCGTCCGCAGTGTGTTTTACCCCGGGTTGGCCTTTCCTGCGTTTCCAAGTTTTTCGAAGGGGTGGGGTACATTTTGGTACTCTGTGCTGATAAGCTCCCCACGAGGCAGCAGCAAGAAGGAAAAGAGAGCGAGTTCCTCTTCCGAAGGACAAGGTAAAAGTGGCCAAGCAGGAAGGACATTTGCATTATCCTGTTTGAGGAACGGTTCCGGCATTTGGTTGATTGGAATTATATCTAGTGGATGATTTCGTGGTTGATTCGAGAGTGATCTATCGAACGGGTTGTGATTTACGGCGTGGAATACGGTGCTTTTTTCGCAGTGGTTTGCCTGTGCCCTCCTGACAGATGTCAATTCGTCATTGACTGACAACTAGTGATAGGAAAATTAGCGAATCGATCGGATCCCTCTGAGGGAGCACTACAAGTTTGGTTCTAATTGAAAGTGTTGTTGACTCGTGTTCGAAACGAAGTGATTAGATTGTGGTGGGTGTTTTCCTGTTGGGGTCTATTTGTGAAGTGTGTTAAGTGGTTCATCTGTGTTTTGGGTAGAAGAAAAGCCCTTGTCAGCGGAGGAAAAATCAATTTTTAGTGTCGTCGATATTGGTGACGTCTCGTCGAACGCAACACGAACAGCTCAATCTATTGGAGAGCTGCACGTTTAGCTGGGTGAAGAGCGATAAATTAAAATGTAAGTTCCATCACAGAAGCGCACAGTTCGACGTGGAAAAATTTCCATTGGAATGCATATGTAACATTTTTCTACAATAATGTCAGAATGAATTATAGAATGTGTGTATACTACGTTGGGCACAGAGAAAGCAGAAAGTCGAATGAGCGGAATAAATTGATCGGTAGAAAATAACAACTCTGCAGAGAGATGGATGAGAGATCGAGAGAACAAAAGGTTTCAAAGGGAAATTGTATCGTTTTGCTATCATTGCGATGGAGAGAGAAGCGAGAGAACACTCCAATGATAACATTTTGTTATTATTGTACATACGATATAAACGTTCTCCGGAACTCACTTACACTTGACAACGTTGACAACGTTGATATCAAATCGAAACAATTGCAAGTATTAGGTGACCGGTTTCATGCTTCGATTATACTTTTTCCCCCTTACCCGTTCTGTTCGTCCCATCGTCTCGGAGTCAACAGATGTATGTTTACAGTGTTTATTGATTTGTACTGTCCCCGATATGACGATGGTATCAATTGAAACTTCTCAATAGATGGAACTTGTCACATTACTTGAAGAAGTTGGGCTACGTATCGTGTCTGTGCAAATATTGTGTAACATTTTCACCACCCACCTGGAACTGGAAAATAAGCCACCCTGAAAGGATGAAATCTACTGGCTTGGGATGGCACAGTGTTGCCATGGTTGGTAATTTCAAGAACAAACTGATTCTTTGACGATGGTTAGCTGAAAACAAAATGGTTGTACTCCTTCACTCATGTACCAATTCGATTTTGGCAATAGCTTCAAAAACTTCAGGTTTTCCAAAATTGAGTTGTGTTTAAAGAGAGTGGATGCTTTTATAATAATACTCCGTAATTGTTTTTTTTACTGTCAAATGAGAAATAAATATATAAAGAAGAGAAATAAATATATAAAGAAGAAATAAATTAAACTACCGCCAAATAAAGGCTGACTTTCTCATGAACAGGTTTCGTCTTTGAAGTCATTGAAAAACTAATTATATCGTATTCTTATATTTTTCTTTGCATGATAATATTATTATTGTAAAGATGCATGTGTATTTTTGCAATGGATAATAAACGTTTTTGCAAAATTGTGTATTGCAATTTTTAATAATTGAAAATATATTATATGTATGTAATTTTTACATCCAAACGCCCCTCGTATTCAATTTTTTTGACGTTTCCAAGTGTTGATCTTCTCACGGATTTAAGTTGTCGGTCAGAAAGATTCAGTGCGAGTTATCTAAATAACCATGGATAATACGGTGGCAAGCAAAACTATTCCCTTTTTCCGCGGAATGTGTTATTCGTGACGTCGAGAAAGGTGAATCGCATCACAAGATTGGTGAAAAATATGGATACAGCAAAGCAGTGGTTACCAAACTTTTCGCAAAGTACAAAACCTATGGTTCAGTAGCTGATCGCCCAGGAAGGGGAAGGAAACGTAGAACAGATTCCCGAACAGATGCGAGAATCATTCGAGATATTAAGAAAAATCCGAAGGTTACCCTCACGGAGATCAAGGAAGTGATTCAATAACCCTTCTCGGACAGTACTCTACGCAGAGGCTCGCTGAACACGGTATGAAGAGCAGGTTTTGTAAGAAGTTGCCTTTTATTAGCAAAGTCAACAAAGCGAAACGACTCAAATTTGCTCGGGAACATGCCGATAAACCTTTAGAATATTGGAAGACTGTTTTGTGGACTGATGAGTCCAAATTCTAGTTTTTCAACAGCAAAAAACGAGCTCGTGTATGGCGTAGACCTGGAGAAGCGCTTCATGATCGACATATCCAGGGCACAGTTAAGCATGGTGGAGGAAACGTGATGGTGTGGGGATGTTGTTCTTGGGCGGATGTTGATGCTTTGGTAAAAATCGATGGTATTATGACAGCAGATTCCTACATCGACATATTGCGTGAGAATTTGGAGGTTTCGTTGGGTAAAACTGGGCTAAAAAACAAGTATGTGTAGGGCTGGGATGACCCAAAACATACCGCGAAGAAGTCAAAGGCATTCTTCCGTTCCTGTCGCATTAAACCTATGGAATGGCCCCCACAGAGTCCAGATTTGAACCCAATAGAGAATCTGTGGGCCATCTTGGATTCACGAGTTCATAAGACAGGAGTTACCAACAAACATAACTATTTTCAAGCTCTTGAGAACGCCTGGGAAGATCTTGACCTACAACACCTGAAGAATCTGGTGGAGAGTATGCCGAAATGTTTGCAAAAACTGTTGAAGGGCAGGGGAGGATACATCAACTACTGATCGCTCAACAGACTGGATCTAGAACTTGTTTTTTTTTTAAATAAAATATGAACTGGGCACTTTATTTTGACATGCATAATTTCTACTATAATTTGATCTTTCTTGAAGAAAAAATGAATTTGCAGGACAAGTATTTTTTTATGTGCCAGACAAGAAAAGAACATAATAAATATGCCATCAAAACAACGAAACTTAGAATCTTTCACTTATTTTACAGTTTGCTGCACAAAAAGGAGAAACTGGGGTTAGTGGGCACTTTTTTCTGGCGGTGACTGTACATTACCTTTTTTTTTTGTATTCACAATTTGAACAGATATTTGCACAACGTATACTACATTGAAGCACTCATAAAAATGAATGTACAGAAAAAGTTACATCTATGAACTGGCTCATGCCATTATTTAAACAAGTCACCTTTGACTAAAAACTTAAAACACTTAAAACCCGCGACAAACACAACTGTTTTCCAGCTGATTCGCTAATGTAATTGCCGGGAATAAAAAATGTTTTGCCCAAGAAACCACGGAATCAAAGAAATTGAATTGGACGTGAGAATTTGAATGTGAATGTTCGGCTTAGCTATTATATTGTATTCAGGTGTTCATTTGACATTCATCTCTTTTACATACGTTGCCTCCCATATAAACAAACTTTCATCCTAGCGTGCTATAAAAAAGCTTAAGCCTACTCCATGAGCTAGGTACAACTTCCCAAATACCCTAAAAACCGAATTGTATGTAACAAGCACGAAATGGAAGGATTTATATCCCCGAAGATTCCATATGCATTGTTATGAAATCGATCCTCTGGCTTCACAGATATGGCAAAAAAATTGTTTTAAAAACCGTTCGATCCTTAATCCTTAGTTACTTACTTATGCTGATCCAACGTTCTATTAAGATCGGTCCTGCGTCACGCAATTTCTCCCTAAAACTCGATTGAGGGCTGGTTGTCTCCAGTTCCTTGAATTTCCTACACTTCCAAGGTCTTGCTCCACTTGGTTTAACCACCTAGCTCGCTGCGCTCCTCTGCGTCTTGTACCGGTCGGATTCGAGCCAAACGCCATTTTTGCGGGATGTTGTCCCTTTGTATGATTACAGCTTTAGTGACTTTCTGGATACTGTGTTCGCCATAGAGCTGTGCCAGCTCGTGGCTCATCCTTCTCCTCCATACACCGTTTTCACATACACCGCCAAGCTCGCGTCGTTCGAAAACTCCAAGTGCTCACAGGTCCTCTTCGAGCATTGTCAACGTCTCATGCCCGTAGAGAACTACCGGTCTTATCAGCGTTTTGTACATGGTACACTTTGTGCGGAGGTGAAATTTACCATACCTCAAGGTCTTGTGGAGTCCAAAGTCCGTTAATAATGCGTCTCCGCATTTCTCTGCTGCAGTTGTTACCTGACGTAACAAATGACCCAAGGTACACAAACTCATCCTCAACCTCGAACTCATCTCCGTCGATTGTCACAGTTCTGCCTATGCGAGCAATTCGTTCAGTAGGTGGAGACTAGTGGAGCTGAGCTGCAAGCCACCCGGTTGTGAAACACATAAGAAACTAATGTTAAGAAAATTTACCTAGGTTGTGTGGGGGCCTAGCAGTCCAAAATCTCACAAATATCCGAAAGCAGTCCTGTGAAAGCGAGTCAACCCGCTATAAGGGTAAAAGTCCAGGCCTTCAAAAAAGTGAGCGTCTGTTTTCCATGTCAGGGACGGCTGATCATTATCGTCGTACCAGCGTGGGACTCTATATATAACTGTTCGCAATGGTCCTCCGGCGAGACCCCCTGTTGGTGCAGGCGATCCTTAATCCTATAACTAGGAGTCCTGAAAGAGCAAGGTTAGGACGACTCGTATGAATTTGATTCATTTGTTGTTAGCACACACAAGATGCAGAATTTCAAAATATGTCGTATGACGAAGTCGTAACGCTTAGTGTCTCCACTAGTACAGTGCGTTCGCCCAAATCACAAGAACAAGATTGTTTTGAGATTTCGCGAGATTTTGTTTCAATCTTCGGAAGGACGAAAAAAGACAATATTTGTTGTGGGAAAAATCAATGCGTGAGGTAATTAGTTGATGAGTGTTAAATTGGACTCCGATGATGGCTCGATAATAATCGAAATTTGTTGTCTAGATTCGAATCATGGCCGGCAACGTTGCAGTTCTTCATGTTGACCAGTCAGTCATATTGGAATAAAGACCCTACAGTTGCTTAGATTGCCAAAGGGCTAAGCGATATTGCAATGAAGACAGCCTCTTGCGCACACTTGCATGGCTTTGTTTACACCTTGTCCAATATATTCTCAAACAAAATAAAACTCTATTTATTTCAAATCGATAATCTAGAATTTATTGACAACTTTACCCATTATATTGCAATATAATACTTATCAGCTACAGCATATGTTTTGGAATAACACCGCCTTAAACCTTCTTTGCCAGCTCCAGACGTTTTTCGAAACCGTCACAGGCGGCACACACGACTTCCATCCGCATTTCGTCCCAAATTCGTTTGATTACGGTTTTGAATTGGTTCATATTAGACGCCCTGTGGTCATTTACCTTCGTCAGTATGTATGACCATACGAAATAATCCAAGGGATTCAGATCTGGTGAACTGGGAGGCCATTCATTCTTGTCCAAAATGTCGGTCAAATTTTCTCGGTACCAGCCCTGAACGAGATTTGCAGTATGCGATGGCATTCCGTCCTGCTGAAATACGTAGTGATCATCTCCGAACACCTCTTGTACATATGGCTTGACAACTTTCTCCAAAACTTCCGTTTTATAATACACGGCATTCACTTTAAGGCCTTTTTCGATGAAAACCAGTGGTAATTTGCCTCGCTTGCAAATTCTTCCCCAAACCATCACTGACGCAGTAGTTGGAACCATGGAATATTCCTATCACTCTCTGGAACAGTTCTCAAAGAGAGAGCCCACAACCTGTCGTTCTGGACGTTGTGGGATTATTGCAAGACGAATAACTTTTCGTCGCAAAAGATAAATTCTTCCCCACCGTGCCGCGACAAAAGCCGAGTTGCTCTTTCGAGTCGTTTCTGCTTGGAAGGTTCCGAAACTCCGTAAACCTTACGTTTTTTTAATGCTTGGAATCCGAGATCACTTTGCAGTATATTGTGCATTGACGATCTCGAAACATTCAGATCTGCGGCCATTTAACGTACAGAGCGGTGTGATTTTCGTCAAATCCGTTCCCTGACCACTTTAACAACTCGTGCAGTCCGCACCGTACGAGTACGACCGGATCTCTTCCGGTCATCCAACGAGCAGGTGTCAAGGTACCTTCGGATGGTTCGGTACACAAAATCCCGCTTTACTCCGAGATTGGTTGGTATACCATGATTGGACAATACGTAACAGAGGTACTTCGTTTACCTGTAGGTATAAAGAAGATTCTGCTATCATCCATTGCCTTTTGTCCAGTTACTCCTATCCCTAACTCCCCGTGGTGCCGACTAAGGTATGAGTAATCAATCAATTGGAAAGATCTGCTGATAGGGAAGAGGGCCGCACTCGTTGAAGGATGCATAGTCTATCGGAGCGTCTGTTCTTCATGTCAGGGGCGGCTTAAAATAGCATTTGTTCTTTATGTTAGGAGCGGCTGATCATCGTCCTAGTGCCATCATGGGCCTTTAAACAGTGCTGTGCACGATGGTCTTCTAGCGAGACAGGAGGTTGGGGAAAGCCCAAAATCCCACCCTCAGAAATAAAACGTTACAAATAATACAGAAGCTCATACGGATCGGAACAATCGGCAAAAACCTAGGCGACGAAATAAGACTACTACTGAAAACTCGGTACATGGAACTACAAAGCGCTCTTCTCTACAGACTGCGATAGGATAATCTACGATAAGCTTCAACCACTCAAATTCAAAGACGTAGCACTGCAGGAAGTTTGCTGGACAGGACAGAATGTATGGGAAAGTGCGCTGCCTGTAGAGGGACTTAACATTCGTTATTGGCGACATGTACGCTCAGATAGGACGGAAGGCCTGTAATTGGGTCGAACAAACTGCATGCCGTATCGAACGACAACTGCCAACGATGCCTGCTCTTTGCAGCCTTCCGTGGTTTAGTAGTTCAAAGTACATAATTTACCCGTAAAGACATCCACAAAGCTACTTGGAGAATAACAGACCAACGAATGGAAAATTGAATCAACCATGTTCGACTTAACCGACCGGAAATTAACGTTCGCACCTACCTCAGTGCGAATATAATCTCGGGCCACTAACTTATGCAGTATGTTAGCTCAAAACATTTGGCGGGGTACATCACGCCGCGACCAAACATCGAGTTGCTCAGATATATGCGTGACACCTGGAAATGACCTACCAACAGAGCTTGATGAGTAGCTTGGCGAAGCCACTCTAGATGGCTGGAGAGATATTCGAACCCCCATTAGTAGCACCGTATTAGAAGCAGAAGGTACTTCAGCACCGAATCGAAAAAAATGACTGGTTTTATGGCGAATGCAAGCAGTCAGTAGCGGAGAAGAATGCAGCCCTGGCGAAAATGCTGAAATACCGTACGAAAGCAAATGTGGAACGGTAAGGACAGGCACGGTACAGACAAAATTCTATTCTTCGAAGGAAAAAGCACCGAAGGGAAGAACGAGACCTCAAAGCAATGGAAGCACTCTACTGTGCTAAGGCTTTGTGCACAAATTACGTAACGCAAAAAACGGGATTTTGGACCCCCTCCCTCCCCTATGTAACAATAAGTAACACATGACCAGACTCCCCCCTTTAATTACGTAACGCTCACGGACTCCCCACCCCCTATTTCTCAATTGTGATAAAATCATCACAAACACTTTTATTGTTTTTGTTTTTATGTTTAATTCTCATTTGGGTAACTTGAAATTAGTAAAGATTGCAAACATTTTTCAATTAACTTAATTTAAGTAACTTTAAGCTGTTATAAAGATTACGAAAACCATTGCACTCATCTATTCAGGTTACTTTAATTAATTATATTTTTTTATGCAAATCTGAGTTTTCCTTTTGATCTGTGCAGTTCATGAATAAGGGCGCGCTGTGTACGACTAATTCATGACGGCAGGAACATAGAACAACAGACGCAGTAACAAGTGTATTTGATGTAGGCTACACGCAGAGGAATATTGGGTGATTGAACGGAATGATTAGAATCAACATTTCTTGTGTACACTGATATAGTTTTTTTTTGTATTCTCACATACGCGGAGTAACGATCTATGATGATGTAGTTTGAGAAGGAAATAATTTCTCATCACCATGAGGCTCTAGGAGTAGACAGCAATTCTTTTTTTGCTAGAACAAAGTTGTGAAGAGAAAGTATTGATAGTCCCGTTAGCGCACGGCAGGCTGTGAAAATTGAATAGAAGTAGTTTTTTTTTTTCAAATTGAGCGGAGGGCATTGTGAGGTAGTATTTCGAAGCAAACACAAAATCTTTTGCCAAACTTCCCCATGCGGACTGACCAGTCAAGGTCCTGCCTTGACCTACTCCGCATGAGGATGCTTGGCAAAAGATTATGTGTTTGCTTCGAAATACGATTTATCGAAAATTGCGCCAATTGGTGATGCAAATCGTCATAAGATACCTTTAGTTTAGTAGATCACATTTAAATAGTACGTCTCCATTTATCGAAGCCTTAGAATTTGGTCGGAAATCAAAAGATAGACTTAATCCATTTTTCTTAAAATTTCAGATTTCTTGCACCACTTGGCCATAAATGTGTTTTTATTATGGCCACTCCCATAAGAAACACAACACAATTGGTTCAGTGTTCCAGTTATGGCAAACGTGATTAATAATACATGACCAAAGTTTTAGCTGAATTTCGATATTTTATCTTTAAAATATGGATTGAAAGCTTTCATTTGACGTTTTGGAAGTAGTGTTTTCCCAGATTTTTTAAACATAGTTCTTAACTAGTATAAATTAACCCTTTTCTACTTGCTACTTGCTACTTTGCTTGGCACACAAGAAATTTTAGTATCAGTACCCGTTCGATTTTGGCAACAAACCAAAAATTTTAGTGTTGCCAAAATCGAACCGTGCCAAAATCGAACGGTTTTTTTTTCTTAATTTTTTTTGTTATTATTACTTGCAATGATGAAGGCAAAAAGTTTTTATTCGAATTTATTGCAGGGCACGTTCAAAAATTACGTAACACTTTAAAAATGACGAGAAACTGTGTGGAAATCGAGGAGTTCCATACAAAATATTCTTAAGTTCCTTAAAAAACCGTACTGAGGTGGGTAAAGGGACATCTTAAAATTACGTAGCATTTTTTTTATTAATCGCACGAAGCTCCCTTCCTGCTTTCGAATGATGTGGCGCGAACATGCTGTGGGAATGGTATTTTTACACTTTTGACGATACCTCCGTCCAAAACATCACACTGATAGGTGCACTATCTGATACATGACAAGTCATAAATTTTTAGACCCTCCTCCAAAATTACTACGTAATTTATGTACATATAGCCCCGAAAGAGCATGAATGTCATTTTTCTTTAACTTCGACGCAATTAACTCGTGTAAATATTGTGCCTAGTGGGCTTCTGCTTTCATTGACATCCTTTTTAACAAATGTGAGTTTGTGTTGGTAAATCCAGTTCGTTGACACTCACACTCATAGATTATTTTATGCTTCAATGTGTCATTGCACTACATAAATGAATCTGTTTGACAATCCTTCTACAAAACTCGTACAAGTTTGTTGACAGCTACGTAATTTTTAAAACTTTACTGGTTGCTATTAATGCTGATTACTACGAATATTCGTAAGTTTGTGTCATTAAAGGGTGATACGGTCAAAATTTGGTCAAGGGAAAACGCGTGTAAATCGGTGAAATCGTTTATTTAAAAAATCAAATTAAATTTCTTTTTCAAGTTCAATTAGTATAAAATTCAGGAAAAATATTCAGTTAGGCTTCCGCTTTTCCAAATCCGAATTGCCGGGCCTTACGCTTGACCCCTGCCATCAGATTTTGTACAGCCACCTTGTCCACCTTCTTCGCCGCAGAAAGCCAGTTTGCTTTGAACTGCTGCTCGTCCTTAGCAGTTTTTTTGGTCTTCTTTAGGTTCCGCTTGACAATAGCCCAGTATTTCTCAATTGGGCGGAACCTGGCGTGTTGGGAGGGTTCTTGTCCTTGGGAACCACCTGCACGTTGTTGGCGGCGTACCACTCCATGGCCTTTTTACCATAATGGCAAGATGCCAAATCCGGCCAAAACAGTACGGAACAACCGTGTTTCTTCAGGAAAGGCAGCAGACGTTTATTCAAACACTCTTTCACGTAAATTTCTTGGTTGACAGTCCCGGAAGCTATGAAAATGCTGCTGTTCAAGCCACAGGTACAGATGGCTTGCCAAACCAGATATTTCTTTGCGAACTTTGACAGTTTCGTGTGCTTGAAAATATCTGCTACCTTTCCCCTTCCTTTTGCCGTATAAAACTCCTGTCCCGGAAGCTGCTTGTAGTCGGCTTTGACGTAGGTTTCGTCGTCCATTACCACGCAGTCAAACTTCGTCAGCATCGTCGTGTACAGCCTCCGGGATCGTGCTTTGGCCGTCGTATTTTGTTTATCATCGCGATTTGGAGTCACTACCTTCTTGTAAGTCGATAATCCGGCTCGGTTTTTGGCTCGATGCACGGTTGTAGACGATACACCCAGCTTATTTGCGGCATCTCGGAGAGATAGATTAGGGTTTCGCTTGAAACTACCGGCAACTCTCTTTGTCGTCTCAGCGGCTTCCGGTTTTCGATTTCCCCCCGATCCAGACTTCCTGGCTGTCGACAAACGTTCCCCAAACACTTTAATTACATTTGTAACGGTTGATTTGGCAACTTTTAGCGATTTTGCCAACTTTGCGTGCGAGTAGGTCGGATTTTCGCGATGCGCGAGCAAAATTTTGATACGCTGCTCTTCTTGCTTGGACGGCATTTTGACAACTGAAGAGTGAATTCCAAAATCAAAATAGGAGCAACATTCTACACACAGACACCTTCAAAATGAGGGGTGTTCAGGTTTTTTAAATGCAAAATTGAAAGAAATACGTCAAGTTGATATTGACCAAATTTTGACCGTATCGCCCTTTATGTGGTCTACAATTATCTAATCATATTTATAATCGTTCAATAGATGATGCAAAATGTTGAGAAAGTAAAACGTAGAAGCTTGACTCTCAAACAGAAGATAGATGTCTTGAAGCAGCTAGAGGACAACACAATATCGAAAACATCAATTGCCTAGAAATATGGCGTTAATCGCGCTACCATCCGAAAAATTGAGGTGCAGAAGGTACGGCTGCTACAAGCAGCCTCTGAGAGGGAGTAAGGAACTGCAAAGTAAAATATGCAGCGTCCGGTAAGCATCGTCAACTAGAGCAGGCCTTGTTCTATTGGTTCATACAAATGCGCGATAAACATCAAATTGTCACAAATAACTTGATTGTGTCTAAAGCCAAGATCTACGCTAAAGAACTTGGAGTTGAACCGAATTTCAAATTCAGTGAGACATGGGTACGCAATTTCAAAAAGCGCTACGGGATTCGACGCTTGAAAATTTCAGGAGAAAAGTTATCCAGTGATGTTCACAGTGTCGAGCCATTTAAGCAAAGCTTTTTCCACCTTGTTACCAGCAAGAAATTAACAGCTGATCAGTTATATAACGCTGACGAATCGGCTTTGTTTTACAAAGCCCTACATGGCCATACTCTCGTGCACTACGCTGAGATATCTGCACCAGGATTTAAACGGGCATAAGAACGTGTTACATTTATGCCATGTGCAAATTCCTCGGGAAGTCACAAATTACCAATGTTGATAATTGGAAGGTCAAAAGCTCCTCGAGCTTTTAAGAATGTACAGATACCTGTTGAGTACGCGTCATCCAAAAATGCTTGGATGACGAGAGATTTATTTCAACATTGGTTCCACCAAACCTTTGTTCCAAGGGTTCGTGAATTTTCCGAAAAAATTGGCATTGAACCGAAAGCGTTACTAGTTCTCGACAATTGTACGGCACATCATTTTCATGATCAGCTAGTATCAGATGATGGAATGATCGAGGTAACGTTTCTACCTCCAAACGTTACTCCGCTTCTGCAACCAATGGATCAACAAGTCATCCAAATAGTGAAAATGAATTATAAGGAGAAGCTGCACATGGAAATCGCAAGTGAAAATGCTGATGTTGGACCAATAATCAAGCGGATTAACCTCAAGGATGTGGCTTATTGGCTTCATGAAGCATGGATGGATGTTTCGCAGCTGGCTATACAACGATCATGGCAAAACATAGGGTGGCTGATTGGTTCCGTTTTGATGCACGAAGACGATGTTCCACTGTCCGTTTTTTTTCAGTTCTCAGAAGAACAGCGAAGTCGTACGAGTTGAGGAATTTCCGAGGACTCATGCGTGGAAGAATATTCTGATGCTAACATAATAGCTTTGGTTTGTTCGGATAAATCCAAACCCAACACCCATGACAACGACGAACCAGAAATGGATGAAACTCAGGACATCGGTGAACATGATTATGAAGATGATTTGACTACTGCAGACTTTGATTTCTCCGAGGAAACACGGTTGACTCGTAATCAACGGGTTAGTCAGGACCTGGCTCGTGTGATTCAATGGGCGGAAGATGCGCATCTTGAAATGGCCGATATATTGCATTTGCGAAAGATTCGTAGTCATGCCCAGCAAATGGTTCTTGAAGAGCAATAACTTTTTGATAAAATTGAATAAAATCCTATTGATGTTACTTATAACTGAATGAAATAAATGAATTCGAAACATGTTTTATTTTAGTTCATGACATTGGTTATCTACTGAATGAAAGCTTCTATTTCAGTCCCAATGATAGGGTAAGTATGCCAGTTTTGGTCTTGGTGTAGCAATTTTGTTTCATCACATCTAATGCAGTCTTCTATATTGAATTGATTTAAAAAATGTGGAATAAATACCAACAAATCGACCACTAATGTCAAAAACTGGCACACTGACCCTATTTCACTAATAAAACCCTATTATAATGCTTTTATAATAATATTGCGGCTATTTGATGTTCAAAATTGTTATTTTCATTATTAACAAAAAACCGTTCGATTTTGGCACATGTGCCAAAACCGAACCGTGCCAAAATGGAACCGTGCCAAAAACGAAAATTGGTTATTCACTTTGGATTTTTTTCAAATTGTTTATTTGGTTACGTAACGATTCTAAAACCCCCCCTCCCCCATATGTCACAATAAGTAACGGTTGCTCAACCCCCCTCCCTCCTCTTCATGCGTTACGTAATTTGTGCACAAAGCCTAACGACATGCGTAAATTCAACGAGAAGTTGAACAGCTCGCGCAGAAGGCTACGTACCACAAGCCGATACGTGCAGAGCCCTTGAAGGTATTTTTATGTTTCTGGGAAATGTTACAGCCAGCGAAGGTGACATATATATAAATTCCGGAACACGCAGCAGCTGGTGTTGACCATCTCCCAAGCGAGGAAGAGCATTACCGGAAAATTGAATGGGGTTTCGTGACAAGCTGGATCGCTGAAACTATCGTGCAATCACGCTTCTAACGTTTGCATTAAAAAATGGATTTTTTTCCGATGATGATAAAATAAAGCTAAGACTGATAATTGCTCTAGATAAATTTCTCATGGAAGGTAATTATTTAAGCTAAGAATTCTACGCCCTTGCTAGCGGCCTTCCGGAAGTTAACCGGAACATTCGCCATGGTGGACGAAAACATGTGTGTAAGCATGTTTTTGAGATCTTTCTTCGTTTTATTTATTAATTCCTCCTCAGTTTTCGCGACAAAATTGTTGGAGTAGATTTTACGCTTCAGGTTGACCCAGAAATTCTCGATGGGACGCAGCTGGACGACGTTGGGTGGGTTCGCCGACTTGGGTTCCACATCGATATTCAGCCGCTCAATCTTCTCCAACGATTGCTTCGAGTAGTGGGCCGATGCCAGATCCGACCAGAACACCGCGTCTTCGCCCTTATGGTATATCTTGATGAACGACGCAACTTCCGGCAATCATTTCGTACTATAAATTTCCCCGTTCACGGACAGTCCAAAGCAAAAGAAGAACGGCTTAGACATCCCCTTCTCGCTGATTGTCAGCCACAGCAGCACCTTCTTGGGGAACTTGGTGTGTGAAATGAACTTCCGTGATCTTCACCGCGAATATCATCGCGAAGATCACTGCGAATATACGCTCTTATTCCTCAGATATAAGAGATAGAGCTATGTATTGTTAGACCAAGTTGTAGGTCTACTCAAGCACCATAAGTTCATCATACATTATATTTTGAAATTGAGCTTCTGAGAAGAGCTATCGGCAAATGAATATGGATAAGTCAAAAATGATAAGCCGCAACCTTGCCACCGTCACGTTGCGTTTCGCCGGGAAAATCAATTTGACCATCTTGTTCATCCGCTGTCGCTTCGTCATGGCCTGCAGCTCCTAAACCAGTGGACGTGACATCCGCTTCCTGAAATGTATGTTCATGTTCGCCAGGTACTTTTTCACTGTTTGACCGGCTGAACTGACCTCCAAGCGCACGCAGCGATGTAGCCGTTTTTCCTCGGTCTTCCTCTTCAGCATCCTTTGGAGCTTCTTGTCGCTCAGGGCCATCTGCCGTCCGGAACCGGGCTTTCTTTCGATGCTCTGATTGTTGTCTTATAGCGCCAAGATGTTGTAGATGCCGGAACGGGCGTATCCGGCGTATACAAAATGCCGCACGATGTCCGTTTTCGACGAGGCGGGGAGCCGTTCTTTGAACGCGCACACTTCTGAACGGAGTTGCTTCACTGTTTTTGCCATCACGGTTAGAGTTCGACTGATAGAGCTGTCAAATTTTGTCCGCTGACTCATGGGTTACTATGATTGATGCTAAATGGGTAGTTTTGGCAGTGCGAGTGAAGGTAAACCCATAAAAATCGGCAAGTTTTGTCCATTTTTTATATGCAAATGTTTCTTGGCTCTCCCAAATTTTGTGCCGCTGCCTATCATCAATAACAAAGGAGCTCGTGGGGTAATACCAAGAGAGATTCATGGGTACCCGCGCAACCAAGAACCAGATTTTTGCAATTTGGCAAGTGCTGCAGAAATGTTGCGTGCCAACACATCATCTTTTCATCGATTTCAAATCAGCTTACTACACAATTGAACGAGGACAGCTATAGCAGATCATGTACGAATATGCATTCCCAATCCAACTTTTTTGCTTCGCCGACGATGCTGATCTCGTATCACGTAGCTTTCCCAAATAAACATAAGGATCGTTTATGATAGCGAATAAAAGTGCAAAGTTTAGTCGATATACGTATATTTTTCATGCAGTCAAGCGTTGCAAGGCTCGCACCGGGTTCAGCTAGTTTTGCTATAAAACAAAATTTCCCGCAGCACTAGAAAATTTTTTCCTAGACATTATTTACTTTTAAATGAATCAGAAAAACAGAGAATCGAAAAAAGCAGAACAACAAAACCCAACCCCGATATCATAGTGAAGTTTGACAGCTGAGGCTATTTGGCCCTATGCTGGTTTTGATGGCAGCCAATAGATTTTATGAAGGTTCTCAAGTGGTCATAACATCTCTCACTAGAACATTTTCAAAATCTTTATGGTATTGTTCTATGTTTTTTAAGGTTTTATTAATATGCTTTCACAACCGTCTACATAGTGGGCCACTTCTTACACATTTAGGCTTAAAAGATACATAGAAGTGGTGTTCGTGGACCAGTTTTGAATGTAGTTGTATCAACACACCGGCAGGAGTGCTAAACGGCTGGAATAAAACTAATATTGTTACTTGGGTATGCTTTGCTGTGAGTAGCACTTTACAATAAATTAGCAAGGCCCTCAAATATACCCCAACATGCATGTAGGTCAAGTATCGGAATGTCCATATAATTAGAAGTTGGGTCAATCCAATGCTGACTCATAAAACTTACAAACTTAAATAATAAATCGAGTGAAGTCCTAGTACATTCCGAACTTTGTCGAGTATGTTTGATGCAAAAGCTAGTCTTTGTTCGAACTTTTCCATGCAAGTTCATGCTTTGTGGAGTGAAATACAATTTTTCATGCTCTGATATTTATTTCATGAAAATTTAGATTTTTTTCTGTGAGGTACCACGCAAAACCCGTTCTGTACCCTATCTATTCTTAGTCTTCTTTGCTTGTAAAACATTTAGATAATTGATCAAAACTGTGATTCAATCTAAAAGTTATATAAACTAGATCAAAGATCAAATTGAACGCTCTCTCCAATTTGATTTGTTTTGTGGTAGGTAAATTAACTGTAAAACGAAAACTACTAAAATTAATAGGTTAAAAATAACAAACTGCCACCACTGCAACCATTTGAAACGTAAACCAAAGTGTAACGTGTAGGATTCGCAACAAACTCTCTGTCATCGTCATAGATTGCTCTTGGATTCTTTTCTCGCTCTGGTTCTCCCACAAGGCAAGGCTATTAGCTCTCCAAACCTAAAGATTTCCCAACCCAAAGCGCGCGCTCACTGGTGGTACGTTTTGTCTTCACGAGCCACCCTCACATCGAGACAATGTGCATGTGCGACTTCCCTCCTTTCGACTACGCACACAGTCTAAGGTTATATTGTACGTTGATGGCTTTTCTTCACTACAAACTTTTAGAGGGTAGATGCTATATCTATAGAGGTTTGTTGACTCGCTATGCAATTTATGACGAGCGCGAATGACAATTTAGAAAACCCGCAGAGGGACAGCAAGAAAAACGATCACCCTGGAAAAACAACCAAAACAAAAAAATGATGACGAGCTTACGATCAAACTACGTAAAGCTACAAACATAAGTATGAATGTGCGCCTTGGGGAAAAAATATATGGACTTTTCTTCTCAGTTCTTCAAGTAAACAAAAGGGTTATTATCGGTTCGAGCTCACGTAGCATGAAGAGGGAAAAAGACGATTTCCACTGAGACGAGATCCTTTTGTTGACGTGCTGTCATCATGACCGGAAGAAGACACATACAAAAAATCCCATAGTGGTAAGCTAGGCACACACAAAAGGCAGAGTTGTTTTCATTTTGGATTGAAGCAACGTCATTGTAAAAGCTGCTGATGGTTGGTTTGCTCTTGAAGGGCCGGTCTTGAGTTTTTTTTTTTGGTGTGGTTTTTGTATGCGCGTGACTCTATGTTGTTTGGAGGACAGAAAAAGCTCTGAGAATTTTCCTACGCGTGAGAAAACTACGTGGGTGTTAACGCTTGTGTGGTAAAGGAAAAAGGAAATATATATTGATTGATTGGCGGTGAGCTGAAGGTACAAACGGGATGCTCTGGGAGTTATTATTATTTTGGGACACCTGTCATCTAGACGAGCTCCTAGCTGCTGGAGGAGGTACAGAAGGATCGGGTGATTATGCATTGGGGATGGGTGCCACTGCGTGGCTGGTCATGGATTGTTTGCCTTGAAAATAAGTCTTGCACATTATGGCTCATCAGTGAAGATGTGAGGTTTCTCTATCGTGCACATTTCTTCTACGCCTTTGATTGAATTGTTTGAGTTTACTGTTTTATAA